>CAXAMN010022017.1:393825-418873 GCA_963970005.1 Durusdinium trenchii
ACTACTACTACTACTACTACTACTACTAGGGCTAGAATACTATGTTGATTCCCTTTATATTTTTGATCCCCGTTGAATATGTTGTTGATTCTATATATATATATATATGTGTGTTTTTTTTTTAGATCCCTTACCCGCTGGGGAATTCCTTGTAGCTCTGGGGCTCCCTGTTTATATAATGGGAATATGGATACCCCTGGTTCCTGAGCTCCGCAAAAGCAAGATCCACAGCCCACCCACTCTGAGAATGCTGGCGTTGAAGATCCCTGACCTAAATCCCTAGCGCTCCTAGTAGCGATGCCAGGAGCCCCTAGTAGCTTCTTGTTCCTAGTAGTAAGGCCAGGAGCCCCTAGCAGCGTTCGATCGCTCCTAGTCCCTTGGAAAGGCGCCAGGTGATCCTTTCCAACCGTCCGCCCTGCCACATGCTTGTTGCACGGCGACATTGTAGGGTTGCGCGATGATGGCTTGCACGTACCAGCAGCACCCAGAATATCTCAGTGCCCAGCGAGACGTGTTGGTGGTCTCAAGCCTTGTAAACAAATATTGGGACTATAATTAGTGTCATCCCAAAATTAAACTTCCAAAGGGAAAACATTCATGCATTTGAAGCGTCCAGTGGGCAACAATGGATGACTCGCTGCTTCCCAACCACTGGTGTTTTTCATGCTCAGCCTATGACCCATCCACGATCTTGCCAGCAGTTCCAAAGCAGTGTTTGATGGAGGTAGGGGTGCCCAGAACCAAAGCAGTGCTATCCGAGGGTGGGGGTGCCCCTGTCATGTGGCATTACAGTCCCTCATCCACATCGAAACCGCCCGAACCCAGCGGCCGCCCTGGGTCCGTGCACCGCCATTCTCCGAAACGAAGCCGAACTGGCGAGATACCCAAACGCTGCCCTATAGCTTTGATGTTTGGATTATTTTGGATTCATATACCTACTTAGGCCCTATATAAGCCCTATATCAGAATCCTATAATACCATATGCTGTAGGTAAAAAAATACATTATATGGTACCAGTACCCCTAATATGACCCCTTGCCACGGGCTCCGTCTTGGAGTGGGAATGGCCCACACGACTTCCCGGGGGTCGTTTCCCGTGCCCCGCGTTTCCGGCCGCGCGGCTCGTCCAAGTCCTTTCGCCCGGTGGTGACGAAGTTCATGATGACCGCAGCGAGCAGGTCCTCGAGGCGACCGGTGAGGGTGGTGAGGGTTTTCGGATCCGACACCGGAAGCTCCGAACGGTGGAGCTCTATAATCCGAACGGTGACGAGACGACGAGACTTGACCGAGATCGTTGCGAAGCGGTGGGTCATGTTTTCCCACTGCAGCAAGATGTTGCTTTCACCATTTGGACTCAGGTGGGAAGTCCACATAAACTCAGTCCAATTCTGGGGCATACCAAGACCCACGGTCGGGATGGTTCGTGGACACCCCGAATCACCTCTTTTCGGAGCTATCGAAACCCCTGGTCCGGGCGTCAAGCATGGGGGGCCTCGGCGGTTGAAGCCGTGGAGCGCTCTGGGAGGTGCGATGGACCCACGGTGGTGAACATGAAAGGGCCCGAAAGGAAGATGGACTTTCCGAAGACCAGCAGGGGGTCCCATCGATACTTGGATTTGCTGGAACATGTGGAAAAACATCACGCTATTCCCCCCAATTTGGGGGAGTTGACCCATAGGGAACCTAGCAAATTTACCGTATTAAGCAAAAGCAGGTATATAATACGACAGTATATACGTAACCATGTGATCTGTTCGTCCGATCACACCGACTGACAGAAACGTTCCGGACAAAGTGCGCTTGCGCTGACGCGACAGGCTGAACAAAAATTTGAACGTTGAACCATGATCCCCCTATATCCCACTGAGAATGATCTTCAGATCCCTGTTTTTCCACCATGACCAAATGACCAAATGCCAAGCAAGGCATCCGGTAATAGAACATCGGATCCCCATTTCATAGACCATCATTCAACGAGAAATGAGGCCCATTCTACGACGAGATCTCGGGCCTTCCACTCTTCTCAGGCTCCACTGGCTGGGGCGCACCACATCACCAGGTGCCTGAGACCTCTCGAACCGTCAAAGAATGGGTTCGGAACAACTTTTTCATCTCAGTGCACGAGCCTGCAGGAGCCTGCAGGAGCCAGCCTCCAAAAGTGCTAATGACAGGCCACTCACCTCCTCACGTCGCCTGCCACTTGGACCCCGAAGCAACTCCTGCCGCAGTGAACCCATCGCCTGACGGCGGCCGAGGGGCGCCCGAGGTCTGACAAATCCCCGCCCAGGTAGCTGATTCCCAGCCGTGCTGCTCCTGCGTGCGGCGTGGCGCATGCGAGCTGGAGCTGGAGGAGATGGAGACCCAGCTATCCAAAGATGCCAATCCACCCAAAGGGTCTGGGGAGGTCTGGGGGTACTCGGAGGGTCTCCTCTTTTGTTTGACAGACCCAGGCTTCTCCCTCAAAAAGGGGTCCAAAGAGCTTCTCTGAAGGTACGATTGGACCCAGCCTACACTTGAAAACTGTTTCAAACATGTAAAACTCTCAGAGGGTCTCCAAAGGCCTCACTTGTGCCTATCTGGACCTCCTGGACCCCGAGCAACAACATGGAAAAAACACACGCAGCAGTCGTTTGGACACGAATCCCATCTCGAGCCCCTTGGGCCGATCGAAGTTGAAGGTCCAACATCTCCATGATGGGGAGTTGGATGAATGAACTGAACTTCCAATGAATTTCTTGCAGAAATAGAACCTGGCAGTCATGATCCACCACTGGGTGGGGGTTTAAAATGAGTCATAACTGGACTTCCAAGGATCAATGGGCACCTGATCGCGCGTCGAGTTCCTTTGGGGACTTGGACGCCAGATCTCAAATCCAAATGGGTGCAGAAACTCTGTGGTAGGAGCAAGAAGCTACTAGGAGCGACCGAAGCTTCCGTAAGGGAATCGTTTCACTGGGAATCGTTTGACTGTAGTGCTTGGGCAGGAGATCCCGAGAAGCAGAACATGCCGTGTCGGTGTTTCTGCACTCCAAATGATGCAGCCGTTCCCGTGCGGCCTCAGACGTTCCCGCAGAGTCTGTGAAGTTGGTGTCCCATTGAGACCATTTCCCATGCACGACCCATCGGACTGGAATATATGCCGCCCCATTGGCCCCCCTGGCATCACCCCTGGCCTGATCGTCATACATGGCAGTCACGTGGAGTGTATGGGTTTGTCAACCACAAAGAAATCACTGACAGTCATATATGCCAACACTTGGCCAGGGAGAGGGTGGCATGGACCAAAGCCATTTCTGAAGGTTTGACGTAAGTCGCAGTTCCTTATGTGGAGATGGCCGGGTTGGATCCCAACGTGTGGCAAAAGGATATATAAACATGACAGATATTCACAAACATAAAGACTGTTTGTATGATCAAACTTATAGATATTAATAAATAGATGTGTAATAGTAATATATATGTTTTTTAGCTACAAAATGGAAGAACAGCAACACTATGTTCTTTCTTACATTGCTTTGCACCGCTGCCACTGAAGAACCATGTGTGGTCCTTGAAGAACACGGCGAAGATGCACCATTCCACGGAATAGGACCTGCACGGTGGGGGGATCGCCATGAGCCTTTTCCGAAGCGCAAAACCAGCGTTAACCATATCCCAGACGCGACCCATGGGACTGCCATAGGACTGCCGATCAGGCCAGGGGTGGTGCCAGGGGCATCAATGGGGCGGCATATATTCCAGTCCCATGGGTCGTGCATGGGTATTGAACCCAAACGCTCCGTGCATGCGTGCGTGGGTGTGTGTCTGTGTGGCATACCTTCTTTCATCGTGGTGTTTAGGGGCATATATGTTTAACTTTTAACGGTCTACATTCCAGACCTGGAGTGTGCCAATCGGGGGGGGGTGAACTCCTGGTTTGCAAGTCCAGTCCGTGGAGGAAAGACCAAACATTCGTTTCATTATGCAATAGTTACCTGTCAAAAATGGGCAACATGCACCCTATAGATGTCTCAAACAGTTTAAAATTTAAAACATACTACTAACAGGTCTCCATTGGGCACCCCTTAGAAGCGCTAGGTATACTCTCAACTACTTGCTGGGGCCCTCGGTGGCATTTGAGACCTCCGAATCGCTCTGTCTGACCGGCCGACCACCCGAGGTGGACCGGCCGACACCGCTTGCGTGGCGAAGCCAAGGGGCGAATTCACCACGAAGTTCGTGAAGACGATCAACGCCATCGGCAGATACCTCGGGGGTCTCCCTCCCGCCGGACACGGAGACGGGCGGGTCGCGGCCCGGAGTCGAGAGCGTGACGGGTATGGAGGGTGACGATCTCGCTGGCGTTGGACCAAAAGATGGGTGTTGAAAAAACGCATGAAGCAGCTTCTTCAGTTCGTGACCGAAATATTTAGGGACACCGGGGGCGGCCTCACCGAAGCAACGATCTCGGACTTGGAAGAACCGGGAGTTTCTGATTCATTTGACCAAAGTCTACAGGACAACACATCCCGCCCAAACGCTCCCAACAGCCCGACAGGTCCCTCAAAAGCTTAGGGATTGGTTCGAGTCCCGACCCCTCGAAAGGATTCGGGTACGGCCCCTACTGAGGCTCCAGGGTCGCGTCGGGGTGGATGATCCATAGACATTCTGTTGAGCCATGACCTTTGGAAGCTCTTCTTGGTCATGACCCCACGAAAGAACACCATGACGGTCATGGACCATGTGGTTCTTGACCTCATCCCGAAGACGTTGCTGGCCTCTAGTTGAGATCCTGTCTGCAGAATGGGTGGATGGAGCTGTGCTCTTGAAAGAGATCAACTTCGACCACTACGTCCGGTGCGAACCGGCCCCGGATGGAGTTTTCGCACGTGGGGCCGAGTCGTCGCCAGGTGGGAAGGGGTCACCTTGCTTGTTTGCCGAGACGCTAGGGATCACTGGAGATAGACCCGGGTTCGGGGTGGCCTCTCTTGCAGTCCCAGTCCCAGTCCGACGTGTCTAAGTCGGTCATGGTCTCAGTTCCGCACATGTGAAAGTCCATTCACTCTGCCAAGCGTCAAGTCCTTGGGGACGTTCTTCTCCTTCACCTTGCGTGATTCAAGAACGGCTGTGGGTCCAAAAACCCACAAAAAAAACACACACAACGTTTTTCCCTCATCCTCAGTGACTGAGCACCGAGAAGTTCTCGCGCTATGCCATGCAGCAGATGCCGTGTACCAACATTCCACCAGGGGGAAAGCTTCCGCTCGCGACATGGAGGGCCAAACAAAGACTGAGGGGTGCCATGATGAAAGCCTCCAGCTGCAACCCGAAGGCCTGGTGAACGGGAACACCACCGATCGGCGCACCTTTTTCGTCGATTTCCCGATCGGCCCAACTGCCTTCGCTCAAAAGCCGTTTGGGATGGGTTTTTGGAAGGTCCTTTGGACACCTAACCACAGTGCATTGAGAGTAGTTGGCACAAGCTACGCCAAATTTGGTATATCATTACTTATATCTATTGGTAGACCCCCATCTATCAAGGTCATCTTGGGGTGCAATATCGAACCTTCGAAACCACTGCAAAATATGCTCCCAAACCCCACTTCCCCCCCCCCTCCTGCACCTCGCCCCTCCATTCTGCGTTGACCCGAACCCAGTCACCGGCTGCTTCGTGGTGACCTCCGTTTGGATCGACGCGCGGTTGGGCTTGTGGATCGTCTCCTCGGAACCTCGGCGGGCGCCGAGTCGCGACCGTCCCGACCGTCCCGACACGCACCTGTGAAGCGGGGACTGGGGGTGAGTTGAAGAAGGTTCAAGTGTCCATATTTATCATATTTGTATACCTGGATCTTCCAACTATTCAAAATGTCTGCCTTTTGGCTGAATTTTATGGATTTGTCATAGTTGGAGGATCCAAGTATATCATTGGCCGATAAATCTCAAGTGTTTGGACATGTTTGGACCATTGGATGTGATTGGGCATAGGGCAACCGGAAGGACAGCAAGAGTTGAACATATTCTCGACCCACTGTAGTAAGCAAAACATGTGGGTTACCTCAAGGATGGACAAGAAACTTACGCGCTGCCCACGCGAAGCCATGCATGTAAGTATTCTATGGAACGACTTAAATTCTAACCAAAGCTGTTTCATGCAGTGCTCACATGAAATGCGAATTGCAAAACATGCTGTTGTTGAACTGTCGATCAAAAAAGGTCCTTGCTACTGAACGCAAACATGACCGGAGTGCATTGCATGACCCCAGAAAGTCACTAAAGCCTGGTCCTTCAAATTTATACCTTATACCTGGTAAAGGAGAGGACGAAAACCAGCGAGAGACCAATATGGTAGTGCAAGACTGGGAGGAAATTGTAGCAGAGCACTTATTGTTGAATGCCTGTAGCTTTCGTGGAGCTTGTATCAACGCGGAGTAGATCAAGATCGGAGCACAGCACGAAGTGTTGAATGTTTTAGGTTTTCTCGATTCTCCTGGTGCGGTGCTCTCTGGAGCATCCCTGTTTGGTGGTCTATTTGAGAACCCGTGTAAAAATAAACATCAATGAAGACCAGGAGAAGGATGCCCGAAGGGTTGTTTCTTGTTGTTTTGAATTGTGTTTCGGGCATCGTGCATCAATGCGAAGCCGAGAAAAAAAAGGAGAGCACTCATTCTTGAATGGTTGTAGTTTTCGTCGAGCTGGTATCACTGCGACGTAGATGAAGATCGGAGCACAGCATGAAGTGTTGAATGTTATTAGCTTTCTTGATTTGCCTGGTGCGCCGCCTTCTGGAGCGTCCCTGGTTGGTGTTTTTACTTGAGAATCCGTGCAAAAAATAAACGTCAGTGAACACCAGGAGAATGATGCCCGAAAGAGATACATAATGAATGCCCGAAGGACATCCTTTCTGTTGCTGTGGTAAATGTTTTGGGCATCGTGTTGGACGCTTCCGCGTGTCCCGCCTTGAGTTCACACTTGCCCAACTGGACATACTGACATCGTTCACTCCCAGAGCGTTCACTCTTTGTTGCTTGGTCCTTCTTGGTATGATCAGAGCTACACAGTCCCTATGCCCTACTCAGGACTAGAAAAGTTATCTCCAAACGCCTTCATGATAGCTACCCGGTGTCATTTACATCACTTGCATCACCAAACCACTTTTTCGATGCTTTCCTGACCCTACTTTTGAACGCTCTCCCCCACCAGGCTCAAGGTTCGACCTCCCAAAAGTGGCCTCTGCACGACCACCCCCCCCCACACACCCTTTATTCACTTCGTTCACCCTAAAAACTCAAGCCTTGCCTATCGGCTGGCTTTCGTGATAATTATTGAATATACTGTATGTGTTCTATACATATATATATATAGACATATATAAAAGCTCGAGTCAAATGAGGCCCATTCCTGACCCATGGGGAATGGGTAATTACCAGGATCATACACGTCCAGCGTCCAACGAGTTCTTCCCTGACGACGAACGCATCTTCACACCGCTCGATCCGATGATCCTTTTGCATGTTTTTGCCCTTCCAATCTCCTATCTCCGCTCCTGCCCACCACTATCCCATGCGTACCCTCATCCCACAACCTCGCCAACTCATCGCCCTCCCGGATTGTGTTTCGATGCCAACCGCGACCCGTGTTCGCGTTCGCCCACGGGGGTTTTGGAAACCGAAGTTTTTGGAGCCCGGATCCGGGGCGAATTGCACGGGTTGAGTTTTCCCGAAGAACCTTTGTTTTTTTACATATTATAGGTGTTTTGTGGGACCACAACAGCTTAATTGTTCAACTCGTGATCCTATTTCAACCCCCCAGGGGGGCTTTTATAACCCAGTGAGGCCAACGTGCCGCCGAGTGGCCATTGCCTTGGACGGACCCGAGATGTTTGACGGCTCACTCCATGGAATACCCAAACACTCCATGTATTGCCGAACTACCTTGCGGCGGTTTCAGTGGTACGTCAAGAGGACTTTTGTGCGGATTCTCATGTTTCGCATCCATAGATCGAATCGACTGTCGCATGGTTGTGGCACATCATGTACATCGCCAAAGCCCACGAAGAACATCCTCCAGCACCACCCATTTCGGGTGGTTTTCGAAGGGGCAAGACCTAGTCAGGCGGGCCTATAAATCCAAACAAACAAACTGTTGGCATCAGCGAAGCAATGGAAACTCCTGTTCAAGTCACCTACTATAGACAAACAATGTTTGAAATAGTCTTGGAGCTTCCAGGGTACAAACAACGTGAGCTGTGCCATGAACTTGAACCACGGCGGAACTTGTGAGGCCTCCACTTCCAAAATCATCGTTTTGCAACATCCGCCTCTCCCATACTCTAATGTGCTACAGCCACCTGCCTTTTTTTGGCCACCCAAAATCATCGTTCTCTTTCAGTTCGTCCTCTGTCCCAAGTCGAGTGAAACACATTTCGTCCGCCAAAGTCATCCTGTTTCGTCCGTTCGGCCAGGCCACTCTGGATCTCATAGTCTTCATTCCCAAAGCCCATGATCACCCCCGCCGCCGCCACACGCGGATGCAGGCTATTTTGTACCTCAGTCTGGTCCTGTCTGGTCCCCCGATCGGGCCGGAGGTTTCTTCAGATCGTGCGATCTCCAGAAGTCAAGCTTTACCCAAACACTCCATGTATGTCATAGATGCATACATTGACCCCCACAACCACCCCTGGCCTGATCGGCAGTCCCACGTCCCATTAGTCGTGTCTGGGTTAGGGAAATTGAAGCTATGTCGGAGATCGAAGGTATATAGTTGGACCCACTAACCCACCACCCTTTTTCACTGCGGGCCTACTTCTGAGACGCGATGATGCTCTTGCTCCATTTGGGGAGGCAAGGAGGTCCATCAAGGAGGCCCAGTTGCATCACAAGAACTGTGGAGCATGATTTGCTTCACTGGGTACCTGCCTTGCACCGAGCACGCTCTTTTTTGGGGGGGTGGCTCAATGGGCTTCAGGCAGAAGTGTTCCCTACAACAAACTCTCCAACATAAACCCAGTGGTGCATCCCAGTTACCACTATAATGTAATATACCAGCACCACCCAAAGGGTGGCTTTAGAATGGTTTAGACCCCCCTGACCATGCATTGTTCATCTAATAACCACCCTTTGGGTGGTGCTGGTAGGGAACCAGTCAGGGTTTCTAGGTCTATGGTTCTAGCCTTTGGAACAAGAGGTGGTAGCTGGATGCACCCTTCAACGGTCTAGCCCGTGAGACTCAGACACACCCCGTCACAAAGAAGTATATAAACCCTAGCCTTCCAAGACCTTGAAAACAAAGGTTGGCCTGGTGTTCTGGTGTTGTAGTGTAAATTCCCTAGTAAAACAATGGCAGTACATCAATGGTTGTTGGAAGCCTATGGTATATTAACAGTATGCAACACTCGAATCTTTGCATGATGTTGGATGACCCTCACCGTGTGAATCATCCCTCCAAAAGGGTATTTGAGCGGATTCTTGAAGTTAAACCTACCAGCATCCTCCAACAGGTCATCAATTGAGAATCGAGACCTCCAGGGCCCAGAAAGGTTGACCTGATGTTGTAGCGCAAACCCCTTACTAAAACAATGGGTTGTTCGGTAAATAAGAGGAAAACATCACGGCAATGGTTGTTGGAAGCCGGCTGGGCCTCTAGAGGAAACCTCGTCGGATCGACCGTTTTTCTTGGATGTCTCCATGGCACGCCCAGGTACATCGACCGACCGTCTCCGAGTTCGCGCCGTTCGTCCGCGCCAAAGCCGCGAGTACGCCGACCGCCCAGCCGCGCTCGGGGCGGCCCAACCACCCACGCACCGCGCCCCGACTCCGGGGGACTGCGTGGTGAAACTGGAAGAGCTCGCCGGCGTCCGACAGGCGCGTCATGCGCGACAGCGCCGTCGCGTCTGCGGCCGCACGTCGTGCGGGGCGACGGGTTCCGAAGACCGGGACCCGTGGACCGTTGGTTCCGCAGCCCTCCACAGGCGTATGTTTTCGAGGTCGGTGTTTGTAGGCGGGGTCGGGCTTAAGTCGAAACCCGTCCATGGTGGCCTGCAATCATAGTGCTTCGCCATGCTTTGACGGACAAACAGTTTGCCTGAATAAAGGCCGCAAATCAAACTGGCGATTTGTGTTCCACGTGAGCCGTGTTTTGCGAACAAGTGCCCCAACCACACTGCTGAGTTGCCGACGCTGGGGGGGGTTTCGCCGAGGGGCTTCGCGAGGCGCAAATGCGAGGCGCAACACGCAACACCAGAGGCTTCGCAAATTTTACAACCTTTCATACGCCATACACTCCATGTATGCCGCATGCCATATATGCCTATAGATTGGGGTGGTTTGGGGGGGTCAATGTAGGCATATATTCCATACATGGAGCATGGGTAATCATACGCTCTAAGTTGACCTTCGCGACTTGGCTCCGCCTGTGAAATCGCCTGCGCCAGAGGCTTCGCGAGCCTGAAGCCCACACATATTGGATCACACAAATGCCTTCGCAAACGTTACGTGAATTACAGTCTATAATCTTCAATTTAACAAACGCTACTTACTCACACGACCCCAATCCTAGCCAACAAAGGTTAAAGGACCCTTTAGACTATCCTATGGGCAGCCCAGGTTACGGGTCCTCTAAGGTCAATATATAAGTCACTTAACCTCTCTTGGTTAGTGGAGGGGCTTTCAGGGATCCTCTCGCCGCCCACGGAGTACAGTACCCGTACACACACGACCCCGCCACCCCGGACGTCCGGACGTTCGCTCAAGTGCTCGTGCTCGTCCCCTTCTTCCGATCTGACGTTGTCGCTCGAGCTGACCCCTGAAACGTGGAAGAAAACGGCCCACATCTTCCCGATCTTCCCAGATTCCCACCTCCCCACCACCAACCACCCCACCAATCCAGCCTGCACCCAACCAATCCCACCCAATGCATCCCAATGCCCCCCGAACCGTCACCGGTCCCACCCGGCCTGACCGAACCGACCGGTGGGTCGCGTGGCTGCGTGCCGTCTGCTTCGAGCGATCGGACCGGCCACTCCTGAGCGGCCGCCGGCGGTGAGGGAGTGAGCTTTTGGAACGGGAGAAGGACCGGGAAGGACCGCCCACTCCCATGTAGTGATCAGACCTGATGGACTGGACTGGAGCTACATGGTTTTATATAAGCCGGGATGTCCCAGACCAGTCCAGATAAAACCATGTAGCCATCCTGAGCATACAGCGCCTGTAAGCGGGGCGATCAGCCGCTCTAATCAAAAACACCCAGAAACAGCCGTTTGCTGGGTCCTGCACGACCCGTGTTCTTGCTCATTCGGACTGGGTGACCGAAGCATCCGGTTCCGGTCTCTGTGACCAATCCTTGCACGATTCCAACCGCCTTTGATTTCATGGTGTTCCACCGTTACATGTGTTCAAAGGGCCAAAAGGCTCAAAGACATGACCATTTGCCCCACCCCATCTACCAAGATTACCGCGCTATGAGACGCACATGGTCCCGTTCGCAACGAAAGCACCCACCTGCAACGCAGATTCTCCCAAACACATCTACCTGCGGCCTGCAACGCTTCAATTCGACTGTCAGATTCCCCACCCAACACAAACATCGGCATCCCAACCGTTTGCTGCCGGCAACCCACCTCAAACATCCTCAAACACCTTTAGGGAATCGAAAAACGACAAAAACAACGACCTCCCGGCCAGTCTCTGTAACGTGCTCTTGGTGTAGATGCTCATCCGACAGCGCAAGGCACCATGTCCCAAGTCGCTCGCGGGACGACTCACCTGAAATTCTGAAACCATACACTCCATGTATGGAATAAATATATGAATATATGCCTACCAGGTGCAACCAAACCCTATAGAATGTTTCGGTTTTGGATGGTCTTGGTACATTGACCCCCCCCTAGCACCACCCCAATATGTATGGCAGTCCCATGGTCGTCGTGTCTGCGATTTCGATCGGATTCATTGCGCCATAGGACTGGCGATCAGGCCGGGGTGCCGGGGGTCTGTCTGGGGCGGCAGTCCGTCCTGGCAGTCCCAAACAGGTCGTCGTGTCTGGGCAAGAGTCATGTAACCCAGCTGTCCCAAAACCCTCAAAGAATGGTTGGCCTGGTCCAAATCGTCTAAAGTCCTTGAGCTATCAGGACCATTTCTTTCAAAAAAGGGGGGGAAGTCCCCAGGTTTGCGTCGTATATGGACTACAACACTCGGTCAGCCGGACTCTTTGACTGTTCTTGAAAGGCGATTGTGTATTCGAAAAAGGGCGAGCCAACCTGGCCCAAGGGCTTTTAGATGGGTTCTACCTAGCGGCATCTGGCCAGCTAAGTGTTTACTCCAGCAGTCACAAAGGGGTGCTTAATGGAGGTTAGGGGTGCCCGTTATCCACTCACTGGATGGGACTAAACACCACCCCGACATGTGACTCATGGCTGAAGTATCTTCTCAGTTGTTCTTACACCAAACGCTCCATCTTCGACCCTCTCAGTTCTCTTCCACCCCCCATTGGTTCCCTGCTCGTTCTGATCCGTACCGGGGCACACCGCTGACGCCCGACACTTGGCTGGAACGTCGGGAGGAGCTTGACCTTGTGGGCGGCGCTGCGCCCGGGCAGCGTTGGGCGGGTCACGGTCACTGTCGTCTCACTCTGCTTCATATATAAATTGTTCACGGACGCTACGGAGAAGTTGGTGGTGGTCGGTGGGCTGGGAAAGGCTGGGTATATAGTATCGGAGCAAATTTAAACTCATGATGGCCGTGATGGCATGCGATGGGCAACATTGGGTATGCGTTTTTGAACACACATTGGGTGAAGAAGCAGAAAGGAGAACATTTCGGGCAGCTTGGTTTCATGCCACGTTTGCAGACGATCTGTAAGCATCCTGGCTCCATGCCGGTTCAAATCGTTCAGCTCAAAACTCTTCTGGAACTCGGTATCCTCTTCGTCATTTACTTGGACCGCAAGTTTGATGCTAAAAAGTCTCTGGAACATCTGAGACCAGTGACCAGTGGCCCTCAAAACCATGAAACATAAAGGTGTTCATCTACAAAAGCCGTGTTTTTTCTAGGGAAAGCAGGTGTTTGATGGTTTGTGGGGCCCCTGCCGAGTCCTCAAACCCTTCGCGAGCCCTCTAAACCTCGGAGCCCCTGACGATTCATCAGGGCCCCCGGTACGTGGACACCAGATCTTGGGTATCCCTGGGCCTGGAGGATGGTTCAGTTGCAGGCCTTTCTCCAATCAATCTGATCCTTAACTTACGACTTACTCAGGTTTACTGGGACCCACCCAAACTAGATCCTACACCCCCCACCGTGTCGCCAGCCCATCCTGGCGCGAAACATCCGTGCCGCACCGTGCAGCTGCTCAGTCCGGTGACCACTTCTTCGGTGACTGGGGGGACTTCGAGGTGCGTCCCTCGGCATCGGCGGTGGCGTCAAATCCTGAGGTGCGCAGGGTGTGACCAGGTGGGCGAAAGGATGCGAAGGGGAACAAGACTGTTGGCAGAGTGAGGTAGAATTGAATCGTGACAGGCAAGAACTGCAAAACAAAACGGCCCGACATATATGAATCAATGAAAGAGACCGGCTCTGCAACCTTGATTTTTTGTGGACGTTGTGGTTTTGTGACTTTTTGGGTGGACAAGGCACAAGATTCTGTAAATCCCTTCTACCTTCAACTGCACATAACTGCACACCAAAACCATGCAAAACATTGCCCAACAAATGTGCACCTTCCTGTAGTTGTCTCATGTGCTCACCAAGAACATCAACAGCCCAAGAACAACAATCTCTTAACATGTTTCACCAACCTGGCGTCCCTTCGATCTTCGCATTGAAATACGTTCACCGCCTCTCCAGCACCTCGCCCGCCAAGCCCCCCACGGCTGCGACCGCACGGGCCACGACCGCTTCGGCGGTCGGCGTCGCAGGAACTGTCGTGCCGCGGGCGAAGGTTCCGCCACCCAAGCGTCCCACGGCGCCGGGCCTTTTCCCACTCGCGGCGTCCACGACCTGCATCCAACTTGCGTCACTCTCGGGTCGGAGGTAACGAGAAGAAAGCTGCAGGGCGAAACTCCGATCTTCCATCCCAAAGGGTCTGGGTGTAGCGGTCCGCAAAGGGTCTGCATGGCAGGGTTTCTTAATACGTACATGTCTATTAATAGTGGTGATCTACGAACTTCTATCTATTTGTGGTCTATAAACATCAATGTGACGTACACTCACCACCAAAAATCCTCAAATGTAGGCGGTATAGTTGCGCCACATCGCATGGATCCGGACTCGGGCGTCTGTCAGATCAGGTGGAGTGGGTTGATGGCATGGGGTTGATGGCATACGTTGCATATTAAGCGTACTTTTCCATACGTGGAGTGTGTGGGAATCATGGGGTATAGCTAAGTTCTGATAGCTGATCCCTACAGGAATTGACCTCATTTGACTGGAGATCACCGTACAACAAAGGGGCGCAAACCTCTTGAGGCCAGTTTACCGGGCATCCTCTCGTCCACTCTCCAAATTCAATCAACATGGATGGCCGTGGATGGCCCTGAAGGGTAAATTACCATTTTCATAGCAAATCGGTGGGTGCCGCCATCCATTTCCATGATGTGTTTTGGGAGTGTACGCCATCCACCTGGATGGGCATGGCCGCTGCCAGCGTCTGCCTTCACCTAGAGGTCCGCCCTTGTGAGTATGTCATACCTCAAAACTCCACTCACAACTTCGGTTTTGCAGAAATGCTGCAACTTTCGCGGGGGGGGGGCTGGAGCGTGTTTCTAGGATTGCGGCAAGAAACAACTCAACCAGTTGGCAAGAATGTTTGGAATGTGTGTGTGCATGTGCTCGCCCTGCATGTTTGCGGCGTGTTTGTGTTTGCCCATGTCAGCGTGGGGCGTGTTTTTGTGAAGCTTGCTTGAAAAGCAAGTCGCGGCATGCTTCTGGGAATTCAGCGTGTTTCTGGCAAAGCGGTGTGTTTCTTCAGTTGCCGCAATTAAACAAACAATGTTTTGCTATGTCGTCGGAAATACGCACTGCAAGATTCTCTAGACTCTAGGTATTTGATCATATTTCAACTACCGACTGTTCAGCCGTTTTCCAGTACAAGATAGTATACAAGTATCCATACATATCCATACCAAGGGCCTTGTAGAAGTCACCACAAATGTGGCGCTATGAAGGCCACTGGGCCACTGACCATGGACCGGACACCATGTAGTGGCATCATACTCCAAACCCTACATGTATACTCTCTATAGAAAATGAGAACACGTTGTACATCTAAGTGGATTCTCTGGTTAAGAGCCCTAGGCTTGTCACACACACCTCATATTTGAGAGAGGTATGGCATATACCAGCACCTTCCAACAGGTCTCCGACCTGGAGGCTTTTGTAGACTTAAAAGTACACTTAAGTCGCAGGTGGTGACGTGCTGGAAGGTGCTGGTATATGGCCTTTAGGTGCCAAAAACCTGAAATTGGCACCATCCGTCATGTCTACACCCCAGTCATCTGCGCCTGCTCCCCCTAACACCAGCCCGGAGTGCCTCCCCACTCGCTCCAGCCGGCCTCTTTGGCGGCCGCGGCGAGTTGCTCTTGGACCTGCTGGCGCCGAACGCGCGCGGGTGCTGAAGTGAGTTCGACAGGGGCACTGGCCTCTGGACGCTACGAACGGGGCGACCCTGGCCTTACTACTAAATGTTCAAAGCGACATGGCACTGGACCGGAAGGTCCAAATGAGCGTTTCTGAATACCTTGATGAAATCCCATGCCGTATCATTGGCTTACGCTTGTGCTTACGCTGCCTTACGCGACTCACATGTTTGCTTACGCGGTACACTTGGAGCAAGAAGGGCTTACGCAGACCTTACGCGACGCCTGTTTTGCACAAAATGCAGCTGACACCACAACGCAAGCTTACGCGCTGCATACTTTGTACAATGGACATTTACTACGTTACTACATCTAATCTTCGGATATGGATGCTGAAGAGGCACTTGAGGATGAGGACGAAGAAGAAGGCTCGAAGGCAGAAGCAACCAAGCAGCACCAGCAGCACCAGCAGCTGCAGCAGCAGACCTGCAGCAGCAGACCTGCAGCAGCAGCAGCAGGAAATGGAGAAGTGGAAGTGGAAGGGCGATGAGCGCAAACCACATTGTATATAGAGGTCTTCAACCACACGCTGCCGCTGACGCAACGGTTTCGGAGAAGGAGGCATGTGGGCTACTGGTGGAAAAGGACACAGGAGCTTACGCGGAGCTTACGCGGAGCTTACGCGCGGCTTACGCGCCGGAACTCACAAAAATCACCTGGAGTTTCTCATGTCTGACATGGAGGTTTGACTGTTCAGCTGTGGTGTTTTGGACTGTGTGTGTTCAGCAATTCGAGTTTGGATTGTGTATGTATGTGTGGAGTTGGACTGTTCCTTAGTCCTAGCACTTCTGAGAGGGGTTGCTCATGTATTTATCATGTATTTCTTCAAAGCTTACGCATGGCTTACGCAAAAGGTTTCCTTACAAAAAGCTTACGCAACCTTACGCGCGTGCAGGTTTTGCTTACGCACTTCTTCGATATGACAACACACTGATTAAACATGAAGACGGAGGTTTATCGAATAGCTCAAATGGTGACCATTAAAAGGGCTGCTTTGCCAGCCTCAAGTCGTATCAAATTTGGTCGATACTTGGCAGAACGTGAACTTCAAGAGTGTCTTTGTCCGATTTTCAGGGTGGCTAAGTGGTTGCCTAAAGAGACCACCCGCTCCCAGTAGCAGTCATGTCAACCAAATTTCTTCGTACAGTCCAACTCAGCAACATTCGAGCGACCCTGCATGTGCAAGGTGGTACTACTCGTGCATCTGTTTGGATCCACATCACCCCATGGCGACATGAGAGTAATTGATACATGCACGGGAACACTTCATGTTGCCAGTGGCTCCAGACCAAGCAGCGTCTACGGTCAGCAGCTCCATGGCTAATGAATTCGGACCATGGACCCGACACGCTCGCAGACTGCGTGGGGCCGACTCCCAGCCTCTTCACAGATCGGACCCAAACCAAACCTTTGTCCAGTTGAAGACGTTGAAGACCCCAATTCTCAAGACCTTTATCGATGGCAGATCCCAACACGCTCCATATGGGACCACATGAATTCTACAATGATATAACCCCCTTTCCACCCAATTCTGCCCGCCACTCCGACTGATCTGGCCACTCCTCCGGTCACCCAAGTGTCCTTCCACGTCCGGGCCCCCCTCCTGGCTCCATATGTTCTTCCTATGCAGCGTCCCTCGAAAGTGTTCGAAGATCTAATTCCTTCGTATTCAACTCTTCACATTCCTCAGTAATTACACCCTGGAAGATTAACATGGAACCTTGAAACCACTGAGCTGTAGCGGAAAGTATTCTTCCAAAGGTCCATTTTCAGGCTCCATGTTAACCTTCCAGGGCGTATTCTTTGAGCTACGGGTGTCCATCTTGGGACCCTACCGCCCTGAGCTCGCATCCTCCTCGGGATTGAGCTAGGGAAACTCATGGCCGAAGGGTAACCAAACCCATTCCATAGGATCCAAGTGCCTTCTAAGAAGGTGATTGGAGACTATTTATGTAGGCTTGGAGGGCCCAAGGATCTCCTGAGAAGGTTTGTGGATCCCTAGGGAGTTTTTCAGGATGCGAAGCTCTTCATCTCCAGGGACGCTCCAAGACCAACACCCGGAGTCGGTTTTTGAATGCTTCGTGGAAACCCAGCCTGCTCTGAGTCGGGCCATATCGGGCCAACACATGCTCTTCCGGGCCACTATGATGATGTCACACTATGACCTGGGAAGATGGCTATTCTGGTCTCCATTGCCTGAGAACTGAACAATGACCGCTGAAACATACTGAAAGCAACGTACCAGCACCCCTCCAACAGACCAATTCTCGTGAACCCTCAGAGCGACGAGTCCCTACCGCTCCGCCCTCCCTCAACCGCACGTGCACCAACACACCCCAACACGCCTGCGCCGAAGAGGCTGACACGCCACGCTGCCAGCCCTGCTCGGACGTGTCAGAAATAGCTCCCGAGGGTCCAAGGCTAGATTGAAGCCATGTGTGGCTGACCCTCCGGAGCTTTCGGGCTGAGGGTCAAGTCCGAAAACTCTCAAAACAGTCAGAAGTTGGGAAAGTTTGGGAGCCCTGGCAGTTGATACCTTCCCCAAAAATCACCGAAACAGCTCAATTTGTGAAACTGCCCAAAGACTTACAAATCTCAATCATACTACAGCCAACACTGATTTTTGGAGTTCGCCTGCAAGTCAAACTATAGAAGACCTGAAAAGGATTTGCCCTTTTTTGATCTTTTTTTGTACTTGCCTGACGACATGTGTAGTCTCTGGACTTCTGGTCCTGCTACAACCTGAATCAGTTCCCGAGCCTAGGTCGTAGGCCGTAGTTGCGTTTGCGACACCCGTGAGTGGTCCCATTGAACTGCAGCATACTACAGCCCATCTACCAGGACCCTCCAAGGGATGTCTATCAAAACCATCTGTTGAAGTTGGAAGGTCCTGGTATGCAGAATCTCTCTTCTTTTGGAAAGTTGTGGCCCAGACCCTATGCAAGTCCAAAGACTTAATAAAACCTGGTCCTATACCTATACCTCATTGAGTAGTGCCTTTATCACTACATCACCAGCTCCAGTCACATGAGGTCCCACTGACCTGTAAGGAGACTTTCACCTGCGTGGCCACGGCACTTCCCGTGCGGTCGCACAGTACCGACCCGTCCCACGCCTGTGTCGACTCACTCTGCAAACCCCGTTCGGTCATCGTCTCGGAGCGTGGGTGGTAAGGCCGGCGTGGTGAGGGTCAAGTAGACTCTTGATGAAAAGAAACCGCCCAGGCCTCACTTTGGCTGAAGAATCCAGGTGTTGAGTAAAAGAGTGACTCATCAAGAACTCAGTGGTGACAAAAGTTCGGGTCTTTTCGTATTCCTGAAACTCCCTACTTCCTACTTGAGTGGTTCATGCTGGTGGCTAGATTGAAGCTAACCTCTTGCCGACACCGTTTTGATACCCTGCCCAAAATCCATGAGACCGGCTTGATTTGTTTTGAAACTTCCACGACTGCCTGGCAGTGTTGCTTCCACTCGAGCTACCAACAAAGGTTGAAGGACCCGAACTAGACTATACATGACCATACCAGCTCGGTACCCCAGTGGGGTCCTATAAGGGCACTTAACCTCTCTTGGCACTGGTTGCAGCACAAATGTTTGAGGCTGGTCTGGGCATAAGTTGTTTTGCCTATGCCTATATCCCTATAGGGATCCAATCGTACCTTCTCAGAAGGTGATATGAGGGAGACGATTTATGTAGCCGCCTGGGTCTGGCCCAGTCGTACCTAAAAGGTGGCGGATCCCTAGGGTATAGAGAACTGGCCGCTTGGGGCGGGTGCAACACTTCAAATTTCCGAGTCTGGCCGGTCGGGGCCTCCTGTGTTGTCCCATTGAACTATTTCATGAACTGCAGTCTCGTACCAAAGCATTCAAAGCATAAACAAAAACAAAAGCTTCTTGGTTTTTGAGTGGTGTTCAGTAGCAACTGATCTTAGCTTTTGACCAATGCCTGCTTTTCCCCAACACGACTGCGCCGCATGGGTGAGCCATCACTTGACTTGCCCGCTCTTTTCCCAAAAGCTCGTCTCGTGCCATCTAAAAGGGGCTCCACCCAAGATACCCAAGGACGTCACCATCAACCGAGCCATTGAGGGTCGAACCAAGGACATCACCAGCTACGACCCGACAACCCAGGTGAGGAACAGCATCCAGGTCGATGCGTTTTCACGGACTGAAACACCTCCCGCGGATGTGAAGCGTTTGTCCAATCTCCACGATTTGGGGTTCCGGGTTCTGATTCTGAGAAGCGTGTTCTTCTATATTCCTCAGACACTCCATGTATATGCCTACATTGACCCCCCAAACCACCCCAATGTAGGTATATATATGGCAGTCGCATGGAGTATCTGGGCTCTCCTTCGTCCGAATCCTCGCGAATCCTCGCGAATCACGACGAACGGTGAAGACCTGTCTGCGAGAGGTCCGGACCGCGCGCAACATCTTCCCGCAGGATGCCCCAGTAAGTATATTATATAAATATACCCAGACGCTCCATGGGACTGCCATATATACCTATGTTGGGGTGGTGCCAGGGGGGGTCAATGTAGGCATACATGGCATACATGGAGTGTCTGGGATAGATATATATAATATATTTTTATATGGTGCATTTACCGAGATGAACAAATGATGGAATGATGTACTGTGTGATAGGCGAGAACGAGTCAAAATGGCATGCCAAACTTGATGCCGAATCTGTCATGTCTGTGGATGCCGAAACAAGTGTGTGATTTTGTGTCAGAACGCATGCCAAAACACATGTCACAACATATGTCAGGACGCACGTGAAACAAAAAGAAAAAACAGTCCAAATGCGGTCAGGGTGTTTCATGCGGTCAGAGGTGTCGTGCACATGCCCTTCCTTCTTCTGCCCTCTCAAGGTCCGGTGGTCGGGATCGGTACAGGGCAAATGGTAGAATTTGTTTTGTAACCCATGTCCCATGTTGTCCAACATGCTTTTACAGCAATCTCCTCAGAACACTCGCCGCTGAACACGAATTCTTACGGCAAACCACCGACGCCTGACTATCAAATCCAGTTCCCCTCCTCAGAACTCTTGGCGCAACCAATCTCTGGCAACCACCTTGGACCTCCAGCTGAAGGCACACATACAAGGAGTATCTGCTTGCATGTGTTCATCTTGTTTGGAGCCCGCCCCCTCTAGTTGCAAGAACCTGCACCACTTCTCCTCGTTTGAAAAGACCCGCAACCCGCCTGATCCTGCTGCCGGTGCGGGGTGCTGTTGATGCTCTCGGCGGCGCCCTGGGCAGGGCGCCGACAGGGCGCCAACGGGCGCCAGCACTGGCGCCAGCCGCCCGTGGCACTTCGAACACTCCCAAAAGAGGGAGGATAGAAGTTCTACCTAGAACCCATTTGACCTCTGTTTTGATAGGAAAAGACCATCTTTTGAGTGGTTTGTGGTCCAAAATAGGGGTCATTCAGGTTCTAGGTATATGGTGCATTTACCGAGATGAACAAATGATGGAATGATGTACTGTGTGATAGGCGAGAACGAGTCAAAATGGCATGCCAAACTTGATGCCGAATCTGTCATGTCTGTGGATGCCGAAACAAGTGTGTGATTTTGTGTCAGAACGCATGCCAAAACACATGTCACAACATATGTCAGGACGCACGTGAAACAAAAAGAAAAAACAGTCCAAATGCGGTCAGGGTGTTTCATGCGGTCAGAGGTGTCGTGCACATGCCCTTCCTTCTTCTGCCCTCTCAAGGTCCGGTGGTCGGGATCGGTACAGGGTAAATGGTAGAATTTGTTTTGTAACCCATGTCCCATGTTGTCCAACATGCTTTTACAGCAATCTCCTCAGAACACTCGCCGCTGAACACGAATTCTTAGGGCAAACCACCGACGCCTGACTATCAAATCCAGTTCCCCTCCTCAGAGCTCTTGGCGCAACCAATCTCTGGCAACCACCTTGGACCTCCAGCTGAAGGCACACATACAAGGAGTATCTGCTTGCATGTGTTCATCTTGTTTGGAGCCCGCCCCCTCCAGTTGCAAGAACCTGCACCACTTCTCCTCGTTTGAAAAGACCCGCAACCCACTCGCTTTATCTGACCGGAACCCGCCTGATCTTGCTGCCGGTGCGGGGTGATGTTGATGCTCTCGGCGGCGCCCTGGGCAGGGCGCCGACAGGGCGCCAACGGGCGCCAGCACTGGCGCCAGCCGCCCGTGGCACTTCGAACACTCCCAAAAGAGGGAGGATAGAAGTTCTATACCTCTCAGTTCGATCAAATTGACGCCCCATCGCCCCATTGGGCTCCCGGATTCTCAGGGAGCCAAACTGTTTCAAGCGACGGCCGTCGTCCGATGTCCGGTCAGGTCCAAGGAGCAATCTTCACGTTTTGGCTCTCGGTGAGATCCACCACGGTCAGGTCCTCCTGCGCGCCCGGCTCCGGGCGGAACGCGGGAAAAAACAGCACACCCTCTGCAGCGAACAGCCGATGAATTTGGGGGATGATTAATCCACTGAACTTCCAGAACCCAGAGCCCTCGACCTTGAAATGTTCCATGTTTATTGTTGTCTCTTGTATGTTTCTTTATTTTGTGGCCCTGAAACTGATTGTCCTGGGGATAGAAAGGGTGGCATGGTTAGGACACCAATAAAGATCGTAAAGATTGCTACCCCTTAGTCTTCCTACACGTCTCAAAAACACTGCATCCAACCAACCAAAACAACATCCTTCTGGTACAGCCACAGCTGGCCAAGACGTAAGTCACATGATCTACCTTCTTCAGGGTCCAGCTGAACTCCAGAGGAAACTTGCATTTTCCTCAGGAACTATGGACAATTCCATTCTGTGGGCCTTATTTTGTTCATGTCAAATCCAAGGATTGGAGACTTTTTGCGCGGAATACAAGAAATGCAGGGTCGGGAGCTCGAATGAATTCGCAAGCACCGGATGGATGGATCCTGAGGATGTCCTCATGTACCAAAAGATGTCCTGGATCGAAACCAAAACCTCTATCTAGTCATTCTGGCGATTTCAGGAGCATATAGATTGAATACATGGGAATATCCAAAAAATGAACACTGGTCATGTCTTCGGAATATTTCATATTCTATGTGCTACCTTGGATGGTTGTATCTATACCGGATAGGTTCTTAATTAAGATTCAACCTGGCCACCGGGCTCATATCAAACCCAAAGGATCTCAGGTGGCCACTGTATATAAGGAAATATGGGGAGTTTTAGGCTTGTAATCTTAGTCTTTGGAACATATGGGAATTGTCAAGCCCAGAACTCATGGGAGGTCTGGATGTTCGGGGAACCCACACACCAAGATCAACGCCTGCACCTGATCTACCTGATCACCTCCAGTGGATCATGATAAATGTTTATTCCCTTTCCCCGAATGAGGGGACCCGGTTCAGCAATGCTTCGTGGTGAAGAAGCTTGGGTGCCAAAGAATCCTTCCCGTCTTGGGTCTCCCCAAATAGATTATTTCACCGTTTCTTTGAGGCCCGTGCACTATAATTACTATAATGATTCTATACTGAAATTCTGTGTAGCAAGGCCCAACACTCGAGAAACTCCATAGGCATATAGGAACAAAACAGAAGATGTATCAAGTCGATTGAACAAAGGTCGTCCAACCCACGAAAGCTTAGAAGCAAGAAAACACCAAAAGTTTATATATAAGCAAATGCGTTCTACCCAAGCCACCTCAGTTCAGGAAAGCCTGGAAAATATAGACTGAGTGTTAAGACAATACCTGGCAATAATTTCTACCTCTAACCGTAACCTGTTTAAGGCAGAACATTCCGCCCGTTTTTACAATGACCGCCCAAGCTGCAGCCTTGAGGGTTGAAACGCCGAGACGTTAAAACACCGAGAAACAAATGCCATGATGTTACATGCATATTACATGCATTCTTAGATGCGAGAGGCAGAACCATAATTTGAATGAACCAGCTGTTGATTTAAAAAAAATGCGTGCCACCTGATTGTAGTGAGGAACGGGTACGAACCCCTAAGTAAAAGGCAATAAGGCAATAATGCCCAGCTAACGAGTAAGAACGCCTATGCAAAACGTTGCTTAAGATAAATCAAAGCATAGAAACACATGCAAGTGAAGCATCAAGTGATTTCCTGATAAACAAATGATGTTTATCACTATCGAGACTCCTAGAAACCGTGGGTGGATTCTTATTGCCACCAAAAGGACAAGAGCGCCGAGAGGGGACAAGAATGCCTATAGGTTGTGCATGGCCGCGGCGCTGTAACAGAGACCACAACTGGATGCACAAAAATTAGCACCAGAAAAATGCTTTAAAAAACCTTTAGATCCAATTGGATGGCACTCTCACCACAGGAACTCCTTTTTTCACTCTCATCTATGGGCCCTCCTGCCCGGTGAAGCCATGGGAAGTCACAAAACCCTTCCATCAAGCAACACATCAGTAGGTTGTGAAAAAAGATATACCTCAAGTAGCATTAAATAGGTCAAGTGGTGTTAGTCTATAGTAGTAGTTGTTTCGGTCCTGTGGGAATTGGGACGTGCTTTGTCTTTAAATGCTTTCGTGGGGCTGGGTTGTGTGGGCAATACGACGGTTTTTCTTTTAAAATGATTTCGTGGGGCGGCCCGGGCAACCGGGTGCTGCTATTCCCTGTAAATGCTTTCGTGGCGCCGGGTCCTGTGGGAATTGGGGCGCATCCGGGCGGCGCTATTCCCTGCAAATGCTTTCGTGGGGCCGGGTCCTGTGGGGACGGGGGCGCCGCTTTGCCTTTAAATGCTTTCGTGGGGCTGGGTCCTGTGGGCAAGCCGACAGCTTTTCCTTTTCAAATGCTTTTGTGGGGCTGGCCATTGGAAACGGGGGCGCTGCTTTTCCTGCGAGCGCTTTCGTGAGCCGGGTCCTGTGGGAATTGGGACGCCGGTTTGCCTTTAAATGCTTTCGTGGGGCTGGTCCTGTGGGCTCATTTTTTCCTTTTAAATGTTTTCGTGGGGGCCCTGTGAGAATTGGGGCTGGGTTCTTCCTTCAAATGCTTTCGTGAGGCTGGGTCCTCTGGAATTGGGCGGGCCGCTTTTCCTTTAACTGCTTTCATGGGGCTGGACCCTGCGAGCCGGCGCGCGGAACCGGGGCTCGGCCTTCCCTGTAACGGCTTTCGTGGGGCTGGGCCCTGGGGACCGGGGCGCCGAACCGGGGCACGGCTCTGGCGGCTGGGTCCTGGCAACGCTTGCGTTTCAAGCCTTTCCCTTGTGTTTTTTCTTGTGCTAGATTTCGTCAAATCTGGTGCTATTTTTTGTGCTCCCAGTTGTGCTTTTTCTGGTGCTAAATTTCGTCAAATCTGGTGCTAAATTTTGTCAAAGCTGGTGCTAAATTTCGTGAAATCTGGTGCTAAATTTCGTCAAATCTGGTGCTAAATTTCGTCAAACCTGGTGCTAAATTTTGTGCATCCAGTTGTGCTTTTTCTGGTGGTAAA
>CAXAMN010022017.1:418883-447698 GCA_963970005.1 Durusdinium trenchii
TTTTTCTGGTGGTAAATTTCGTCAAATCTGGTGCTAAATTTTGTCAACTCTGATGCTTTTTTGTGCTTCCAGTTGTGCTTTTTCTGGTGCTAAATTTCGTCAAATCTGGTGCTAAATTTCGCGCGTCCAGAATGAACCTGCGAGCCAAAAGCAGATCGCTCGGAGCACTTGGCCTCAGCAGCGTTTGACTTTGTCGTGGCCGCCTGTGCAGTTTCTGGCGCTTTCCTGGTGCTTTTTCCGGTGCTAAATTTCGTCAAATCTGGTGCTCTTTTTTGTGTTTCCAATTGTGCCTTTTCTGGTACTAAATTTCGTCAAATCTGGTGCCTGTTTTTGTGCTTCCAATTGTGCTTTTTCTGGTGCTAAATGTCGTCAAATCTGGTGGCCCATTTCGTCGGCCAAGCAGCTGTTAGGGTTTAGGGCTTAGGGTTTATAGGGTTTTGTGAAGATTTGGTTTCGTCTTGGCCTCTGTCTAACCTGCAAGCAACAGGAGGTTGGAATCGTGACCTCCACTTCTGTTCCGCGGCCGGTCTTTTCGAACCGTTGCTTCTAGTGATTGGTGTGCTAGATTGTCACATGAAAATATTTCACTTATATAGATATGTCAAATCCAGCAATGAACATGTAGACTGTGGCGGCTGGGGCTGGTGTTGGTCTGGTGCTGCGGCTGGCTGGGGCTGGCTGGGGCTGGGGCTGGGTGCTGGGTTGTTGGCGCTGGTGCTGGTGGTGCTGGTGGTGGTGCTGGTGGCGCTGCTGCTGCTGCTGCTGCTGCTGCTGGTGGCGGCTGCTGGGGCTGGTGGTGGTGGCCGCTGCTGGGGCTGCTGTTTGGTGCTGGGGGTGCTGGTGGTGGTGGTGGTGGTGATGGCTGCTGTGGTGCTGGTGCTGGTGTGGTGCTGGTGCTGGTGGTGGTGGAGAGGGCAGAGGAGGGAAGGAGAACAGAGGAGAGGAGAGGAGGAGAGGAGGAGAGGAGAGGAGAGGAAAGGAGAAGAGAGTGGAGGGGAAGAAGGGGAAGAAAGGGCAGGAGGGGCAGGAGAGGAGTGGAGGGGTTAGCATATTCAAAATCCATTTGGAGAGGCCCCAGGTAACGATGAATTATCTAGGATTTCCTGGTGCTAATTTTCGCTGGTTGTCTTAATAAAGAAACCTTTTTGCAGAGTTACAGGGGGGTGGCCGGACTCAGCCTATAGGGGGCAAGAACGCCTAAGCACAAACAAGCAAACATGTCTGCCCAAGAAGAGGTTCTAGATGGTTCTAGGTATGGGATTTAGAAGATCTATAGACTTTGAACACCAAAGAATCGTGAAACATGGTGATACTGTTGATGGACAAAATCCTGCACCACTTTGCGCACACTTTTCTTGCTGCCCTCGTTCTCCCTCGTTAACATTGTGGCCACCACAGTGAGAAAACAAAAACAAGTTGAAGGTCCAAAATCCTGCACCACCTCCTCAGAGGGGTCGCGCCAACAGTGAATGAGGGGGCACGGGGGTTGCTATGCGACCCTTCCAGGGTAAAGTGGTGAGGTGGTGCAGGATTTTGTCCATCAACAGTATGACCTGTTTCTGTTACATCTTGCCAACCGCACATCACCGAACGGCACATCACCGAACAGTCACCGTGATCGCATCATTTCGCCTCCGCTCCCGCCGCGCGGGGTGAAGGCACCACAGCTGCGAGCTGTAACGCCTGACCGGAGGGACCGGGAGGCCCCGTGACCCAGTGCTTCAGCCATTCACCACAAAACCGGCATTCCTCCTGGCAGATTGGTGAAAAGCTCTTAGCTGAAGTTGTCCAACCATGTGCTCTCTCTGAAACTAACATGGAAGTGGAACACCCACTAGTTTGCAAAGGAAAAATGCTCTTCCAAGGGACCACTTTTCACTTCGAAAAGTGTGGTTCCAGGCAGAGCGTGCTTCCTTTTGAAGAACTCGTCAGCTACTTCGAGGCTTCCAAGACTGATCCTTGGAGTCTGTCCTCATCCGTTTCCCGTTTGGTGGCTGGACACTGAGCATGGTGACTCGTCAGCATCGTCTGGTGCGCGTCTCTCTTGCTCGCCGCGGCGCGTCGAGAGACGCGCGCGCGCGTGCGCGTCGAGATCGGCGGCCACGGGGGCGTCCGATCTGTCCTCCTCTTCGAGATCCTCCTCGCCCCAAATGAAGCGCCGGAAGGACGCATGGAGCCCGGGCTGAAACAACAAGATGAGCAGCTCCACTCCTCCGCGCCCACGGACGGGCAGGACACAAACATGGCCGGACGATGGCCGAAACGGGGTATCTCCAAATAGCGCCGGGGGTTGGTGCGGTGTTCTCCAAGGGGGCAGAAATAGGAGAGGGTTTTTGGTCCAGCAAATCTCTCAATAGCCTGTCTATACCAAAAGCCTCCCCCCCAAAAAGGGGCGAACCAAGGGGTGTCCATCCACCCACAACTGTACCAAAAGGGACCCAAGTTATGGTTTTCCATATGGTACATATATATATAGGATAGGCCAAAAAGGGGACTGTTGTCCCAGGTATCTCCTGACGACCCCTCCTGACGATCCGGGTCTCCACGACCAGGGAAATCCCTGGGCCCCTAGTCGGGACCTGGGATTCCATGCCAGCTGCAGTTTCCAAGGTCTTCGGGTCCTTTCATGGAAAATTTAAAAATAGTTATATAACAGGTTTGGAACATGTAACTTACATTTTTGCACATCCCGCCCACAGTGGGAAAATACAGCTGACATTATCCAAGGTCCCCCTTGATTTTTCTGGAGATAGGGGGTGGTAGTGGTGATCCAGGGGCTAGCGGCTACATAGGACTACCAGGCCATGGTCAACTCGAGTCCTCACTGGACTCGATTTGGGTGGCCAAAGAAAAAGAAAGGTCAGCTCCTTGGGGACTGGCGATCCGGCATGCTTTTGGTCACCGGAGTCTTCCATCCATCCATCTTCCAGCCATCCATGCAAAGCTGCTCGTCCAGGCCCCCCACCCTTCGCCAACGGACGAAAAAAGCAACCGGACGAAGCCATCGATGCTGCGCTGGTTGTTGGGTCAGTCCTACGCAGCTCACGTGGTAGGCGGCCATTCCCCTCCAGCTGAAGAAGTCGTAGAGGATCCCTCCACAGGTCACGCCCACGGCCTCGGTCCATCGCAGTGACGCGACGCGGACCCGGACCCGCGCGGCTGACCTCAGCGGCCAACATCGGAAGCCTGAAGAACCGGTTTCAAGAAGGGGTGTGCGCTACACCAGGTCGACCATGCAGTTTCTTTCTGGCCTTGGAAGGCTGGGGGAAGGTGATGGATCAATAATTATAACAAGTAACAAGCATGGCATACCAGCACCACCCATTTCGGGTGGTGATCGGATGCGTTCAGTCCACCGCCACTGGGCCACACTGTGCGTCGCAAACGAGTGGTTCGGAGTTCATTCGAGTGGTTTCAGCGGTCAACCTAGTAATCCTGTCCACCTATTAAACACGCCCCCCGCCCTAAGAAGGAAACCTCTTTTTTCGCATGTTTTTTAAATAGGGGGTCCCTGAAATGGGGGGGTCCAAAATAGGGTCACCTGGGAAGCACTTCAAAACAAAAAAGTAACCCAGGAAAACTTTATGTAAAATCCTTTAGTAATTAAACTTCTCAAAAAATCAAAAAAACTCCAGATCGAAGGGCCTTCCTTTTCCCCTACAAAAACCTTTATCATAGTGATTCTTCATTAGACTAACAACTTTGAAAGTAACTGAAGCTTTCGAAAGGTGATGTGCCTGTGCCATGCGGATTTAAAAGTAAAAAAACATCCAAAATCGGCAATGTTGGTAGTTTAGTAGCGGCTTGAAAGGGCGGTAATTTAAAAACACGTATTTAGGGGGATCCGACATGACTTTTTTAATAGGGGTCCGTTTTTTAATCGGTACTCGGGAATACGGTACCCTTCGATTCCGGACCCGAACCGGAGGGTCCGAACCCGGGACCTGGAGGGCTGGAGGGACAGGGCTGATGAGCTCCAAAGCTCGAGCGCGATATGTCACTGATGCACATGATTGATCAAACTCTTCCCACCCCAATCCCCCAATCCTCAAGACCATGTGCCCAACAGCCTGTCATTTCGAAATACATCCGACAGCCCTCGGAAACACTCTCTCTCTCTCTCTCCAGTTCTGTCTGATTCGACCCCAACTCTTTTGGATCATTCCTTTCAAAGTCAAGGGAGTACCCTTATTTCTGAAACTACTCAAATATCATTTATCAAAAGAACGGTTCCTGCGGTCACTGATCTCCTTTTCTTTCGGCGGTCGTCGTGCCGGGGTCTCAGGTGCGTGTTTGCAGGGAGGTGCAGAGGGGCACCCCAAATACACATATCAACTCACATATCACCCAACAGAGGTTCTTCTTCAACCCTGTAGACTATCCCAGTTCGGTACCCCAACTATATATAGGTACTGAACGTTCAGGTCACTTAATTAACCTCTCTTGGATCTATTCCTTGGAAGAGGAGCGGATCCCAGTTCAGGGAACATCAACACACTACAAGCAAAACCAGGTCAGAATTGGGCGGTGGAAATTCCGCCCTGAAAGCCCCTGCAGCCTCTGAAAGAAGGCCCATCAAAATACGAATGCCAAACAAATGGCGGCTTTCCACTTCCAGGATGTGCTCAGGGAGTGCAAGAACTGGAACACAACCAATGGCCAGTAGCCGCGAAAATGGTTCTACCCACCCAAGATCCATGGTCGAGTGGGAAGAAGATTCTCGACCGGAGAGCACTGGGACACCAAGGCGCATAGGACAAAGTGAAGACCGACAACACCGTGC
Organism: Durusdinium trenchii; assembly: GCA_963970005.1. NCBI lineage: Eukaryota > Dinophyceae > Suessiales > Symbiodiniaceae > Durusdinium > Durusdinium trenchii. The sequence continues at coordinate 423,667 of CAXAMN010022017.1, forward strand.
TCTGAGCATCCTTCACCTCGTACGCTCCGTCGTCGCCGGCGGGACGACGAGCGCCGCCGCCGTCGTTTGAAGCGCGGAAAACGACACGGCGATGGAAGACGAGACCCTCCGGGATGTTCCCTTCCACCGGGAGCTGGCGTCCGTTCGACGTGCGATGGAATCCTCGGTGCCTAGACGAAGCAGCCCAACAACTGAAACCCCAAAGACTCGGGCGCTGCCGTCTCCCGAAACGAACCATCAGAGGGCTCGGCGGCTCGGTGCCTTTCCTCGGTCGCCGAAGGCGACGGATGTGACCTCCTGTAGTCCTCCTCCACGTCGACCGATCCGACGGGCACCGACCCTCCTCGACCGGACTGAGCGGCCATGACTTCGGAATCGGACCAAACGTCAAAGGTTAAGCCCTCGATGGCGATGGCGATGTCGAAGCCCACCTGACCAGTTGAGGAAAATCCGAAGTGTCGACCCCTACACCCTAGACGGAACCGTCTGACCGAAAAAATGACAATTTTTGGTAGCATAAAATACTGAAGCCTATTAATTAATGATAATGAATGCTTGCTGGATCTCTAGGGTATAGATACCCCATACCAGCACCCGAAACCTGCCAGGTCTCCACCCGCCACTTAACCTCCAAAAGCCACGTATAAACTTATGGAAGAGACCTTTTTTGAGTCACTCGTGCTGGTGTAGGTACCTCAGGTGATGGGTCCCTTTCCAGGTCACTCCCCATGGATCCACTGCCACCTTCTCAGAAGGTATGTGGACCTTATGTGGGTCCATAGGGACATATAGGGACTGAATTCACCTCGATCTCTTGGATTCGTCCTCTCTTGGTCGGGCCTGCGGCCAGGCATGGCCAGGCTCCGATTGACGACGCGTGGGACCCGCAGCCGGTGGCGGCTGGACGTGCAACACGTGGGCGTGTTATAACGTGGTGTGGAGTGTCGTTCTACGCCCACGGCACGGGACAAGACCCGAGCCTGTTCGAACATCGTCCATCCCAAACCCCTGCCAAATCGGAGGTCGAGTCAAGACCCGAGCTGGTGGCAGTGGACACCAAAGCATGCACTGACCGTGAGTGACTTGTTGCCGCCGACCTGTGCAGGGTTGCCCCCTCCGACCTGCGGGGGAGTAAATGCTCCAGGATGGGTTCCACTGCTTTGTCATGCTTTGCCTCCTACCTGGTCTTGCTGAGAATTTGGGTGATCAATGTGCCATGTCAGATGCTTAGGGCCATGGGCCATGGGTCAAATGATTGGTGAATCTTCCAGTCCCATTGGAGGTACAAGTATGGACCTGCCAGGTCACCACCAAGAAGTCCTTCTGAGTCTGCATTTCAGCCACCATGTCCGAGAATTGTGACTATAATTCCCATACACTCCATGTATTGTATGGAATATATGCCTACACTGACCCCCCCAAAACCACCCCAATGTAGGCATATATATGGCATACACGGAGTGTATGGGATTAGTCAGGTGCTGGTCTTTCTTTCGTGCCTCCCTCAGTTTCCCTGGAAAGGTGGTCAGATGTTAAGTCATGTTAAGTCCACCCTGTGTCGTCCACCGCCTTAAACACCCCCCCGTCTTCCGAGCCGAACCACCGGACCCCGCACGGGACACCGGACTCGTCCCGACCCGCCGACCCCCCCCGTTCCGCGCCATGCCGACGATCTCCAAGTACACCGCCCACCTCGGACCGGTGGCCGGGCGAGCGACCATCAAGGGGTGGGAAGGTGCCGGCAGCCAGGTACTGAAGGTACTGAGCCCAGTGGGTGGCAAGGTGCATGATACAATAAGAGAATCAGGAAAGAGAGTGTCTTGGCGAAGACTTGCGATATAATCCGATCATACCCAAATGATCGAAGGCACAGGCACCAGGCACAGGCACCATCTTCACGAGCAACTGTTTTTGTTCAATCAGATCTCTCTCTTTCTCTTTCTCTTTCTCTTTCTCTTTCTCTTTCTCTCTCTCTCTCTCTCTCTCTCTCTCTCTCGTGCCATGTTCAATCGGTGGTTTATCGCCAGAATTCAGCACCAACCGCTCGACTGTTCCAGTGTGGTTTTGCCTCTTCCTTTTCCGCTTCCCGTGTTCCGTGAACACGTGGACCCGTTCCGAAGACGTCTTCGCTCGCTCCAATTCTGCTCCAGGTGACTCTTGGTCCACGTACAGGAGCGCCAAAAGGGCCATGATGAAGTGAAGTAAGGTGAAGGGGATGGCTGCCCAAATCCCCAGCCGGAACATCCCCCTGGGCAGACCAGCCGCGCGTCCGCGCCGCGCGTGTTTCCACGCGGGTGTGTGTACGGCGTCACGTAAACCGAAGTGGACCCGTTCCAAAAGGTTCTGGCAACGATGAACCCTTCTTTTTGGGGGAGAGCGGGCCTTCAAAAGCACTGTAAATGCCATGCAAATGTTCAAGAACTCCTCAGAAAACCAATTCTTTTGGGGTGGTGATCTGTTCTTCGAATGTTTTATAAAGGGGTGTTGGGACTGTTGACTTGCTGCAACCTGTGGCCAATCCATACCAGCACCCTCCAACAGGCTGCATTGGAACCCTAACAGGTGGTTTCTGGGCATCTGTTGCCAGCTGCAAACAACTGTTGGAGGGTCCAGGTAAGCAATGAATTAAGGTGATCTTCGGCGAAGTCTAGATTGGAACTTGGGAATTTTGGAACACTTGGCTAGTGTTGGACTATGTTGGACTGTTCCATTTTCAATTCGGTCCTCTGAAGTATGCGGTAATATTATATATATATATGCCACCCAGATGTGAAACCTGCCACCCCAATACTCCCAAGCAATGAATGAGTCACCTCATCTGGCTATCTACCAAAGCCCCACCCCAAAAGGGCCCGCAACTTCTGATCGCCTTAGATGGCCTTAGCCTGTGAGGTTTTTGACTCAAACGAGCACAACACGTATCTACGACTCCAACCACCACCCCCCAGCACTCCCCCGAAACCACCCTCACCCTTTCCACATCGCAGAGACGACGTGCCGCTAACAAAGCCACACACCTGGACTCCTGACCGAACCTGGACGTGATCCACCACGTCCCAGGGCGGAATCACAGGAGCTCTGGGGTTGGAACTGAAACCCGTCAACGTTAACCGCCCTAATAGTCCTCATACACTCCATGGGACTGCCATAGGACTGCCGCCCCAAACAGACCCCCCCCTTTCCACCACCCCCCCTTTTCCACCACCCCTGGCCATTTCTCGGCAGTCCGTCCTGGCAGTCCCAGACGGGTCGTGTATGGGGTCTGTTCGCAGGTCATGTCTGGAGACCCGGTGCCATGAACCGGACCTGCCCAGCACGAGGTATGCGAGTTCACGGGGCCTACCATGAAGTAAAGACGCTAGTCACAAGGGCATCGAAACCGAGCTCCCGGCCTTACTAGGAGCAAGGACGCTACTTGCGAAGAGATCGGACAAGTAGTAGTTTCTTGCTCCGTTCATAGCAAGAACGCTCCTAGTAGTAATACCCTTGTTCCGTTCATAGCGATGCCCTTTGTTCCCTTCGCAGCTCCGGGTTTTTGGTGCAACTCAAGCCCCTCAAGAGCGTTCACACGTGATTCTACCGACCTCCCGACCTCCCCGTTGGTTGGTCAAGGTGCCGAAGTCTCACAAGTAATGGGGCACACCATTGGTTAAGCGAACTTGAAAAACCTGTTGGTGTGTAGTGGGGGTGAAGCCCTAATCACCAGGTTTGCAGGTTATCCACTATGATTGGGCAGGAGGGAGGACATGAGAGTTGCACTATTCCATCGATGTCGTGCCACCTCTCATGGGATGCAAGATGATGCAAGAAACATAAATATCCCATACACTCCATGTATGGAATATATGCCTACATTGATGTAGGCATATATGGCATACATGGAGTGTATGGGTATACCCTCCCCTGAACTAACATGGAAGTGGAAAACCCCCTGAGAGGAAGCATGTCATTTGAGGGGCCATTTTCCACTTCCATACTTTAGTTCCAGGAGTGCCAGACTAAAGGCCAGACTTGAGGGACCTCCAATCACCAACCCAAGCAATTCCAAGCAACTCCAAATCCCAAAAAACCACCCCCAAAACTCTCTCCCTTCCCCCTATATCCACTCCCACGAATCTCATTCGGTCAAAAACCCACGTCTGGTTCGGCCGAACAAGGCGCTGCTGTACGAAGAGCCGTCCAAAGGAACCAATGGAGATGCTGGCACCTGCCAGGCAGAGGGATCTGCTTGGACCCTGGAAGAAGGTCCACATGGACCCTGCAAACCACGTGGAGGGTGGGTAGAGGAAAACCATCTGGAAGAGGAGGCCACAAGCTCAGGTCCATGTTCGTTTTCAGGAGTGTAGGGGAAACGAGGAACCACTGAACGAGCAATCTGAACATTTCTGACCTGAACACGACGGATGGGACTGGCGTATTGGCCCACATTGACCCAGGGTGAGCCACCCCTTCATGCATCTAAATAGGAGTGTCAGGCAATGATATCCATTTGGGAAAATAACAAGGTCGATTTGGTGCCATATACTCGGTTGTACACTTGGGGGCCTCTATTCATCAACCAACCATCTACAAAACACCACGCAGTATTTGCTGCGCGGAGCCGCCTTCCAGCATACCGAGCCATCACTCAACCAGCCCTCACTCAATGCATGTCTCACATCAGGGCATCAACTAACAACATCAGGATCTTGGGCCTATTACTAGCAAGAATGGATGACGATGGTTCAGTTGCAGGCCTTGATCAAGAATATATATATATATGTATACTTTGAGTGTTCACTGACTGTTACAGGTCATGTCTTATCCAGACCCCAAGTTTCATGTCGGATATCAATATCCACAAGTATCCACACAGAGATTTCAAGAATCAAGTGAAATATCACTTCCTGAAGACACAAGCATCACTGGAGAGACCCAAGTGAAACATCCTTCAGTGAAACATCCTTCAGGATCCTTCCATGGGAGAACGATGTACACCTCCACCGGCGGGAACTCTTCCTTACGATCTGCACCGGTCATGAAAGGGTTCGACTCTTCAGCCTCCCACGAGGCACAATAAGACCTGGCAGTGAGGGTCCTGTGTTTCACTATATGATTGAATATGATTGAGCCATTTTGGAACCCTTACAGGTGCCAAGTTGCGGTTCTGTATACCAGGACCTTCCAACAGGTTACCACCTGCGACTTAAGTCTACAAAAGCCCTGAAAGGAGATCTATTGGAAGGTGCTGGTATACATATATGCTAATACTCCCCACAACTCAGCATCGCCTGGTTTTCGGATGGTACCAGTCACTGGGGGCCGCTTGGAATGTCCAGCCGTCCAGCCTTGCTGGGACGGGGGTCGTGGTGGCTGGCCTCGCCAGCCTCCTACTCCCAGCGTGCCTGCCAGGGCAAAGTTCCATCCCATGGAGCTGACGTACCTCGCCGCCCATCCCAGGGCCAGCTCAACGGGGGGGAAGGTCTGAACATGAGCCACCGGCCGGCGTCTAACATAGGGTGCCTGTTTCTGTCAGCTTGGTATTCCAATGCTTGGTGGAAAATGAACTGGGTGCAAGTGCACTTGAAGTTACAGTAGGTCCTAGCTGGGAAAAATAGAAGCACTAAACAAGTACTAGGACCTTCCAACAGGTCACCACCTGCCACTTTAAGTCTACAAAAGCCTCCAGGTCGGAGACCTGTTGGAAGGTGCTGGTAGATGCCCCAGAACCACACCTCACCAGATAGACCAGTGGATCCCAATCCTTCATTAATTATCTTGGTTTTTGCAATGTCTTGATTCATCACGCCGATATGGCTTGTAATACCGAGATGTTCCTTCATTCTTTATCCCCAAACGCATCCAAATTCCATGTACTGAACCGGCGACACGCCTCAAGGCGAGACCCGTCGGTCCCGTCAGTGCAGTCGACGCCAGATGTGATGGTCAATCCCAGTTCGGGCCCACCGGCACGGGCGAAGCCGTGGCTCGGTCTGAAAAAAGGTCGACCGAAGATGATGCCCAGTTCGGGCTGAAACCAAAGAACACGCACACCCATCATATACCCTCTGACTCACTAACATGGAAGTGGAAAACCCGCTGTTGGTAGAGGAAAGTAGTCTTCCAAGTGACCATTGTCCACTTCCATGTTAGTGCGCCAGAGGGTAATCATTGATATCTGTGCAACATGAGCAGTCAAGTATACCGTCCAACACCGGCTCTGGCCAAGTATACCGTCCAAGCCCGGGAAACGACTTGCCTTCTGGTCCTGGGAAGTCCGGGGGGATCGCAAAATCGAATCTTGATGAATCTTGAACGCTTAACCTCGACCATCACCACCCATGTCGGGTGCTTAGATGGAAAGCATATCTTGCAGAGGTGGGGTCTAGAAAAACCTTCTAAAGCACCTGAAGAAAAAGCGGTGCTGGTCACAGATCCTTTGGTTTTTGCTTCCTTCCTCCCGATCAGACCAGATATCTGGACCCCATGATGTCAAGGGCAGAATGGATGATTTTTTTTTCAGGTAGATCAGCTTCATGGATGCCGCTTCAGAACGGTCATAACACCTTTGTTTCAGAACGTCACCGGCGTCTCACGGCATCACGGCGGAGCGCCCTGTGCCGTGCGCGTCACTTCGTGATTGCTCGGTGGCGCGCCGTAACGCCAACCACGGTCGACGTCGAGTACTGGAACATGCGGGCCCGGTTGCAAGCTTAAGGCCGCATGCGCAAAGGTGTTGACAAAGCCATTCAGCATGGGCAAGAGGAGGCACACAAAGACCTGTTATTTGGGGGCATCATTGGTTTAAGAGATGCGAAGGCATACTAAATTTCTTAGTTTTTTGTGGTATAAGTCCTTGAAACAGCCGCCTAAACCTGTTGTGGCTTGACCTTTAGTGGTGTATATAGTGGTTGTAGTTGTTTAGCAAGAAATACCTTCAAAACCGCAATGACTAAGGGGATACTATGTTAAGATATTATGTTAATTAAGGGTCTCATTAAAACCACGCCACTACCACGCCAGTGCGGACACGCATCGTCGAAGTCCAAGATCCATTTCCCGAATCCAAGACCCTCCGTGTCATTGATCCCTAGGCTTCCAACCACTCCCCAAGCACCATTAATACTTCAAAAAAGCCTGGCCTGTATGGAACAAACCGATGGAAAACACTACCAAAACCGGTCAATTATCCTGTAAATGGCCTGGCTAATAGGCTAAGGTCTATGGCATTCGTTGGCCACACGGAACCTTGGAGGACGCGTGAACACTTCACGCGTCCAAACGGGACGAATCCCATGAAGGTGACCACATACCTGGTCAAAACCTGGAACTCCACTTCCAGTGGTTTCAGAGGTTCGATAGCACAATCCCTTAAAAGGAGGTTTGGATGGGCCCCCATCTAAGGGACATCATGGGGTCTATGCCATCGAACCTCTGAAACCACTGTACCCATCCTGAGGTCAAGCGGTCCAAACTCCAAAACCTGGTCGACGTGGTGCAGGTTGCGCGAGGTGCTGCCCCTGGGAGCCCATTCTCAGCATCCCAAAGCCATGTCTCATCTATGTATGTCGGACCTCGTGTTTTATTCGCGAGCAGTTCCTCCTCCTCCACCGACCGCGGAAATTCCGGGTATCATGACCTGAATGATTTGCAAGTTGGACATGGAAAGCCGTTTCTTTCGCCCGGAAAGTGTCCCCTCCATCCCTGCACCGAAAAATGCCGGTGCCGTCACCATGGTCACCTGCACACGGTCCGCGGTACGTCATACCGTCCGCGGCACATACTGGAAGGACCAAGGGATGGTTTCGAAGTCCTCGTCATCCTCGCGTTTCCGTGGTGAAGGGCCAACGACTGTTGAGCCATGAAGGGCCGTCAGGGACGCGAAGCAAAAAAAAACAGGGAAGGAAGAAAAACAGTCCCCGAAATCAGCACGGTTACGTGGATGGCATAGGCCCTTAGATGCCTAGGGCCTTGGATGGCGTAGCCCTTTTCCTATGGGTCCGCATACCTTCTGAGAAGGTGATTGGAGACTATGTCACTATGTAGGCTTGGAAGGTCGGTATGTGGATCTATAGGGTTTAGGAGCAAGATGTGTGTTCCCTTCTTTCTGGGAGAAACGGGTTTCATGTACGTGCGGGACGCACCTCCGAAAGAGCTGCCGCAGATCAATCAAGGAGCAACGAGGGATAGAACAAACCCTTCTCCTTGTGCTTAGGAAAGTCCAAGAACACCACCTGGTGGGTGGGTGGGCGGCGTGGGCGGTGATGGTGCTTTAGGAAGGCCCTGACCAAACCGACAATAGCACGAAACAAACTACAGTAATAACTAATACCCGGACCATCCAAGGGGTGCCCTGTCTGGAAGCCTAGGCCGGTAGTGTGGGGTAGTCCAGCCAGGACAACCCTTGGATGGTCCTGGTATATTATTCTGCCCTTCTTTAGGGGGGGGGGCCACGGCCAACAGCGCCCCTGCTTGAAGGTTGTTGGAGGAAAAATGGCTTCTTGAACCCTGAATCCTATTTCGATATGCCGGATTAACCAAACTTTCCACCTGTATGAGTATAGTGGAAAAATGAATCCCCAACAGAAAGGGCTTTGCAGCTTATCGCACGAACCAGGCAGTGCAGCACAGGGCGACGACTCCCAGCGAGAAGACGGACGTCGGATCCACATACCTTCTCAGGTACGGTGATTGGAGACGATTGATGTAGGCTTGGGGGGGCCAATTATATACCTTCTGAGGTACGGTGGATCCGTGGATCCATAGGGAGAGAGGCTCTCACTCTTCAGCTCGCCTTCCTTGCATCGCGACCTTCCACGACCAGCCAAGCATCATCAAAGTCTTCGACATCCATGCTGCGTTCGCAGTGGAGGGCGACCCGTTCAACGAAGCGCTGAGACGAGGCGACCCGTTTGAGCCCGGCGGCGGGGACAGTTTTTTCGCCCCGACATGGTCACCCGCAGCCGCTTTAGGGATGGATAGTCCAGCGTCAAGATCCCAGCTCAGCGGTGGTTTAAGGTGCTTGGAGCTGGCATGTTGCTTTTCATGCTTTTTCAGGATGTGGGCCCATTCCGGGCCCCTGGTTGTAACATGTTGTAACAAAAGTCGATTGGACTGAGATAGCTGCTCCAGAGGGATCTGGAATCTAAGGCATCCAAGAACCATTTATAGCGGTTCTTTGGCGTCTGGACCAGTCCCAACACGAGTCCAGTTGGTCACCAAACACCCAAGATCCCCAACTACCAACTGAACCTGCATGTCGATATGGCTTCTATCCGAGACTGGAAAAGTCGGAAGCTTAGAAAATACCAACCCCATTGCGGGGCTATTACATGCTATTGGCCCCCCAACTGAATCTTGTGAACATCTTTTCATGAAGTTCCCCACCCTCTAGAATGTTGACCATGAGCCGCATGGTCCATACAGTGAATCTTAGCACTGACACACGTCTGCTTTGCTGCCACTCCATGACATGTGCGGAGTTTGTGAATGATGCATGTTCATCCCGGCTTGATGTAGATTCTTGATTAATAATCCTCCTATTTGGATTGAACCGGCTCTTCATATGGGGGGGCTTCGTTTAATGTCAAGAGTCTACATTAGTCAACCAAAAGCAGCCCCAAGGGAGTTCTGCAAGACCGGCACCAGCTTTCCGGCCCCAGCTGGAGATGGTTGGACATCCCGCAAGGAGAGATACACTCGCTGAAATACATATGGAAGTGGATGGCAGGGCTCTGTCTTCCTCGTCTTCGAAAAGGTGATTTCCAGTGGTGTTCCACTTCTATCCCAAACACGACCCATGGGACTGCCATAGGACTGCCGCCCCATTGACCCCCCTGGCACCACCCCTGGCCGTTTCTCGGCAGTCCTATGCCAGTCCCATGGGTTGTATCTAGGTATGATTGTTTCCAGTGCTGAACCACTTACTTGCTGGGGGTCTTCCGGTGCCTAACACCGGCGTCCAGGCGTCCGGATGCTCATCGTACACTCGGTGCGCCTTGCAACGAACGCACAGAGCCCGTTGAGCTGGTTCTGTTCTCAGTCCCAGCCATGGCTAGCTTTGTTATTTTCATTCCGTTGAGTTCGTGGCGAGGGACGTGGCACCGTTGAATTGGCAACACGTGGAACACGTTTGATGCAACGTCAGGTCCAAAACAAAAGACACCCCCCAAAACACACACAAACACGCTTACGTCATCTTACGTCATGGTCTTGCTTCTCACTCCTCCAAGATTCGCTACCTCCCTCCCACACCCGCGTGAACCGTGTCAGGACCCCTGTGGACTGGTTTTTCCCCACCGGTGGGCTTGGGGGAAACGCTTCAGCCCCCCCGAACGGCCGAAGGCCTTTCAAGGCCGCCAGGAAGGGATCGTTGGACGAACTGGCGCTGATGCCTTGGCCGAGACGAACGGACGAGACCTCGGTGCCACCGACCTGTCATGTCCTGTCTGGAGATCCCGAATGGTAGTGTAGGGCCGGGGCCGAAACCAGCTAGGTGACCCCCGACCTGGTTCGGTGCATACCGTACGTGTTTGGCCAACAGTGTCCCAAGCTCGCATCTGGCTTTGGGCTCTTCGCCCCGCTGCTGTCGCTCGCTGTTGGGCTTTGAAGTCTGCCGTGGACCGAAGCGACATGCGCAGCACCGGCGGCGTCAACGACTTGTTCCAGCGCCAGCCAATTGCCCCAACGGGTTTCGTGTTTGGGAAGATGGACATGCGGCATGAGCCAGCCATGAGCTCCGCCTTCGGTCCAACAACGCCAAATGGCTTTCCAATGAACCTTGAAAGCCATTCCAAGGACTATTCCAAGGTTATCCTTATTTTGCAAGTTCATAGACCGTTTGTCCGATTCAAATTCACGACACGTGGACTTCTTGATTGCTGTGCTGCTGCTGTGCTGCTGGCCGAGTGCCTGTAAAAGCAGCAGCACAAACTAAATGTCCCCACTTCAGCAACGGGACACCACTTGAGCGCCAAATCCCTTGGCGACACCTGTCGCTTCACCGCGCTGCCCGGCTCGGAGATTCACATCTGTTGGATTTTGTCCCCATGATTGGCTTCCTCGACCTTCTGCAGAGGGGTCCTTCCATCGCCGCGCTCTGCTGGGAAGGCGACGTCCCCTTTTATTGGGCGATAAAGCATCGTCTGGGAACCCTCCTCAGCGTGCTTCCCCTATGGATCCACATACCTTCTCAGAAGGTAGTTGGGCCTCCCAAGCCTACATCAATCGTCTCCAATCACCTTCTGAGAAGGTATGTGGATCCATAGGGTTCAATGGCATGAGTCGTCGCAATCGCCTGGGCCTTCCAAGTGCGACGGACGGCTCTGACTTGGGTGAGTGGCGTCAGTCAAAGGCCGGCGTCCACCCCTGTTGTATCGACAGCATGGTCCAATTGCTGTCTGTCCTATCGCCCATGATGGTCCACTCATCCTTCGGCGCCACTGTAGTTTTGCCATTGAGGAGGTCTTGTGTGAAGAGGCATGCTTTGAGAGATTTGTTGGCAAGGATTGGCAAGGTCATTTTTCATGGCATGCACTTGGTGGTCCAGTGCCAACTTTTCGTGGCAGGTGCAGGGGGTCGGAGCGGTTTAATGAAGCGAATCGTGACCTTTGGACATTTCAGAAAACGGGAGACTCAAGCCAAAACTGCATAACTTGGCATCTTGATGTTGTCTTTGGAAGCGCTCAGAAAAAAAGAAACGCCTTGGCAGGGCGTAGCGCGGTGCGAACCTTGAGGTGACTTTGTGGATCGACCGAGCAGTTTGTTCTTTGGGACCTTGACGAATATACCTTGTGAACCGTGAAGTGCAGATTTCATGGCATGCTCAGCAGCGCTTTGTGAACCTCGAAGTGCAGATTGCGTGGCAGGTGCGGCTTTGTGAACTGGAACTGCAGACTTCGTGCAGCGCTTTGTGTAATTTTGGAAGTTGCATATCTTTACAACTCTATAGACCTCCAGGCATGCAAACCTCTCTGGATCTCAAGATGTCAAGACCGCTACACCTATAAGGACTCTAGATCTGTCTGGATCTCAAAACCTCTAGACCTCCTACTTCGAGGCTTCATATCTCTGGATCGCAAGATGTTAAGAGGCCTAGACCTCTAGGTCTCCAGATCTCTAATCTCTCTGGATGTCTAGGCGTTGAGACATTCTATGCAACTCTATCCCAAGGCCTCCCCGGATCTAAAGACCTCTACAGCTCTGGAGCCCTATGCTTCTAGACCTTCAGGTGTCAGGCAGGCATACAGTCAGAACACTATGAGGCTTAGGTAGACATCAAACGTCCAGATCTATAACTCTAGATGTGTGACCAACTCTCTGGATGTCCAGATCTTCACTCCGCTGGACACTCAAGACCAGACCTTCGTCGATCCCTGTAGATGTCGACAGGCGTCGACATACGTCTAGACCTCAAAAGTACTGTTTGGGGTCTCTGACGCTGGGATCATGTTTTTGTTTGCCGGGATAGCCAAGAACCAATTATAGGCTAGTTGGCTATGTTGGCTTGGCTCAACTTTGATATGTTGGGCTTCTCATGAACCTGTCAAACGGATTTTGCGCGCTCCCGTTGTGAACTGATCCGATACGAAGCGGGCGACCTCGTCAACCTGGAGAACGGTTTGGAGTGCCTGTTGCGATCTCGAAACCATGTGGATGGTATACCGTTTCTTTTTCCCACAGGGCTTGGGCAAAACATTGCAAAACACTCACTAAGCTCAAAACCAAGCTGGTGCACGCCAAAGGAGAATCAAGCATGTGATGCACAAAGAGGGTGAAAGCTGACGTGTGAACCTTGACCTGACCAAAAAGTCCCGGAGGGGTGCCCCACTGGAAACGATGATCCAACTTGAATGGCACATCCAAACCCAATCCCTATGGATCCACATACCTTCTCAGAAGGTAATTGGGCCCCTCTGGCGCCTACATCAATCGTCTCCAATCACCTTCTGAGAAGGTATGTGGATCCATAGGGAATTATGGACTACAGTATATAAATTTAGATAAATTTAGGCTCTTCAAAGTGACCCAGCCTGAGACCCTAAATGGTTCGGTCATGTTCGGCCTCTTTTCCAGGGTCACAGCGGCTAGAGCCATCAAAAGGTCATGTCAGACTTGCCATCTACACGTCGCCTCGATGTATGGGTTCATGTTTGAGGCCTTTGCAGGGCCGGTGCATGTAATTAGCAGTGTGTAATGAGCACCAAACATCACAAGAGGCGCTTCACAGATCTTCACAGCATCGTTGACTCAAATGAACACGCATCACATACTGTAAATAGATGTCCGTGCAATGTGTTTTGGGAAAAAAAAAGATTTACCCTACCCAACCGACACTTCTGCACATTCCGAGTCTGATCTTCTCTTATTTCACTGCTCCCAAAAGCAGAACAAACATGGATCCGGTCCCGTGACCAGTCACCAGTCACCCCAATTCGGCAGGATCACGGGGGGGGGTTCGTCCCACCTCCAAGGCTGCTGAAAAGGCTGGCGTTGGAGCGGAAGCTCTCTTGCGACAAGGTGGTCATCTGACCGCGATGGGCGCCGAAGCCGCCGATGGTGACCGGAGCCCGAGCGGATCGAGGACGACCGTGCAACTGCCGTACGCTGCCGAGCGGATCGAGGACGCTGACCGAGAGTGGAAACATGTGATGCCAAGAGGGGTCAAGTGACCGTAAATAGGACCCGTAGCCTGGGGTACCGAACTGCTGGGGTACCGAACTGCTGGGGTACCGAACTGGGATAGTCGAACGTTCGGGTCCTTCAACCTCTGTTGGTGACCGTGAACCCGAGATCGAGGGGAGAAAGAACACGACAGGCAGTTTCATTTGGTGACCCATGGTGACCCCGACGGGTCAAAGGCTGGTTCCAGGTGCTGTCTCCAAAATGGACCCTGGTCAGTGGCAGTTGCTTCTTCTCCCCTGTTCCATCTCGTTCCTCATTTGCATCCTCCTCAAAACACAGCCGAAACCAAACAACGCACAAAAATACATGGTTTGTGATAGTTCGTGTCTTCTCCTCCACCTTCAAGGTGACCTTTTGAGATCGCAGAATGTCACCCACCCCTCCGAAGGGGTCACGAACTGAAGGTCCTGGCGCTCACATGCATCACGTGCGCCACACCGGATCCCAGCCCCCCCAGTGGGAATCCCTCAGGTCTTGGAACCCGACTGAACCAAGGTGGGCCCGACGGTTCTCCCGACCTCCTGTGCCCTAAGACAGTCGGCGTATCGCGGTGTGGAACGGCCTCGGGTGGGTGCACTTCCTTTTCCAAGGTCACCTGAGTTCACGGCAGGTTGGGGCGCCACGTCGCGATGTGTCGCCTGGTGAATTCTTGATGGAGCGCAAGCGATGTGTCGCATGAATGAATACCTGTTCTCTACATGGACACACCCCTCCAGAGGCAGAAGTGATATGAAGTGATTAGTGATTAGTGGTCTCGCTTTTTGCCCCTTCTGGCTCTTGTCCGAGAGGAGCACACTAACTTACACACTACTAATCAATTACATGCCAGCACCTTCAAAGGGGTCACCAATGGAAGCCCCTACACTACCTAGGGACCTCCAGCCAGGACACCCCTTTGAAGGTCCATATACATGAACATACACTATAGCTATAAGGCTATGGTTCTTGATCGATCCCGAGGTCCATGGGTCGGACTGCCTGCCTTCACCGTCTCCCCAGGCTGCACATCATCTGGCAGCATCACCTCATACTCCTTGCCCTCGTGCCTCGGTCGAACGCCCGAGTTCGGTGGCTTCGCACGGCGTGGCTTCGCACGGCGAAGAGCGCTTTGGACGGAACGTCGCACCGGCGAACGTCGTGCGGCGGGAGCACGGAAAAACGCAGGTGTTTCCCACCGCCCACACAATGGGATCCAAACAGCGGTCTGATGGTCTGATGGTCTGATGGCTCTGGCGGTTTTCGGGGTCGGTTTTCATCTGTTCTCAATGTAATTAGGTCTTTCCCAAACACTCCAGGGGACTGCCATATATGCCAACATTGACCCCTCAAACCACCCCATATGGAGTGTCTGGGTTATAGGTCATTTTTGTTGCGCCGCCATGGATCGTCTCCGAATGATCAATTAAGAGAAAAACACACCCCGTGCGGGAAGACGAGCATGCGTCCAGCTTCGAGATTTCATGCGCTTTCACTGGTTCCTGATTTGGGTCCAAGCCTCGTTTTGGGTGGCTCACTGCCATAGTGTGGATTCTGGTACACCAGCATCTGTGAGTGAACTCTACAAGCGGACAGGAAACGATCCCAGCGGTTTTGCCGTAGGGTTTCGCATGGTTTCCGGCCTCTCCAGGCACATCGAACTCGGGGGGCTGGATTTGGAACAAGGGTCCAAGACCCAGTCATAAAAGAATCCCTTTCAGAAACCCATCACCAGCAAGTTCCAGCTTTAGGGTATTCTTGGCTCGACCCATCCATTGAGAGCGGATCGGACAGGGCCATTCAGGGCCCCTCCAAGTTCAGCCCTGCATGCAAGTTCCGGAAGGTCCTTCTCTCACCCTTCAGGGTTTCCATCATGGTCAGTTCGCTGAATAAATTCATTAAACCGCCTAGAAGGTTGAAACACATGGAAACCTATCACTTGCCTCGATCAATATTCAGGACACCCCAAAACTCTCTAGTGTTCCGGAAATTGCCCGGTTTCGTCAGACCCAAATGATTCTGTTATTGATTGATTGACCATCAGGGACCCATGAAACACCTGGTGAACCTCCTTTCAAACCCATCCGGCAAACCTTGGACCCTCCATAGCAGGGGTCCGGATCCTGAAAACTATGTGTTGGAGGGCGGGGCCCAGGTTTTGAGGGCCGACGAATCGAGCTTTCGATCACCGTCGATGACCTGCTGAGGTCAGATTCGGTCAGATTGTTCACTCCAACAAAAACGTCTCATCCCACTCATCGCGTGTTGTGAGCTTCGGTCACGAAGTACCCACACACCCGTGGGCAACCTTTAGCTTCACATCATCGAGGAGCATGAACACACTCCAATGTCGACTTGGTGCCAGCGCTCTGCACATGTCAAAAAAAACGAGGTCCTTGCCCGAGAAACGCCCGTTAAGCAAGGCAAATGCCTTGATTGAGGCTTTAAACGAAAGAGCCGCGCCACATGCGAGAAGGAAAGAAGAAACAACATGGGGCGTACAAGAGCTGTATGGTCATTGGCCTCTAGCAAATGAATCCAACCCTCGCCATGGTGCTCAACCACCAAGCTATCTCCAGGAGCAAAGTCATTGGGCACCACCAGTTGAATCTTCACATGCCCCTCCTCCTGGCAAATCTGCACATCTTTGGATCTGTGCAGATCGGTTGATCATCGTACTGTAGAAAAAAACAACCCCCAACAAAATAACGTTGTAAGAAACCTGAGACCCCCCGAACCCGAATGTGAGATATAAGTGAAAGGAGCGGATGGATGTCAGACATTACATGGGACAGCAACTGAAAAAACTTACGCAGTATCCAGAACTATTTTTACAGTCTATATCTTCTTATACCCAAACACTCCATGTATGCCATATATGCCTACTTTGACCCCCCCAAACCACCCCAATGTAGATATATGGCATACATGGAGTGTCTGGGATAGGGGTGGGCGTTTCTTCATCAACCGTCGACCTCACGGGGCCCTGTGCGCGAATTCGGGAACGCGCTCGTTGGTGGAATTCAATCCATATTCCTTAAGACATTGCTGTCCAATTCACCGGAGAAAAAAGCTCACAAACGTTTCGAACCCCAGGAGATTCACCCAGGAACTGGGAGATTCACCCAGGAACTGGGAGAGTTCACGCACGCTTACGCACCAAAGTTCACACCAACACCGCTGACGCCCAAAACCCGGGCGAACCACGGCCGACGCCGTGATTCGGGTGACAGCGACCCGTTTGGTCTCCACCCCGAGGACCTCCGCCCGAAGGCGACGTTTCAGCATGCTGAAGCAAGCCCCGTCCGTTCGTACAGTCGTTTCAGATGGCACCAATGACCCCAAGTTTGGTGCTTTATATGGACCCCATGTAAAGGACATCTTAGGGTGAGTGCCATCTACTCCATCCCCAACCGGTTTGTGAATTGGAACATGCTCATTGGAGTGAGTGGTGGTGGTTTGCGTGGCCCCCCCCCCCCGGTTGGTTCAGACTCTTTCAACTCCGAGCCAGTGGAGTTCCGGGACCCTGACTCAGAGGGGAATTAGAACGTTTCATGTTGAGTGGGGCAAGAAACCCCAGGCCCATCTTCTAACACAACCAGTGCTATTCGACCCTGCCTGGCACCCACCCCTGGCACCCCTAACCTCAGGCAGTGGGCCAAGGAGTGGGGAAAAATGCCTCCCCGGAAAGGTGCAACACCGGTCACGTCCAGTACCGAACGACCTCCCAGGTAGGTCAACATGGTCAACCAAGGTATTTTGGGCGACCCAAAGCCCCCCCTTAACAAACTAACCATGACAACTCTTTGTGGTTGTTTCAAGTCAAAACATGCAAAACGGGTTGTTTGTTCTGTAGTGTGGATGCAAAAAGCCCCAGGAGTCAAGCCAGTCAAGCCTTTCCCACCCTCAAACGCTCAAATACGCCAGCTTTTTGTAGGACCTTCGGTGGTTTCGTCGGGTCTTGACGAACCACCAGGCAATCTCTTGAAACATCGTCGGTGGTTTCGTCGGTTCTTCGATCTCCCTCCCTGCTAACCGTAACCATTTGCTTCGTTGGTTTCGTCGGTTCTTCGATCTCCCTCCCTGCTAACCATTTGCTTCAAATCCGAGACAGTGCGGCAGTGACGAGAAAGCCAGTTGCCTTATGCAAACCAAGGACGCCTTATGCATCCCGTGACAGGCCACCGGTTTTCTTCGTGTTTCTCCACAAAACCTGTGTCTCTTCCATCTCTCGTCCATCCCAAATAGTTATATTCACGATGTTTTACGCGGCTTTACACATGTTGAGACGGATTCACCGAAGTCGGTGCGTCTTACAAGCCAGTCTGCCTTCATACCCCCCCAAAAAAGACGCCCTGAATCCCTTCCAGATCAGGTGCTTTTTTCGTTGTTCTCCAAAAGGAAAAAAAACGGGTCGCTGTCCTCATCGTCGTCCTTGAGTTTGACCCGCATCGTCTGTCCGGGTTGCATTCCCTCCGGCACTTCCTCAGTGGATCGAGCAGTCATTTTAACCCACATTCCCAGAATTCACGTTTGTTTTGGGATGGCAATCCTGTTTTGGGACTGTGTACTTCAAAACTCTTGAAGCACAAAGATTGTTCTGCTTACACTTGCGTGTTTATCACCAATGCGGCGGCGTCTCTTAAAACATATATCCTTGTTACGGACTCTGAAATATACACGCAACATAGTTACATGGGTGTGTAAGGGAAATAGACCCGTCTCTACTCTACCCGTTGGGCCGCGGTGTCTTCACCGAAGTGGGACGAGAACCATCCACCGCCCCACCCGCCAAAACCGTAGCAAGTGAGTTTGGGCTGGCATGAGTCCCACCAAAGACCGAGCGTGATCCAGCCATTCTTCTTATCCAAAAGGCTCAGCTTAAATCGCAAACTGCTACACCTTTGAGGCCCCAAACCCTAGTTTGTGAGGGTCAAAGCCCCAGCTATCATGCTCCAGCCAGAGTGGCTAGTTACGGCTAGTTACTTCTCGATCCAGGCCAGGTGCGGAACATTGGGGGTCACAGGTTGGCAGGGGAGCAATTGCAGGAAAACCGACCTACAAGCTACAAAAAACAATCAAACCACTTCAACATATTCAATATCGTTCCAAAGGTGTATCATACGCGGCGATTGCTGTGAACAGAAGGAGGAAAACCAACAAGGATCAACAAGGTGTAGATAGACGGAACGTCTTAAAGTCAAATCCTCCGCGTGTTGTGCCCAGTGGCTAGCTCATACTCCTCTCCCTCGAAGAGTACGTGGAAAATCTCCCCAGCCTTCGAGATGTGCGACGGCCGGCCCCCGCCCCAACGGCCACGTCGGTTTCGATTGCATGGTTGTAGCTGCTGGATGCTCCGCTCTGATCTGGATGTACCTGCGTGGAATTTCCCCCCAACTGCCAGAGTTTCCTAGGCCAAATGCCAGGGCCGTTCCCGGACTTGACTTGGAGGGCCGTTAGGGCCGTCTGGCACCTGGACTTGCACTTGCACGGCCATCTTCGATCCCCGACCATGCACCCCAATCTTCGAAAAGAGGAGTGTGTCTTGGCACGAAGAACGCCCACGGCACGAAGAACGTCCGTGATCCACTTCGGAACATCGGATCCACACTGCCCTGCAGCTCATCTTCACCCCCCCAAGCACGGTCCGGAGTCCAGAGTCCCAGCTCGTCGTTGTTGAGCCCCGAAACCCCGTTCCGAAGGTCCGGAGGGGCCTTGAGACCTTCAGGGAGGTCCACCTCGACCTCCTTGCCATCCTTACCCGCTTGCCGCCCCTCAGCCAGCACGGTCACGGTGAACATGCATGGCATGGAGCGGCGTCTGGTCTTCGTGTCTGGTTGGTGTTTTGGCTGCTGACTCGAGCAGTGGTTGCTCGTGCGCGGTTGCTGAAGCGTAGTTTCTGAATTTGGTGTTTTAGTTGCTGACACGTGTTTCGGAACACTTGGCAGCTGACGTTGTCAATGTCCATCTGAAAAAAGAACTGAGCAGGCAGATCTGCTGGATCTGCCTGCCTTCCGATCTAAGCTCCCGCGCCAAGCGTGGGGCGTTGTGCATCACTGCGGCGGCCAAGGCCTAGCTGTGATAGCTCACCACCCAACAGCCGCCAAACCCCCACGCGAGTCACCTGCTGGAATCTCTTCCGAGGAGAATAAGAAGATCAGCGCCCCCGGCGTTTTTGGCTCCAAAAGAGGAAAGGACATTGAAGATCACAGGCTTGTCAAAAAAAAACATAGACCTCCGAAATAAGATCGATTTGTCGCACACTGTGCATGTCCACCTCTGACTCTGTGCAAACCATGGCTCTATGCCACGAAATCAGCCACCTCGGTCGCCGAAAGCAGCCACCCGCGGACCCTCGCCTCATGCGCCCGTAAGACCTGCGACTCCTGAGGCGAAGTGACTCCCTCCGAGTCCGCGGCAACGGAGCAGCGAACTGACTCAGTTCGGGGCAGGAGACAAAACGAGAAGTTCGGGGCTTGGACCATTCGACCAGCAAAAAAAAACACTTCAAAGTCCATGCCCAACCCCTGAGTCGTGGCCAGTTCGCGGTTTTGAGAGGCTCCAGGTGGCTCGGTGGAGACCGGAAAGTGGGAAACACAGGAGGCTCCAGTGGCAGGTGCTCCCCAGGCGTCTTCTTCAAGAGTGCCCCTCAAAAGTCTGCTGAACTGCACATGGCTCCTGGCGGGTGCGTCCTGGGAATCGTCTGGCTGAAGAGGCTGCCACCAAATGGCCAGTCATGGTTGCTGAGATGTCTTGCTCTCCACTACCCGCCAAAGACCTACGAAGCAATTCGCCCACATACAGTATAGAAGTCAACATGTTCATGTCGGTTGAATGGATTCCAACTGCAACGAAACAAAGAAGTGCTTGAAACAGAAA
Organism: Durusdinium trenchii; assembly: GCA_963970005.1. Taxonomy (NCBI): domain Eukaryota; class Dinophyceae; order Suessiales; family Symbiodiniaceae; genus Durusdinium; species Durusdinium trenchii. The sequence goes on from CAXAMN010022017.1 coordinate 444,184, forward strand.
TCAGGCACTTCAAAAACCAAAACACAGCCCCTCTTGGGCTTTAATGGTGCTTCCACAACTAAGATCCGAAGGTCACAAGTGGGTACAGTAGTGGAAACTTGTACATCTTCCTAACCACCGCACCAGGCCTCCAGGATTGTGTTTGTTGCCGTTTTGTAGCTACCCTCAGCTACCCTGAGCTGCTTCTGCTGCTTCTCCTCCTCGATCTGAGCTTTGTCTTCAGCGGCCCGGTTCTGCGCATGCCCGATGAGGGCCTCCAGAACGCGCCGACGCCGTGAGCAAAAAGGTATCCAGTGACCTGATACAGGACACGGTTATTTGGGGTACCTCAGGGATAGTTTATAGGGTTCTTCAACCTCTGTTGGTGGATGTATTAGTATGTAAGGCGTCAGGAGTTCAATTCCAAACTCCCATACCACCCAAGTGTCGAATAGTTACATGCTTCTGGAAGTCCAGTGACTCCTTTTGACCCTCTGTTGAGTGGATCATGAGTCAGGTGGTTACATATTAGATGGAAAATAGATCGTCAGGGGGGGTCTATGAATCACCCGAACTGGGTGATGCTGGTATATAGCCCATACACTCCATGTAAATATGGAATATATACCTATACATTGACCCCTCTGGTCCTATGGCAGTCCCATGGAGTGTATGGGTAGGTGTTAACTGCATCCGACCTCGGAAGTTCTCTTAGCAGAAAAAACACCACCTGCCTCAAGTCGTGACCCTCTTTTGAGGGGGGGAGGGATTACCATTCTAATGCCTAAAATAAGGCTTTTTCGAAGGGGGCTCACACCACGAGAAGCGTCTGGTTGCCCATCCGAAAACCACCCAAAACCACACCACTTGACCCTCGCACCTGCACAGCTAAGGCCTGAGCCCGGTCGAGCAAAGCTCGACCCGATCGGGCCAAGAGCTGCAAAACAGAACCGACGACTGGACGTGTCACCGGGGTCTCTTCGGTTCACCCCCGGAAATGCCAAGACATTGGGCTTCTTTTGCGGACGGCCCGAACGGGTCTTTCCAAAGAAAGCCAGGAGTACTAGTACGGCAGTTCGATTCGGGCGTATCATGATGTATAAACAATATACATTAGATCTTAGATGATCCTATGTTGCACAAAAGAAAGGATCCAGATGTGCAGTCCAGATGTTTGGTCTGTCTCCTCCCCGAGCCCTGACGATCGAAGTATCCACCGGATGACCGGATCAGCACCGGGAGGACCGTTTGATGGTTTGTTGGGGTTTGATGGTTCTGTAAGAGTTGGATATCGTAGGCTATGAGATCTTCACAGCCAGAAGACTGGAGTAGTGAAAATAGGTTTTGTATCGCTGTGATCTATCTAAGTATCTATCTATCTATCTATCTATCTATCTATCTATCTATCTATACATTATTATTTATCAATCTATACGTTGAGTATGTCCTATTCCCTGTAACTTGGATGACCATGGTTCCGTTGCAGGCCTCCTTCAAAAATAGTGATGCTCTTGTTTACCGACTGTTACAGGTAATTGGAGACCCCCAAAATATACAACCCACCCACCAACCCACTCAATCAACAAACAGCCCAGTCAATGGAAGCAACGAGCTACCAAGAGACTGGACATCAACCCGTCCAATGTCTTTTTCCTACCCCTTTGGACCTTCAACCGGGGTATGAAAAAATGAAGATCAACAAGCAGGACCAGGGGTCCCGCCAGCCCGGAGTCGAAGCTTACTGCGCGATGGCCAACCCCCACGATGGGTCGGAACTTGGGTCTACCTCCATCGCTCCCCAAAATGGTTGGTGAGATCGTTCAACGTTTCGCTTGAACACCCAGGAAAACCACCCCCAGACATGACCCACGGGACTGCCAGTATATACCGATCAGGCCAGGGGTGGTGGTGCCGGGTCTGTCTGGGGCGGCAGTCCACTGGCAGTCCCGTGGAGTGTCTGGGACTGGTAGCAAGGAAGCGTGCCCCCCTTTTCCACGTCGACGTTTCCGGCACCTCTGCTTGTCGGCGTGCTTCTTCGGCGGCCGCCTGCGGCAGATCCGCCGCGAGCAACGGCGACACACGTTGCGGAGGCGGAGGCAGTGTGGAGAAAGGCGAAGAAAACGATGGGCATACGGTATCGAAGGATCTCAATGATCTCCCAAGCCATGTCCCTGAAAAATGAAGGTTCAGCGAACTGTCCACAGTCCACCTCTGAGTGGGGCCACGTGGGGCCAGGTTTTGCAACCCACGTCTTGCCCGCAACACAGTCCACCTATGCATCCGACATGTTACTTACCACATCCGCCTACGACATGTGTCTATCAGAAATATCCCCTGACTGACTTGGACTCGAACAGATGCTCACCTACCAGCATGGTGTTGACATGTGTTGACCTCCGTGGCTTACCACCATGGCTTCATAGCGACTCTTGGGGAGGCTGAAATACCTAGACCTAGATGTAGTGGTTGGAAGTTCTTTGACTGGGTGGTGGACGGCTTATTCTATAGAAGTCCACACGACTACGCCCATCATTAAACCATCTTGAATAGCTTGAACCCATGCCTTCCAGGCCACTCGCTCCCAAAAAGAATACCTACCACCCAGTGCATCCCAGTGCTCTCTTGCAAGTGGAGGGGAGGGGTCGAAAAAGACCGTGGGAGGGTCTAAACCCACCACTCTTCTCGTCATCCGCCACCGGTCATCCACTGACTCCTTCAGTTTCCACGGAAGATCAAGGTTGACCGCCTTCTTTCTATAGTGACGGTGGGGAAACCACTCCCCAAAAAGGGTTTCATATAGGTTATCCACTTTTCCTGGGTAGGTCGGTAGGTCCATGGTCCTCCGCTCCAGGCGCCGCGCTCGCCTTCTCGGCTTCGGCCTGTCGTAGTGCCTCTTGCGCCGCAGCCTGCGACGACTCGACAGAGCTCGAGCATGCTCGCGCGGAGAGGGGCTATTACCCAAACACTCCATCTGGTCAGTTTACTTTAAATTCAAAACGGTTGCCTCGTCTTAAATCTACTTGTCACCTTTTGATTAGATCTGCAAACCGCGCCTCATTAAATTCAATACGGACTTCAGCCCTCGTCCCAATATTGCCAATGCCATTGGAACTAGCCTTCTGCCTCCTTCTTCCTCTTTTTCAGAGGGTTCCGCACCCCGGCTCCCAGGGTCCAGCCCCACGAACATGGCTTCACCTCACCGGGCAGGAGGCCCATAGATGAGAGGCCCATAGATGAGGCCATCCAATTGGATCTAAAGTGCTTTTAAGGCACTTTCTGGTGCTAATTCTTGTGCTTCCAGTGGTAGTCTCTGATACAGCGCCGCGGCCGTACACAATTCATAACTCAAAAAACTAACCTGAGAAGCTGCAAAACGAAAGCCAGCGCTTTTGTGGGGCTGATTCGCAATGCAAAGCCGGGAAGAAGCTATTTCCACTGTCTGTGAAGCCTGATGCGCGCCATACCTGGGAACAGAATTGTAGCTACAAGACCTTTATTTTCAAGGTGGCCTGAACAGAGTGTTTTAGGGCAGCAAA
>CAXAMN010022017.1:447708-643625 GCA_963970005.1 Durusdinium trenchii
CAAGGTGCCAACTACACCTTTATTTTCAAGGTGGCCTGAACAGAGTGGTTTAGGGCAGCAAACCCTGGTCTCAGGCCACCTTGACTTTAGCTTGAAAACCACAGCTTTGAAGCCTCATGCGCGCCATACCAGAACTGTAGCTACTTGTAGCTACCCTGGGTCCGTATAAATAGTATGTTGCTATACCTCTTACACATCTATACAAGTTCAAAGCACGAATGAGACTTCAAGGCTGTGGATTGCTGTGCGTGTGTAGAGGTTCTCAAGCGGTTGACGGAAAGGGAACTTGAAGTACTATACCTGGTAGCTGCACTATAGCTACCCTAGGTCTCTCTACCTTGCAAGGTGCCAACTACACCTTTCCATTCAGATGATGCAAATGATGCATTTGGCATTTCTTGCATCACCACCCCTCAAAAATCACCTCCAACACAACCTCAAAAAACCTTCCCTCGGAGCACCCTCCTCCCCCAGCATGTGCTGAGTTGACGTATACCTTTCTCGGGCCACCCCCCCAGACCCCCTAACTACTCACTTCGTTCGCCAGACACAACTCCGCTAGCGCCTTCTACGAAGGCGGGCTTTCGTAACTTATCTCTACTATACTCTACTTTAGGATAATTCTATCGAGTCATCTCACATCACTTAATAGTTATCTGGGCTGAATCACAAGTTAACTTTTTATATAACAAATTAACTCTATAAAGTTCACCTGCTTAGTACCAGCAATAGACCCGAAGTGTAATAAAATATTAACAAGTGTAACTCTTTCTGAAGAAAGCTTGCGATTGCTTTCCTGGACATTGTGGCACATGTGCTTTAGCCCCACCCAATGTGCAGAAGTAATGCCACGAAATGTGCAAAAGTTATGCCATGCATGTGTGCTGAACAAGTGCTGTTTGTGCAGGAGGTTGCTGGTGCTTGCCTCTGTACACATGGACCTTTCAGATGTCCATTCTGGAAGTGCATGCCCAATCTGCAATGTTGCACCATTTTTGCGCATGCATAGTGTGGGCTCCCCCCCCAAAGATGCCATGTGCACACAAGGCCTTTACTACTGACATGTAGTCTTCACCTGCCAAGCACCATGTTCTTCTAGGGCTGATTGCGCCAGAGATTGCAGCTATGCGCAGCAAACAGTGAAGCTTACTGGTGCAAAAGAGGGTACGGCACGGAGGTTTTCCTCCCTGTAAAGCAGCCCTTGCGAGTGGCGCATCTGTTGACAAGCTCTGTAGAATTCTGAAGTTGCAGCAGCAGGAAGGGCATCTTCTGACTTGTGTTCCTCAAGGATATCCTCCATCCCGGAGTTTAGTTTCAAAAGTACAAGGATCTGCCTGTGACCCAAAACTATTGGGTTCAAATGCTCCTGCCACAGCTGAAGAAGAATTGGCAGGGTGCCCTTGACCACAATGGCGTTGCCTTTCAGCTTGATGGCACTAGCCTTCCGGTAGAACGTGGAAAGCTTCAAGGAATTTGTTGTTGTTGTGGTTTAGGACGGCAACCTTCCCAAGGAGTTTGTATCGGTGTAAGGTCCCGTGCTCCTTGTAAATCTGCTGAATCCTAGAGACCAAAGCCTTTGAATGTTGGCTCCTGGCTCTTCCATGATCACATAGCAGAGGAGACAAAGAATACTGCCACACTGAAACTGTTCACTTGCCAAATATTTATCCATGTATGGCATATTTGAACACATCGGGGTAGCTTCAAGTGGCCAATGACTATATGGAGTGTCTGGCTTAATTCATCAAGATTCTATATTGTTACATCTGATGAGTGTCGGCTCCTCTTCCAGTCCGACGGAATGTGGCTTCTCCGACCAGAATCACAGTGTGGCTTCTCCGGTTAGAGCAACCCAGCGCTATATATACTATATATGTCTTTTTTAGAGCAGGTTGAAACGACCCCAGCACCCCCCACGGAGAGGTAGAGAGACATCCAAACTGATGAAGATGTGGTTGCATGATGGGAATTCATGAAGGCACCAGGGGCGAAATGAATTTGGAACCATTATATAATGGATTTATGCCGTCGTTGTCTTATGGATTTGATGCGACAAAGCCTAGAATAATGCTACAAACCCAGGTCAACATATATTAATGGTTATATCTTAAATAGTTGGTCTTTGAAGGCCTAGGGCCTAGGGTAGGCTCAGCCTAAGGCCTGGCATTGACCAGAACCTCTCAAAGACGGACCCGCTCGGAGGCCCGGACCTCGGCGGACCTCAGCAGTGGACCGCCACCAGGGGGCACGCCAGGTGCGGTGGATTCAGGAGCACGTCCGGGGTAGAGAGAAGGGGTGTTTGCTTTTCCCCAAGTTCCATCCAAGTGCCCAGGCTACGGCGACCTGAAAATTCCATTCCGAACTCTGAAGGGTGGGTGCAAACTGAAGGGTTGAAGAAGGTCGAAGAAGGTCGACTGGGACGCGACAAGGTCGACTGAGGACCACATCAACTGTTGGATCTGCTGGGGAAATCCATCCCTCAGAAAAAGGCTATGCATCCAACTGAGTGGGTAGGTGTATATAGCATGTTACAACCACTCCGACTCCTACATGTACAGCACATGTTGGGTGTTGCAGGCGCACCATGGTACATTCTGGCAGGCCCGTTCCAGCGGCTGTGCGGATGGTGATAGTTTTGGGGTATTCTCTGGTCGGGGTGATGTTCAGAGATGTCCACATCCTCATGTCAGGATGTTGGAGCACTGCACATCCGGCGGTCCACCAGCCAGGACACCTCCTGGTTTCCTCTGTGTTAGTTAGGGCTGTGCATCAAAAGGCCATTGGAAGTTGGTGCCTAGCGTCTTCCACCAAACTAGACCTCGTTAAACAGCGGCCTTGTGGACGCTTTCATAAAGGAAATGAGACAGGTAATATCCGGCGTGTCTTCATTGTTCTGCCAGCAGGTTGTGCTCTTTTCTTGGTCTTTTCCTCGAAACCACGCCTTGTGTGGCTAGCATCGGCCTCCAGCGAGCTTCTGCACCGTTGGCCGCTCGCCAGCTCCAAAGCTCTAGTTGTCAGTTCCTCTACAGGGCTGGGCGGATCTCTGCACTTTCAGGGCTGCGGACAGACGTGACAAAACGCAAGGGACAACGTTGGAAGGAGGGACGGCGAATGGAGCAACCCTCTCCATAGCCTGATTCATTCACGTGGACCATCAATTGCCTCGTCTCAAATTGTGCCTTCGTGAACTCAAAACAGCTCTGTTGATGAGAATATCATGGGGTAGGCCCAGCACTATTATACGACCAGCGCCACCCAAAGGGTGGCTATTGGATGGAAAACACGACTTGCAAATTCGGCACCTAAGGGAGTACAAAAGCAAAGTCAAAGGTTCAAATCAACCATCATCTATCATCAGTCAGTGCAAGACTTCTGGGGAGTGTGTGGGTTCCGTCAAGTGAAGAAACCCCCAGCTTGACAAGTTCCACAGCCTCATGTAGAATTTGGGTTAACCAAACCGCCCGTAAAATCCAAATCGAGGATTTGATGGATCAAGAGCTTAAGCAGCATGAACCCAACCACTCCCAAACTCCAAGTATGCCAACATCATCCAACATCGCTTGGCTTGATCAACCCTCCCAACCATGCGAACACTGGGCATCTGTCACGGGTAGGTACCGTGCAGTCAGAAGCCCATGCGAACACTGGGCATCCATGCTTCGCAGGACGACCCCGGAAGAATCTCGGCAGAGTCTCTGCTTGGAGGAAAAACGGAGCTGACCATACTCAGTTGTAGAAAGCTCTGTCAGTCTGACACTCATCAGTGGTAAGTTGTAATGTTGTAAGGCTCTCATATGGTTTCTAGCTCTGCAACCGCAAGCACCTTTCGGTTCTGTCGCTTGAACTTATTGCCAAGCATTCTTGACCTCTTGTCGTAATTGCGCGTCCGAGCACCCACAGTGGTCACGTCGAAATTCTTCCACGTGTTCTGTGGCGAACTTCTACGCCATTTCTAAAAGCTGGGACAAGCAAGGATGTCCGGCCAAACGGGTGGCTGAGCCTCAACAATATTGTCCAGCCGTTCTGTTCGGCTGATTCGAACAGGAAAACAGGTGCCGGGGTCCCATGAAGACCTTGATGACTTCCGCTTCCCCTGATCGCATGTCCAATTGGTCCAATTACAGTAAATACCCTCATTGGGCTCCTGGCCTATATCCTCGGAAGGTTAGATCCCCCCTGGCACACACCCTAACCACCGAACCTCAGGAGGTAGGCCAGGAGCCCTAAACCCCCCCTAAGCCTTAGCAACATCGAGCGGTGGCTCATTCCGGCTCAATACAGCCAGCGCGATTTGGGCACTAAGCACTTCTTCATGTCCCCAGTGCATCTAGGCAAACCATGATGTCGCCTACCTAGCCAGTGGTTCCAGGGTTTAGGGTTCAGGGCAAAGACTTCAACCGTAGACCGAACGAGGGAATCCTAGGGCCCCTTGCTCGTCTTCTGGCGCGGGCCTCCACCTCACCAGTTCAATCGAAAGCTCGGCGCGCCGCCGCCCGCCGGGTAGGAGAGGGTCAGATTGGTCCTGGCGAGAGGAGGTCGCAAAAACCGCTGGGCTGAGATCTACCTGAACACGTGATGAGTAGTGAGTAGTGCTTGCTGTGCCGTGAGGCGTCTATAGCGCCAGGGGTCTAAACCGATCCCCAGCCCCACTCCCACCGACCAGGCCAGGGGGTCGGGCCAAAACCCTGCTCGGTGGCTGTCAAGACATACCACCACGATCGAGGACGTCCTGGGTTTGAGCTCGGTGGCCTTGTATTCCAAGTAGTTCCCCGCGGGCCCGAAGAGGTACCTCAACCAGTCGGATGGAACTCACTGGCATCGGAAAGCGGATGGCACCACCGGTGGAAAGCAGTCAGTCTTACGGTACCCAAACACTCCATGTATGCCAAATATGCCTACATTGGGGTGGTTTGACGGGTCAATGTAGGCATATATGATCATATATGGCAGTCCCATGGAGTGCCTGGGGTATGGAAAATGTCTTCATTCCACGCTACGGTCACTACAGAAGTTTTGCAGAGTGGACTGCTTGCTCGGAGGCACCCAATGAAGTGAACGACTGATCGACCAGCGTTCAGACTCGCTGGTCGATGATATCACCAGCGTAAGCGGCCTGTTGCAAACACCGGAACACGCGTTGCGGAGGTGTTGCCAAACACAAAACCACCATGAACACATACCTCCATAGAAGGTCCTTGAAACTGCAGAGTCCCCAGCAGTTCCATTTCGACCTGTCTAGATCTTGCACTGATCCAAATGTCTGGGAAAAGAGTTGGATCAATGGGGTCGATCCTATTACCAGGACGTGGATGATGATGGTTAGGTTGTAGGCCTTGTTCAATTAAGGAGGACAGACCTAATGGATCCAAACTTGTGGCACTCAGAAGACCGCCTGCAAAACCGGCCCCCGCCGGGAGGCGGGAGACGCGAGACACATGGAAACCCCACGGGGGAGCCGGATAGCTCAGGGCACTTCTCGCCATAGTAGGCTGCGGCCTTCTTCTCTCCATCAGCTTCCCAATTGTATCCTTCGGTCTAGGCTGCGATTCCCCCGAGACCAGTCTCGCATGCTCGATAATTATCATGGTGACGTGGATGGTATGGCCCTTTGAAGGACCGCTTTGCTCTACAAAGCAGTGGTTTTCTACTAAAAAAGGTATGATTCCAGGGAGTGCATGTCCGACAATACCTTCGGAGACTGGGCCCAGGTCAAGGCAAGCATAGGGGATGAGTGTAGATCAACATCATGAAACCAGTCCTATCGAGATGTCAAGCCATTCGACCTGACCCCCGTACGGGCCGGCCAGGAGTCTCCGTCCCGTCGTTGGACGACTATAGTTGGAACATCCCAACTGGAGTCGTTGCAGAAAAGCCAAAGCCAAGTGAAGTCAGCCGCCATTTGCTCCATCCACCCTTTCCCCCTGCATGGCCTAAGCTTATCCTCTGATCTGTTCTTTAAAGAAAACACGAAACCCGATTGGAGGTGCGGGAATCTTCTTGTGTAGAACAGTCTAGGCTTGTCTAGACCAGGCTTTGTAATAGTACATTGTGCATGAATATAGATAATACATAAATCAAACTATAAATCACATTAACATCCCTGGTCCTATCAAGTCACCAATGCATAGAACTTACACCTTCGTCCCCTCCACCACCTTAAAATGCCATTGGCTTCTGGCTTCTCGGCCGAACACAGCGAATGCCCGTTTTCCCGCGGACCTTCCCTTCTTCCAGGTCTCCTTCGCCCATGCGGACAAGGTAGCTGCCAGGCGGCAGCTGGGCCTTCTCACTGGTGCAGTTTGGGTGGCAGAAGACCATGGCCAAGGCCTCACCGTCAACTGCAGAACGGAAAGGCGCGGTTTCACGCCCTTTCCGCCGCGGAATCCTGCGAGCAGTTTTCGGACTCAGGCCCTCGCCGCCCAAAAAATAGAGAAAGGTACCGAGCTGGTGGAAAGTAAACCCGTTTAGGTATGAAGCACACTTCTCCCGCCTTCAAAGCTTCCTGGTCCTTCTGCGCCGCCAGCACTTTGGCCACCAGTGGCAGGCCGCCGGACTGAGTGGCCAGAGCAACAAGAACTAAATAGAACAAGCACAAAACTAATGCTGGGCACCGTTGAAGAAAGCCTATACATACCAAAGATTCAAATTGCCTACGACTTCTGCTGTTCACAAAGCTTTCCTTCATTCCAGCTGGTGCCGGAAACCTCATTGTCTCTCTGGCCTCGCGCGGACCACTGCTCCAAGTTTGACCGAAACCGTTTCGCCCCGTTCGGATGCGCTGTGAGGTCGGGCGGGATGACAGTTCTTGAAGCTGATGCTGCTGGAGCCTGCGGAAGTTGTGCGCAGTCCGGCAGGTCTGTGCGAAAATGCAAACATGCTGGCTTTGGGGGTGCTATTAAAGGGTCAATGGATAGCAGCACTGAAAGCTGCGGGCGTTTGGGTCTGCATGTTTCGCCGACTCTAGCATACTCTAAACTCTAGCCGTCATGGACTCAAGGACTTGAGAAACTCAAGGACTTGAGAAAGATACAGGGCCCCAATGTTCCAAATGCATTTCAGTACATCTGATGTTCGAAATCGCTCATTCCAACATCACCTGCCAGGTTGTTGAGGCCTTCGGGCTGTTCCAGCAGCACCTTTCCCTGCTCCGGCCAGGGTAGAGGCTCGGGTGCCACGTGTGAGGGCTTCGTGGCCCGTAGGCGGCGGCCTGTGGCATGAAGCAGAGGCCAGGGTGTGAGTGGAAGAGGGCTTATAGATGGAATATGATGGAATAGCTTAGGGAAAGAAATATGATGGAATAGCTTATGATGGAATATGATGGAATATGATGGAATACAAATTAGTGCCCTTGAAGTAGTGCCCTTGAGGTGATCCAACTCTTGGATGTCTGGAGTTGTGACTCTTAGATGCGAAGCACGTGGTGACTCTCCGCCAGCGCATGAACGACGACCGGTGTTTCTTCTCCCGGCGGATCCGTCAAATGAACACAAGTATGGGCTGAGCTTTCATTGAAAACCGTCTCCCCCCAAAAGGTGCCAAAAACCAAGCACCCTTAGTCTTTATATGTGCTTTGCCTAGCTGAAGAGGCAGGTTGCTCTGAGCTGCCCTGTGTCCTGAAGAATTGTTCAGCCCTCCGATCGGCAAGAGGTCAAAGTCTTAAACACAGAGGGCTCCGAATCAAATCGCAAGGTCTTCTTGAATGTGCTTAAGGAACCGGCCAAAAGAATCATCAGAAGAATATATATACACACAAAAGCCACAGGGGAAAGCAAAAATCACCCTATATAAGCACAAACAACCAAATCTTGTTGGCATCAGGGCACGGAACCACCTTCTCCGAGTCTCTCGCGCAATTGAGCACATCCTCCAATGATCCATCTATCTGTCTGTCTGTCTGTCTGCCTGCCTACCTGCCTGACTGCCTGACTGACTGTCTGTCTATCTATCTGTGTCTATATCTCTCTCTCTCTCTCTCTGTGTTCGAACCTATAACTACCCTCCACCCAGCCACTGTGTCTCATCCGCACAAACCGAACAACACACGCACATACACCAACACCCCCTCCCTTAGCCAGCGTGGCGATGTGTTTGACGTCGCGCCCGAAGAACTGCGCGCGCCCGCGCGCGCCGGCGCCGAAGAAGGGCCTTCCAGCTTGCTCAGGCGTCCAGCGCGTTGGTCCAACTGCACTGTGTACCACAAGGGCAGCCCGCTGATGGGCTGTGAGAACTCCCACCTCGGTGCAGGGAAGTGAGCTGGACGGCGGCTGGGGACGGTTGGGTGGCGACGACGATGGAGATGGATGAACATCGGCAAACAAATGAACTTTAGATAGGGGTCTTAAAGCTGCATTGAGAAGGAAGGCGAAATCAAAGTATTGAAAGCCTCGCCCTTGCTGTAAGAGCTCATGTGATTTCAGTGAGTTATAATTAGTAAGTTCAAGCTCTGTGTGATCTTCGTCATCTACTACCGATCGGACGCCCTGCGAAGTTTCGAAGGATCCTTGGAAGATAGACAGTGAGAACATAGATGTCCAGCCAATTAAGACAAGGACCAGAACAACAAATCTTCCCCATGCCATGGAGATTTTATGGTAAGTTTATTGATATAGGAGGAAAAGCAAACAAAAATCACCCCAACATCATAACATCTGCTAAACTCTGGGTGTAGAGCCTTAACTTAGAAGGCCTGGTCCCTGTCTTCTGGAAGAAAGAAATTAGCTCTGGGAGGCATTTGGAGCATCAACCAAAAGCCATGCCTCTGGCTGCAGGTCCGGCATAATACCCTTAGAAGCGCACCCCCCATAATTTTTCCTGAAGGAAACGTAAGGATTTTCAAGGATGCCCAGAATGGTATCCTTCAGCTTCTTCATGTTTCTTTCCCGTCTACCTTCAAAACCAAGCACCAACAACGAGTCTTCTTGCTGTTCTCAGTTCTTGTTGCCATGCTTTGTCCAGGAACCGCGGAAAAAACATATATATAATATAATTATATAGATCAGGGGATCTACAAATAGGGGAAAAATAGACATGAACCGGAAAAAACATAAACATGCCAGGAGTCACATGGAGGGCCTGGGTGGTGTGGCTCGTCCCATCCAGGGGCCGTGCATGTGACCCTGTCCCAGGCACTCGAGGACTTCTCCCACGGCGAGCTCCTCCTGAGGGTGCTACACTCCCTGAGAGAAATCAGTGGAAGAACCACCTGCTTGTGAAGCGGGCTAGTCCCTATCCTAAAGGTTGGATACTAGGCCTCAGGCCTGAGGCCTAGTCCCTATCACTGATATCACTACGTGCTTGGTGGTTGGTTTAGGGACCAATTGGTATCCAAAGAGGCGATGTTCATCAATGTGAGATTATTTGCTCCAAATTTTTGAGAATAGATTGTCCATCCAGCACGCAAATACTTCGAGAGGTGCAGCATCCTTCCCCCTATGAAGACCCCGTCATTCGACTGTTCTGTCATGCAAGATTTGCCAAAAGGACACCAGGCCAATCTCAAACTACAACCGGCCCCCCAAATTAAGAACATTAGATGAAAACATTAACTGGAAGAACGTGACCGGGTAGTGTCAAACCTGCCATGTATGGGTCGCAAAAAGCACTCATCAACAATTAGAATTCCGGCGCAACTTGATGTTTGCAATGAACAAGTGACGTGTCCCTGCCTCATCCATCTTGCAGCACATGGAAAACATCCCAGCAAAAAATAAAAAAGAAAAAAAAACTGAAAGTTGCTCATACATGTTCATACCATCAACAACTTTCAGTTCATATTGTAGATCAAGGTGTTCATACTAAACATTGCTTTTCCGTTGTAGATCGTGTTCATTCATCAGCTCACCCTCTTGTTCATCAACTCCTGGTCATTGATCTGCTTCAACGTCGTGGTGTAAATTTTCTTGGCATCGCGAGTTTCAAAGGCCACCTCAGCACGAGGGTTCTCCAGCTGCATGCCGCATGGACCGGCGGGCGGTTTTTTAGGGGGTCGAAAACACGCATGGCATCACCTGAAATAGGAGAAGATACCTTTAACATGTGAATGCAACGTGACGTATTCACTCAGCTTCGGAGCCATGCAGCCAGGTATGACTGCATCCATGTTGTGCAGGCATCCTGCAAAATGCATATGCTCGCCAAAAACAATCCCCTTTACATACCTCTGACTCTGACTCTTCCTCTACCCCAATGCTTCAATCGTATGTGGTTGAAAGATTCTGAAACGTGTGTTCAAATCGAGCGGTTTCAGGCGGCCAAGCGTGCTGCAAGTCTTGTCGATGAAACCCCCCAAAAAAAAACGGATTGAGCGCCTAGTGGCAGGTTGTTAGCCTAATTTGCGAGGACAAGTTGTATACCAAAAAGAATCTGCCCCCACGGCAAAAAGCAAACCTTCCGCGCACCAAACGTACGTACCCATGGGCTCGGCCATGCTCGGCCAGGAATGGGAGGTGGAAAAAAGCGGTCGTTGTTCAGGCTATGGCTATATTAAATTCACCGTCGGTGAAGCCTAGAGCTGCAGTCAATAGTCTAAACTTGTCTAAACCCTGTTGTTGAATTCCCCAGCTTGGATCTGTCAAGTTCAAAGCGCCTTCTGCACGCGCGATTCATTGAATACACCCCTAAAAGTGTAAAGCCTATACTTGGCACCATCGATGTAAAGGAACATCATTGTTCGGGTCATCAAAAACAAATGTTGGAAGATATATAAATAAATATATAGTCCTCTTGAACTCCCGGGGTGTATCTACCACAAGCGCCCCCAGAAAGACGTTCGCATTATGATTCCACATGCTACACCAATCACACTCGAATCCACGATTGTACAGCCCAAGAAATCCTCACCACGTTAAACCATTAAACCATATCAACAACGTTCAACCAAACTAAGCCATGTCATATTTTATACTATTATTTTATCATATTCAAATCATTCATCCTCATGCTCACCTGACCCCGTCACGATCCGAAATGACTCTATGCCAAAAACGGCCAACCACCACATGCATGGACACATCGCGCAGAACATACCCGTGTCTTTCCCAAAACCGCCAAGGTGGAGTTGAGGAACCTCAACTGCGCTGGGACCGGGCCCCCGTGGCCGGGCTGAGTTCACCACCACCTCCCCCAGGGCCGTTCCAAGCCACGCTGTGCACGAAGAGGCTGGGGTCCTCGCGATCAACTTGCGTGCGGATGCGCTGCCGCAGCGGACCAATGTGCTCCTCGGGCGGCCGGGGAGAGAGGTCGCCGCCGTGGGAGAGAGGTCGCCCAGCTCTCCTAGGAGTCTCAGGTGAAAAATTCTGAACTCAACCAGACATGTGACAATGCTCCGATGCTTAGTTGAATGCCACAAATCATGTTCGGAGAAAATCATGTCTATAGTCTGTATACACATTCCTTCATCCCAAACAGTCCATGGACGGGGTCCGGACACTACATAGCAGGGTACAAAATCCTTTCCAACTCCACGGTTCTTCATAGGGATGTTGAATTAACCGCTGGTTCTTCACAGTGATCGAACTTGATATCCCGGTGATAGGGCGCCCTGTAAAGGGTCACTGGGTCGGGGCTTACGCCAATTGCTCCGATCGCCCCTCGCTTCGCGCCTCTGGGGCCGGTGGCGCTGCGTGCGACGCACCGACCGTCTCCACGTCATCCGCGCGACGCAACGCCGAACGGAGCGGTGTTCGGGGTGCCGAGGGGCCGTCCCGGTCGCACAGTCCTTCATCTCCGCCATCCCTGCGACAGGGGGGAAGGGATTTGGAAGGGAGAGGCCTCCATACCAGAGGTGGGTCAGCACCCGACCGTTCGACTATCCCAGTTCGGTGCTCCAGTGGGGTCCTATTTACGGTCACTGATCCTCGTAGTTCGGCCTCTAGAAGTTGGAGGTGTCTGAAACTCATTGCGGCTGGTTTGAAGATACCTTTGAAAGCGCACACACCATATTGGCCCGCGGTCCCGGACCATTGGAGGCTGCAAGATGTTAGACACCATGATACACCCCTCCTGTCTGGGCAGGGTCCCAGATGGGTATGATGAGTTGTTGCAGAAAGGTTGGCATATTGAATCATCCTTCCTGGAGCTGGAACCTAGCTGAAACAAAAACACCCATCCCATCGACGCGGAACCACCGTGCCACCGCACCACTCAAGGTCCCTTCTCCGCTCGGAGTCTGAACGGATCGTGAGGAAGGAAAGGCCAAGTGGCAATGCTCCCAACCCAAGTGGCACCCGCGCAGCACCCGAAAAGAACCTGAAACTGGTGCTGTTTGGACCTCTTTACGCCACCCGGTGTAGACCACCGCGCTCCAACCCCCGGTGGCCTGGCTGAACCACTTGAACGCGCACGAAGTGGGTCTTCCCCACGATGGTCCCAGGCCAAAAGATCCGCCTCGGTGCCCAGTTCCACCGCCCCGCGGCCGGCGCCCGGTTCCGCCCGGCCGTTCCGCGCCTCGAAGCCGTTCCTGCCCCGGAGGTGAAACTGGACATGTCGACATGTAAGTAATAGGTCATACATACCATCCAAGGAGTGCCCTGTCTGGAAGCCTAATTATAGGTAGTGTGGTCCTCGTCAATGGTCATAGATGGTCATGGGCCATGGGCAGTAATGTAGACTCTTGATTCATAAACCCTCCTCAACTCAAATGGGGTGGTTTATTAATCAAGAGTCTAATATACCCCTACAAGTCCAAAGACCCAGTAAAGCCTGGTCTTTTACCTCAGTAAGTATTGGTTTTGTATGACCATCTGAAGTAAAATGAGGTATTTGACTTGTAGGGTATATAATGTATATATATATATGCAGGTCTCCGAAACAAGGAACGGACTCCAAGCGGTCCCATGGTGGCCGGGGCTCCACAAGTGCGGTGACCACATGACTCGGTCCAGACCTACCAAGAGAGGTCTGGAGTGAAAACAGGCTTCACTGCAGAAGTGGTTGCCACCATCCTGGTCCACTTCCCCCCCTCTAAAAAGTCTGCATTTGAAACAGGCCTTTTGATGGGGTATATGCAGAAGGCTGGACGGTTGCACCTTCCTGGTCCATGTCTTCCCTTCGAACAAATCGAACTGCCTACTTGTTTGGCCTTTCAAAGGTTTGGAGCATTCAGGGAGGCTGGACAAGGCATGTTATAGACCTTTAGGGGTGGGTGCGCCACACTGCCCATTTCTTCTCTTCTATCAAGTGCCTTCTCCGCGTTCTTTTAGATTTTTTCAAGGGTTTGGATATCAGAAAGGTTGGACAAAACATCTTATAGACATACAAAAGAACCTCTAATGGGTGGAGCAGGAACGCGGAACAGGGTGAGCAGCTGCAAGGGAAATCCAATATTCACTTTTTGTCTTGGCACTGGGTGATTCCATTCTTTTTGGTTTTCTTATCCTTTGACTTCATAACAGTGATGAATCACACAGGGCACCACGTAGTCACTCACAACTGCACACCAAACGTATAGCAGAGCAGGAACAGATCTCCCTACAACATGCAATTCCAGCAAAACATCACCAGAATGAGCCCGCCCTTACATGCCTTTGCTATAAGAACGATTTCACTCTACCAATATGTTGAAGCTGCTCCAAATCAGTTTTTGTAAGCCATAACTATTGGGTACCTGAAATTTGTATTTTTGGGATGCCAAATGGTCCCCATCTTATAGAGAACCCTTCACCAGGTATGATGAAGAAGTAAACGGTTCACCGTTTTCAATCCTTTTTCTTCACCTTTTTCAATCCTTTTTCCAGCTGTTCCTGTTTAGTGGGGAACCACCCAAGTAATCAGAAACATTGTTGCCTCCACAAGCATCCTATTTCGATCAATCCTTTAAAGGGCTCCAGTACCGTCTCGTTTCGGTTTAAAGCCCGGGTGCCAGGGTCCGGGTAGGAGGTACGACTGGAGAGAGCCCGGATGGGAATATGTTGCCCCTGCCGAGCGACTCCCCAGACACGTCCCACTCTACGGAGGCTCGGTCGCCCTCCTTCCAGTCGCTGCCTCGCGATATGGACGTCGAGACGTCCCGGTCCCGCCGGGCCAAGGGGTGATTTCGTTGAAGAAAGGGTTAATTAAAACGGCAGGGGTATCAAACCCAACAAACAAAAACCCCAAATTCATCAGTTGGGCCTATAATTAAGTCCGTGTGGTAGAAAACTCAACGAAAAATCCATCAGTCTCTGCAAAAGCCCAAATGATCAGAGACCTGTTCTTTTTTTGGAGGATGCTGGCATAGACAAACGACGGGTCCAAAGAGCTCCAATTGTAGCCGATCATTGGCATCAGGTATCCAAACGACCGGTCTCATAGCCTCATAGCCTGGCATATTTATGTAATTTATATACCCATCCCCAACCAATCATGGTTGTGTGATCCAATCATGTGTTACGTGACATGGCCACTGGGAGAATCATACTGTCCTTGAAAAACACAGAAAATGTCATCCACTTCCATGTTGGTTAGAGGGAGGGTACCTACATTGGCACATGGAGGGCGGTTGAAACAACAAAGGACTCAACATACGTAGGCATACAACTAGACTGGTATTTGACTACACCAAACAAAAGAATCACCACGTACCAGGTCCCCTAAGAGGTGGTTCATTTATTGTTTATGGACATCCCTTAACTATATAACCTCTAAGGGGCTTCGATTAGACACCCCAAACCGGGGTCCCTGAAACATTCCATGTCTTACGTCCCTCTGTCAGACTGAACTTCTACGACGTACGACAACTGAGAGTGGTGGAGCTGCTTACTGCTTCACTCTTCAGTGGGCATCTTGCAGAGGTCTCATAGCCGGGAGGTGGATCTTATTTACCATTCTATTTATCGAAAGCAGGGACAAGAATCGACCCGTTAAAGGCCCTCACTGGTCCAGGACTTTGAAATACGATTCTAAATACGTCAGGAAACATGCCTTTTTCGGGTCCAGGTCCATGGCTTCAACGATTGAATTCCAAGAAGGTCCATGGTCCATGGCTTCAACGATTGAATTCCAAGAAGTGTGATGACAGGCTTCATATCCCATACACTCCATTAATATATGCCTACACTGACCCCCAAACCACCCCAATGTAGGCATATATGGATACATGGAGCGTCTGGGTACGGCTTCAATGTTTGGATTGGATAGAAGTCCAAGAAGTGTGATGACATGTCGACCACGGCCGAATGTCATATGGACGAATCGAGTGACCAACGTCGACCCTTTGCCACCTGGAGGAACTTCGCAGAAGAAGGAGGAACTTCGCCGTAACGTAGCCCCGACTCCCTCAGTTTCCCTGGGAAAAGGGGGGCTATTAAGTACAAGCTTTCCAGCTGTTCAATCCACTGTCGATGTGAACATCGACAGTGGAAAGACGGCTGAAGAAACCACCCAACCCCCCTGTTTTCAAAGAAAGGTTTGTCAGGTTGCCGGAACCCCGATGCCTGAGCCTGACCGTGCGGAAGGCGGGCTGCTGAGCGGTTTCTCCTTGCTGCCCAGGCGGTTCCTGGTTGGAAATGCGTCGTCAAGCATGAAGGCCCAAGAAGCCAGCCATCTGAGCCAGCCATCTGAGTGTGCACTGAAAATGTCTAAATTATAAGGAGGCCTTCCAACGAATTCCTGGAAGAAGGAACGTTGACTAAAACCCATTGGTTGGGGATCTACTGCTAAAGAAGCGATAAGAAGCATATCTGGTCTTTTCTGGAAGCTCTTGTGGACATAAACCGTTGCCTTTGGGTGCTTCTTGTGTGTACAAAAGATGTGACATGTGATGGGTGTGATGAGCTGTGATGTCTTCTTGCCTGAGACAGTCGTGATATGTCATGCTGATGCACGGAACATGCGATCCGACGTGGTTTTTGGGCCTGAGAATCAGGTGGAGGGAGCAGGCACGAACAGTCGCCGAGTTGTCCAGCTGGATGTTTTGGGAACACCAACAGCTGATCGCCGCCTTGCTCCTTACCCAACAGAGCTGAAGACCGTGTGGCCATCGACCGGAGCTGCTTCCGCGCTTCAGCCGACCCGGTCCCCATGCGATCCACACGGGTGGAACGGGGTGTTTGCGCCCAAATGAATTGCCCAAGGGAGCCCGTTGCTCGTTGCTATCAGGGTGATAGGGAGGATGATAGGGGGCCACCAAGCTCCTTAGAGAATGGACTTGCCGCAGAACCTGATCCATTCTTCCTGCTCCTTGCTGGTAAAGGCGGCATACTGACCTACACTCCCTGAAAAAGATAGGGAAGTGACACATAGCCATAGCCCTTGGATGTTCATTTTCCTCTACAAAGAATTACAAAGAGGTGGTTTTTTCTACTTCCATGATCATTTCAGGGAGTGTAATTAACTACCAGACCTCGGGTGCCACTCGTGGAACCACATCCGCCGAGGGTCTGTTCCAGCAACGTCGGCTTCGCCTCCGCCTCTCTGGTCCTTGGCGTCTGCGTCGGCGGCTTAACCCGCGCGCTTTCAGGAGGTTGGTTCGTGGAACAAGCGTCCCGCAACAAGTCTTTTTCTTCCCCAAGACATCCAGGATTGAAAGGTAGCTCAGATGCCTGTCAAATCCTGCTCCCTCGTGCCCAAGGAGCACCCTGTTCTTGTTCGATTTCGACGGCCCAGGGACAAACCAATGGGCAGGCGGCGGCCCAGGAACCAAACCAACGGCAGGCTGCGAAGGACATAAAGAAAACAAAAAACCATCAGTCTCCATCAGAACCTCACCAGCTCTGGTGCTCCATTGGGTGGTCCTCGATCGCCTTCCGCCCTACCGGAAGGCCTGTGATCGCCACACCGTACCATACCGTACCGTTGGGTCATCTTTCGCACACCATGGTGCGCGGTTGTTGGTCTACCACACCAATGGTTTGCGGGTCTGCACGCTCTGCGATGATTGGGCGGTTGGAAGAGTGAAGAACCACGTTGAACAGAATCAACAAACATCCGTAAAAACCTTGAACTTACTTGGAAGAACCCCTTGCAACCCAGAACGCCCAGCTGTGAGGGGCAGGGGTGATGAGGTGATGCACTTCTCTGAACGTGCAAGCCAGTCTTCTTCAAGGCCTTTTCCAAGATAGACTGCTTCTCTTGATACTCCACCACCTTCTCTTTCGCGATCCTCACTTGGGCTTACAAAAGACAGAACAGCAAAAAACCTTGCAAGATTGAAAGCACGGACTTGAATCCAAAAGATGTGGGTAATCATGATAACCATGGACTTGGGGATCATATGCCCATGGATGCCTATTGGGCACAACCTTCCAGCTTCATGTTCATCTTCAAGTACCCCAACAAACACTCCATGGGAGTGAAATACATATCAACTCCTGGCCTGCTCGGGAGCCAGTCCTACCAGTCAAACCCTTTTTTCGCGGTCAACGCATCAATCCATCGTACCCCTACCCACATTGACCACCCCCCCTAGCCTTCAGTTGGACCCTTCAAAAGAACTTAAGCTTCACCTGTTGTAGTCCTAAAAAGGTGTGTCTTCAAAACCCCTGTCCAAACAGCTCTCTGGGACCATCGACCCTTCCGGCCGCCCTCTCGCGCGGACTTCAGAAGGGCCCGTGACCGGGAGTTTTCACTCACAGTCGGAGTTTTCAAGGTCGGTGGCCCCGAAGGACATTTTTCAGGTGATCTCACCGGACCTATCGATGGTTGGGGTGTGTTCTCCCTCTCTCTCTCTGTGGGTGTTGAAACAAGTTGACAACATGGGTGGTTGGTATGTATATGTATGTATATGTTCTCTCTCTCTCTCTCTCTCTGTTGGAACACTTCGACACACAATGCGATGAAGTGTCTTCAAAGCTCCTTCGAGACTGTTCTCATTTGCAGATGTTACCTTGGATCTGCTCATCCATGCGGACGCAAAAAAAAACGCACAGAGGCCCTCAAACAATCGTGGAAGCAAAACATGGCCTCAAAAAAACCGAGTGGAACACAAACAACGCCGAAAGGAAAGGTACACTCTGACTGACGAACATGAAAGGTGAAAACCCCACGGGGGCTTTCCATGTGAGTGAGTTATAATATTTGGCCTCAATAAACACCCCCTACCTGGATGGTTAAAACATCTGCATAGGGTCGGGGGCTATTCATCAACAGCTTGGATTTGCTTAAGAAACTGGTGAAGAAAATGAACACCTCTTCCCCCATTTCAGGGCATTCACCCCGTTGATTCGTCCAATCAGAGGCACCCAGCCGAACGCAGCCCACTGCCCACTGCCCACCGGTCAAAGCTCCACGCGACCGCACACGACGAAGAGGACCTGACATGGAACCGGGCTTAGCATGGACCCCCAACGTGCCAGAATCATGGATGATTTCCCCTGGCGCCATTCCTCTACAGGGCGTAAGATCGATCGCGGAAGGCGTACGCAGACCCCAATGTCACCTTGGATGTGCTTTCGGAACCTGGAAAAAGTAGACTATTTTTTTCAGAAGTGGACCTACCCATAGTTAATTAGGGAGATCTATTAAAAAGAACACACACACACACACCTCAAGCAAAACCATGTCACCCATTCAGAGAACTCCACCAGTTCCTGGCCCACGGCCACTGCCACGTCCACTCCGCTCAGCTCCGCCATGGGCGGGATAATGACTGGGTCGACGGGTGAGGTTGGGCTGTGACGTCCATGTCATGGCCATGTCAGGAAGTCTTCGATGATCGTGCTTCCCTGCAGCTGAGATGGCTGAATCAAGATCATGAAGATACAACACCTCTTGACGTCTTTCAATGATCCTGCCCCATTTGTCACATGGGCTGAAGCAACTCCTGAGCCCAAAAGCCATCCACCTCAAGCAGTTTTTAAGGTTCTCCACTTGAAAACCTGGAGATGTTGATGAACCCCCATCCATCCAACGGATTCGAGCAACTCCCACATTTCGGTGGCGAATCTGGCTCCATGCCGCTCGAAGCTGGGGGGGATTTTCAGTCGTCCCCCAGTGGTGAAATCTTCGAGCATCCATAAGGTGGATCCATCTGAACATCCATATACGGAAATATTACGCCACCTAATTATGTGAGGAACTTGTGAGCACCTCAGAAGAAATGAGCTTGTTGTAAGATTTTACCAGGTCAGTTTGCATCAGTTCTTGACCAGGACGCATGTCCAGATGTCCAGGACGCCTATCTCTCCCATCGGCTCCATCTATCCAAAAGACTGGGCCGAACACGGAAGGAACACAAAATCTGAACCAGAACCTTCATGTCAGCTTAGCAATTCGGGACTCCATGTCTATATGTAAGCAAGTGGCCCCAGATAGATAGAAAAGCAACATCCCATAGATCCCCACTAAGAACCGCTTGGAAACCGTCCCATCTGCCACATTGTCTAAGCTCGATGACCCTTCTTACCAATTTCCTGCCGTATCGCCGAATGCGGATAGAGTTCGAGTTCTGGACTTCGAAAGGAAATAACATGGAAAAACGTGACCCCCCCCGTAGACCCTATAAACCCAAAACACTCCATGGGACTGCCAAATATGCCGATCAGTTGGGGTGGTGCCAGAGGGGTCAATGGGGCGGCAGTCCTATGGCAGTCCCATGGAGTGTCTGGGAAATCAGACCATCCCAAACGTGAAGGACGCCCGACAGGTCCGAAATCCAAAAGGACCCGACCCGGGCTTGGTCTCCGCAGACCCCTGACCGGTTCGGATTCGGGTCCAGTGGTCCAGCGTTCCCTATGGGTATTTAAACACGACTGACCCTAAGAATCAAGGACCCTCAGTTCGGTGAAGATTTGGTTCGGGTCCAAACCCCTGCGTTCTGCAGGGTCATTGGACCCTCCAGTTCGGAGGGTCCAATGATTCTTAGGGCACATGGATTGCCAAACCTCCCTCCGGCCTCGGGAATCTTAGGTCGCATCCGCTGTTTCGACGCGTCGATCACTCTTCATCGGATTCCCCAGGGCCCCCCGGCGGGGAGAACGAAGAGGACGAGGACGAAGGAGTTGGCGCTTGGATTCGCCACAGGTGACGTGAAGTCACAAGTAGATCGATGATAATAAGGACTTTACCTACATGGTGATATGGCGTCCTCTACCCCCAATCTAGAACCAATTGGTTCTACGACATCACTTCTTGGGGGCCTCTACTGGAGATAGCACTTCGATTTCACTTTCCGTCAACCGCTACCGTGAGAAACGTGCAGCAATCCACGTACCCAAAATAACTACAATTCAGTTGCCAGGTATAGTACCTCAACCGCTCGATAGTCTTTACACACGCACAGCTATCTACAGCTTTGAAGTCTCGTTCGTGCTTTGAACATATATAGGTGTGTAAGATGTATAGCAACATAGCATTTATACGGACCCAGGGCAGCTACAATTCTTTTGCCAGGTATCGCACTTCAATTTCCCTACCCTGAGTCCGCGCGCGCGCCTTCCTGGCCCCTTCTTTGTCTTTGTCAGTTTGGAGGGGTCGGCACGGCCCGATCGAGAACGAGACGCGCGGATCCGACACGGCTCTCGGATCCGACGCGAGCGCCAGGAGTTCATTCCTGGGAGAGCCTTGAAGCCATCATCTTCACCCAAAGACTATGCGCCAGCAGTTACAAAGGGGTGCTTAATGGAGGTTAGGGCTGCCCATTATCCACTCACTTGGAGACTAAACGCCACCCCGACATGTGACTCCTGGTGAGTTCCCATCGTTGGGACATTAGGCTCCCCCCATTGAAGACGTCCGTGCTTGAATACTGGAAGTCCAACACCCTGAGTGTTCTGTTGTTCTGGTCAGAAAGGCGATCCGAAACGCACGCCCTCCTTTACTCCGGTGGTGCCGAAAGTAGCCTTTGGACTTCTACGAGTTTGAGATTGGTTGGCGGTGCTTGTGTAGTTGCACTTGATGCAGCTCTCGTCTCTCATCGTCTCTCGATTCCACAGCATGCTCGTAGAAGCTTGTCCATGCATTTCATTTCGTTTCATTTCATGGAAACTTGACCCTTAAGAGCCTTAGAGCCTCCTAGGTTTGAAAACTGAATCGCATGTCTCCACAAATCGGTCGGGCCCCACCCACACCTCGACTTCCACGGCATCGCTCCCACCTTCCCGCCTGCTCCAGCTGAGCCCGTCGGATGGCCTCCAAAGCCTTCGCCTCGGGGCGTCCCATTGCGGACCCCATGACGTTCCTGAAGCTTTGGACGTCCCATTGCGGACCCCCCTATGGCCTCCAAGGCCTCCGATCCGTAAGAAAACCGTCAGAACAGGCCGAGTGGTGGACTTTCCGCGGCGGAAGTTCCAGGTTTCGGGAGACCTTCCAGGCGTCCCTAGCCCGAAAAAAGAGAACATAGACCAAAACTACCCGTTGGGCCAGGGTGACTCCTTTGAATTCATTTATGTTGCTGAGTGGGGGGGTTTTGCAGGTGCCGGACTCAAGTTCCACGGCCTTCTAATCTTCTACCCTTTCAGTAGGGGTTGCACTGTTGCACGGTGATGTGCATGACATCCGGTGATGAGAGTGCTAGGTCTACGGTCTACCCACTAAGCCCTGCACTTGCATTACGCGTCTTAACTTCCTAAGGGCGATGAGTGTGCGCAAGTTCCAACTGAAACTGTTGCTGCATGGGTATGACGCACGGATCTGATGTAGACCAACGTTGGGCCCATGAGGCCAGAATGTGATCCGCCACAATGCTGTTTGCATAAACAAATCTGGTAATGAAGCCCGAAATCGTCACAGGGCTGTGCATGTGCGGTCCACGGCTATCTCTTGTGGCCCCGGAGTCGGTTTCCGCAGTGGGAGTCCTGTGCTGCAAAGTAGCCGACAGAAAAAAGAAATACGTCTGGGCAAAACGAAAAAACGTCCGGTTGGGGATCCTTTCATGATCAAAACCAACCAAGAGAGGTTAAGTGACCTTATAGGACCCCACTGGGGTACCTATGGTACAGTGTATATATAGGGTCCTTCAACCTCTGTTGGAAGTGCTGTTTGAAGCCGTCCAACCTCGGGCCTTGCTTTTACCTCCCTCTTCACCCCCTTGGCCTGCTCCGCCTCCGCTGCACGGCGGAGTTCCTCGACCTGCGCGTCGACAGCACGGCGGTGTTCTTTAGCATCCTAAAAGCTGGGCGACCAACTCTTCGACACAAAGCTGGGCGAGGTGACACGGTGTTGCAGATGTTGCAGTAAGTGACCTGAAAACAGGACCAGTCGCCGCCCCAGAACTGGGATAACAATAGAATACATTAGAGTCCTTCAACCTCTGTTGGTCCAACTCCTGGGGTCCAAAGAGGTCCACGGCGCCTTGGACCGTGAGGGTTCAAAACCCAGTCGCGAACGGGATGGGTCCATTGTTTTTTTTCATCTTGAGGCCGAGGTACCATGCAGGATCACAGCCAGCAGCAAAACGGGAGAGCACGGAGCATCAACTAATCCAGGTGATATTTGTGAATGGAAGCAAACTCACAATCAGGAGTTTTCCCGAAGTTACGAGCGATCGCAAAACGGACAAGGAAGAACCAGATACGGACAGGATTGACGAAAGTGACCAGAGCCACAGAATCCGCTAAACCTTCCCAGGCCAAACTCCTGCAAAGAAGAGATGTGCTTAGCACTGAGGACATTAATGCCTTGCAACTTCCAAATCCATCCCAGGGCAGATCTGAACATGCATACGGAAGCATGCAGTGACTTACACTGCGCGAAGTGGGTATGTACAGTCGGAGAGTGACTTCAGAAAGCGAGGCAAAGCAACAGCCATGGGACGCGGTCCTTCCGGCTCTGAGAATATCAGCCATGCTGTCTGAGTCACAAACAAGTCTCGTGCAAAACCCACAGTCATACGTCGTTGACACTTGGCAAGCCGGTCAGGGGTGATGTCAACATGGAGTTTCCGATTCGAGGGGTCAGCGGCAAAAGCCAGAGTGAAAACCGGATAATGATGCTTAATATCCTCAATGTGCTGTTGAGTCAGTGTCTGGTTCAAACAGGCTTGTACAAATTCATTTTCGGGCTTTGCAACAATTACCGATTGAGACTGACACGTGCAAACGTTTTGGTTCCCGTGCAAACGGGTTTGGGGGGGCACAGGTGCACGTGTATGTTCTGGAAAGATGAGGAAACACTACGTTTCCTTCGTACGCATTCTGACTTTCGTTTGGCAATACTGTCGAAAATCGACGGCGCAAAGTCGAGATGATGTGAACATGAGTGGCCACAGCTGCTGACACGGCGTCGTCTCGCTCAAGCTGGCGAGATTCCCAACACTCTTTGGCGCAACATGTTGCCAGCCTGTCGGCCTCAGAGTTTCCACGAGTCCAGTGATCTGGCTGCTGTAAATCACCAACACTGCAGTGGGCCTTAACTTTGATCATTTCGACTTGGCCGGATCGGTTGCGAACGGGATGGGTCCTTTCTCAAGCATTTTTGAAACACAGTGGTGCCACCTAGAAGCTCTGCAGCACGGAGGGTGAAGAGAAAGGCCTGAAAGCATCCATGGTGATGTGGATGGGAATGGCATGGTCATTTCAGATGATCCTGAAATCCGAAGACCGAACAGGTGGCGCGATCCACTACCACGATTATTTCAGGGAGCGGAATTGAATTTTGTGGTGGAAATTAGAATCAGCCTTGGGCAAAATCACTCACTGAGCCAAGAAAGGCCCTTGTCTCACTGCCTCACGCGTATTCAGGAGCGGTGTCCTAAGACCACCTGCCTGTGCAGGCAGGGCCTCCCACTGGTGCAGGCCCACTTCTTGCAGGTCTTCCACATGTCGGCGGGAAGTTTGGTGGCGACGTTGGCAGGTCGCCTGATTAGTTGAAAGTTTCTGAAAGGTTTCAGGTAGCTCTCGAAGTCCCATCAACTGGATTTCAGTCTTCACCCTCTTACAAGTGATGGATCATGACGAGCAAGTGTGTTTCTTTAGTTGGTCGTTGCAAGTTCTGGGCAGGTCGCATGATTGGATTTTTCGTCATTGATTGACCTCATCCGGGTGATGTGCGTTTTTCGAAGATGGGAGACATCATGCTGCCGCTCCAGGTGATCTCCAAGTGTTAGGGGTTGTGACTTTATGTTTTTTGGGGGGGGTCTGTCTGTTGAACGTCTTAAAATCAAAAATCCGTGTTCGGCAACATACTTCCAACATTTATGAACCAATCTGCGGGTGAATTTTCCCCTAAACAGAGCGTATGTGCAAGCGGGTCGCGGTTCACAACGGCCAGCTGAGTGGCCTCTGATGCTGAGTGCCTGAGTGATTGTTGGACTCAAGTTGATTTTCTAAGTCTTTGTCTTTCCTCGGACTGCACATAGTTTGTTCCCGAAAGCATTGCTATATGTCAATAGGCTAGTTTCTTTTCTCTGGCTCGAATGCTTTAACCTTATTTTTTCCTTCTTCTATGGCACCCTTCACTCTACAATGTCATGCCCCATCCTGCCCTGCCCCAGTGTACTCTTCTATACACCGCAAATAACATATACTACCGGATTCTGACTCTAGCCCAATCGCCATAATCTTCTGTTTTTGGTTATCGAGCGCAAGACTCTATTGCCATCTTGCGGTGCAGAAGTCATGGTAGATAGAATATATTTTAAAAAAAAAATCCATTTGGCGAAGCCGCTGAGGGAGAAGCAGGATAGATAAAACATCATACTTGCCGTGTTTTTTGTTTATGCTTTGATCGCGTGGAGCACGGTAGAGCAAAGACTCATGGAGGGACACCCGAAGGGATAAACTTATCATTGGCTTACTTCATTCTGTGCATTCATTCAGTCTGTTATGGTCCGTTGTTGCTTGATGACTCAGATTGGAGCGACGAATTGTTCATGAATTTCGCCGTGTTTTCGACAAGTGACATTCGCTGTGCACTCTGGTCTTTCATCTTCCTTCATCGCCTAAGCCCTCGACTATTTGATTCAAAAATCATACCCTAAAACCCGCAATTCCCAATCTCCGGCACACTGTGCTGTTAAGCTCCTGGACCTGATTGCAGTGCGGCACCTTTGTTCGGCCTCCATACACTGCACAATCACCCCATGCTGGTAATAGAAGCGGCCAATATATATAAGACAGCTCTTGCCAACGCTGATGAGAGATTACCCCAGCAAGCCTTCAGTCGCCAGGGCAGACTTTGCCTTCCAAGAAATGGTGTAGACGAAGCGGCTGCAAAAGTGCAACCTCCCGTGGAATTCAAACAGCTCCAATGCCAGGACATACTTGCGCTTTTGCGGGCAGCTTTCCCAAGTGTTCAAACGTTCATTCATGGGCAGCGACCTCTCAAGCCCTATATGCTGCGCTTTGCCGAGTCAACGGCAGAGTGTCAGCCACTCAGTCAAGGACGTTTCTTATCTGCTTCTTTCTGGGTCTCGTTCAGCAAATCTTGCAGAGTCAACGTACAGGTTCTTTTCAACCCATGTCCGAAGGTAGCCTGCAGCTTCGCGCAACTTCCACGCTAGGTTCTTGCTCTCGTTCAGCAAACACCGTGGATGGGCCAGTCCGTGGCAAGTTCTCCAGCCGATCCTTTGGCAGGATCACACAAGGCTGGGACAAGCGTCTCGGACTCATGACGTACTTGACCAGCATGATCGCATCATCTTCAGATTGCTGGTCCTCCGGTAGCGTTTCCTCGACTTCCCAGAGGTCCTTAGTTACTTAGTTTGGTCCCAGCGCTGCAAGAGCTCTGCCCCCCAATCTATCCACCCTTGTGCTAAGCTTAGCCAAGAGGGCGACACATCAACATGTGGAAGGAATCGAAAGAAACGCCGGATGAACCACATTCATAAGAGCTGGGGGGTGATCTGAAATGGCTGCGACGCACGTCCAACCTGACGCACCGATCTCGTCGATCTCGACTGGTTACGTCGATCGCCTGGTGCCCTTCCAGCACGGCGTTCGGCAAACACCGGGGAGGACCCAAAAACCGTCCCTGGGGAATCGGAGAAACAAACCATTCTGCACCCTAAGAATCCGAAGGGGCACTCCATGGCAGGGGTGGGTCCGGGCCTCCAAAACCCTATGTCTTTCTTTTGGCCCGGATGCTTTGGGTAGGACAACAAAGCCAACGAGAAAGACCAACACAATGATTTCCCGTACACTCCATGGGACTCCATGGGACTGGAATATATGCCTACAACTATGCCGCCCTGGCACCACCCCTAGGAATCTATGGGCAATCCGAACGCTGGGACCCTGGGACGCCCCCAGGACTTCGTCCATCCGGCACGTTCTCTCCCGTCTGACCGTCTTCGCCACCTTGGCGGCCTCCTGCATGGCCTCCAGGGCGGCTTCCTGGAACGTGAATGGCGGCTGGGGTGGTTCGGTAGGGAAACAAAGACCCACAGAGGTGGAAGGACCCGATAGGACATGATAGACTATCCCATATGTAGGTACCCCAGTAGGGTCCTAGAAGGTCACTTGACCTCTCTTGGAACGGATGAGTTGGGTCTGTCACTGGGTTATCCTATCACCAGGCTTCAGTGAATGATGATGGCTAGGTTGCAGGCCGGCATCTCTAAATGGCTTGTTTACTACTTGTCATGTCGGACAAACCCAACTTCAACACGAGTTTTTTCGGGACACCGGTGGTGATTTGTCGGATGCTTTCCTCCCGAAAGAGGCCGATCATTTTAAGCTTCAACTATAGCGCGAAGCGTCACAGAGGCCAGGTGAACATACCCAGACACGACTAATGGGACTGCCATATATGCTTACATTGACCCCCAAAACCACCGCAACTGATCGGCATATATGGCAGTCCCATGGGTTGTGTCTGGGATACTTAAACCACAACTCGTCTCACCTGAAGCTTCAGCGAAGCTGATGCGCAGCTTAACGTGCCAAACGCAACGCCTGGGCCTTGCGTTTGGCAAGTTGCGCTGGATCACAATCCAGTCTCGAAAGGAAGATATCTAGGAATGAAGATGAAAGACCTGCAGTCTCAAAGTGCCATTCAAAATGCATACAAGTACTACCTGTTAATGGTTGGGTCATGGCACCATGGTTCCATTTTCAGTACTTGAAGTCGGGTCCAGGCATGTCCAAATGAGATGATACACGGTCGATCTGCTCTGGGAAACACGAAGCCGCTGGAGCACCTTGCCATGTCAAAAGCTTCCCACACCATCAACGGGGAGGAAGATGAGACGCTGGAGCACTTGGTAAAACAAAGGTCAGGTTCATTCCGGTCCGCAAGTGTTCTTTTTGCGGGATTCGCCGCTGGTGGCTGTAGCTCAAGTTTAGCTCAACGCATCTTGTGGCAACGAGTTGGGTCCAAAGGCCAGTTAGTAGGAAGATGTAGGAAGCAAACATGAAAAGGAATTCACCCATGATACCCTCGATCCAGGAAGCAAAGAATACTTGGGTGAAACACCCTGGGGGGGTCGGACGTGACCTCCATAGCACCCCTGCCAGACCGTCTGGGGTGTTCGTGAAGTGAGTCCTTTCGTTCAATGGACCTACACCCCATATTTCAAAGCTTCACTCCAGGAAAGGGATGCCCCCCCATGAGAGGGTGGACTCAGACCACGAGCACAGCTCAGACCTTCAAACATGCCATGATCAATCAAAACAAGCACATTGTTATGCTTCTGTTACACTAGTTGCCTTTTCTTTCCCAATAACTGCAGGGACACTGCTCCGGGTTCTCACGATATTTCACCATAATTACCTCACATGCTTCCCCTCACACTATGCTCCCCCTTACACTATGCTTCCCCTCACTAATATCTCACTATGCTTCCCCTCACACTGGCGCCCCGGCGCCCGGAAGCACTCCACCAGTTCTCCGCCTGAGCCAGCAGCTCGAAGGTCGACTCCGCCTGGACGCGGCGAGCGAGAGACAGGCGGGAGCCCGTGTTTTGTGTTTGGTGGACAGAGCCTTTCTGCGAAGGGTTTCTGCGCATGTTGGGACTGAAGTTGTAGACTCTTTGATGACTCAACCACCCCCAGAGATAGAGAGTTTCTAGAAACCTCGAGAGAGGCCAGACTCTTGGCGGATTTTGAGAAGCTTCCCCCCAGATATGGAGTCTGAACCTCTTATGTTCAGGCCGCATTGGGTCTTTACCCAGGGGGGTGCGGCGAAACCAGGGAGTGAAACATAATTCCCCACGGATCCACATACCTTCTCAGGAGGTACTTGGGCCCTCCAAGCCTACATAAACGGTCTCCAATCACCTTCTGAGAAGGTACTTGGATCCCTAGGGATTATTATATATTATAGGCCAAATCTTTAAATCGGGAAGCCTTAAGCTTATTGTTCTGGCATTGCACGGAGCGGGATCTGGACCGCAGAACATGGAACTCCCTCTTCCTGGTTCAATCCTGTGGTTGGCTTCTTCCAGGAGACCCAAAAATAGGAAGGATGCACACACTCACAAGTACGGCGAATGATGATTTTCTTCTCTCATCCAACCACTATCTGAGAAGAATCCAGGCCACTGGGAAGAATGAATTTGCTCGGTTTGCTCCAAACCAACACTCTTAATTGCGGCGTACTTGTTCAGTATTTTTCGTTGGGGAGGACACCCTTCTTTTTTTCACCCAGGCCCAAGCCACCCAGCCCAGCTCCAAGCTGCACATGAAACTTCGAAGAATCTACACCCCACTTTCGAACCCATCTCCCACCCCCCCCACCATCCGACCCCTGCCGTCCTGTCCCACTGTCCCCATCCGACCCTGCGCTCCGCCGGCCTCGGTGATCATGGACGCTTGCGACTTGCCCGCGTCCGGGCTCGCCGGCCACGGCAGCGCGGTGGCCATCTGCGGGGAGCGGAGGCGGATGGTACGAACATGGCAGGGTGCATAGCTTGACGGTTTCTGCTTCAAACGCTTGAGTGCCAAACCACCTTCAAGTACCGTGCACAACGCTTCGCGAAAACGAGGCGACTTTGAATGACTGGCTCCCAAGAGGGGCACACCTGTTGATCACCTCAATACAATACATCTTACATGTCATGTTCTAGAATTTTTCCAAGGATCAAGACTCTCCCTCAAAAAACAAGAGCTATCCGAAACGACACTTAAAGCAGCTCGTTTCAAACACAAGTATCTCTGCACCTGACAATTTCAACAACAACCCACAATCTGCCTAGCTGATGAATGGCTGGCCAAAGAAACCAATGGAGATTTGCTGAATTTTGTTGGCCATATTTGTTCTTTTCACTGTTTTTTGGAGCAAGGGGTCTAGAAGATTGATACCGATTCCCCCTGTGGGCAGTAGGTATCTCACCTACTGTAAACCAGACGGGGCACACTTTGGCGCTTCCCACCGAAACCCATCGCCTGCGGAGAAGCGGGGTTCGAAGAGAAGGCATCGGACATCGAGAGCAAGGACCTCAGCGAGGCAAGCCATATGCAGCACCCCCTGAACCAGGAAGGTCACAAATGGAGGCTCCTGGTAGGGAAGTAGGCCGGAGGCGCCTCTCATGACTTCAGCCTGCATCTGGGCTGGTGCACCCCTTCAGGTGCATGATGCAGAAATCATATTGAAATCCCAGCATTTACACCGGCATGCCTAGCTCGAACCCGAAGAACCCCAAACAATATGCACGTCCTGGATCAACAGTGGCCCAAAGCAACAAAACGAGTTTCAGACAGTTTCACGACACAACATGACTGATTAATTATAATGTATCTTAACTCCCTACCTTGACCCTCACTAACCCATGGTTTGAAGGCAAGCATGCATGATCATGCATTTACATGCATTATCATGCATTTATATACCGCATCTTGCATCGAACCTATCATCTGATCCTTAAATCCAGTAGTCCAATGATTGAACATGATGTTTCAGTGTGGCGGGACAGGGGGGCGAGTGAATGCCCGACGTTGCAACGATGAGTGCGAGCGCCGACGCTTCCGGCGCTGCGACGATGAGTGCGAGCACTGACGCTACCAATGCTTCCGACGCTGCCGATGCCTCGACACTGAGTATTGATCCGGTATTCTTGCTGCGGGCGTATGTGCAAACTTAAGTTTGTCTTGTAGGTACCTTGCGAACAGGTGCGTTTGCAGAATAACACCTATAGCACAGTAGGACTCACAGTAGGTGTACACTGTGCTGTTTGCATTGTTATATGCTATGCATGCGTGTCCGAACCTGACCCGGTGGTCTTGGTGTGAGCATATGTTGTTATGTGTACGTCAAGCCATAAAATATGTTCCTACTTTCCTGTTGCGATGTTGTTTGCTGAGCGGGGACGGTTTGCAAAATCTGTAATTACCCTTCTTCCATTGCCTGTGGTCACCAGTCTTTACTTTACCAACGGTTTCTCAAGTTTTACAGTATATGTGTTATTCTTGTGTTGACCTGACTGAATCATGTGCAGGACGCTGACGTGCACACGGCTCGCCACATTTGAGATTCAAGACCTCTGCGTTTATGAGAGGCAAGGGTTTTTGACCCCTGCATTAGATTGCGCCCTTGGGCCCCCCCCTCAATTTCCAAAAAAAATCCATTGAAGGTGCACATACGTGGCGGAAATTGATTGAAGGGTGTTTAATGTTCCATTAATGTATATTAATGTTCTATAAATGTTGCTTAGGCCCCCCCCCAACTCTTCGACTCCTCACAATCTCCAGTATTTTCCACTCCCTAGGTGGCAAACCCCCCCATCCACAGCCACGCCAACGTAATACGTGAGCAGCGCTCAAAAAACCAGGCAGGAAGAAAGTGCCCCGCATGCAAACCAAGCTGGAAAACAGCCACCACACTCAAAACAAGTCAACAAAGACTAATTCAGGTGGTGTTGGCCGCTGGAGGAGGAGTCGGTTATTATTAGGTATTTGGCAAGCATAGGCCTGGGAAAGTGCAAAGGGACGCGTCGCCAGCCCCACTGAAACCAGGCAGGAAAGTAGCCACCACACTGAAAGCCAGGCAGGGTTTTCATCACGATGCACAGACTCAACATGCCTTCGCACTTCATCATCCTTTTTGGACAGTTCCCTGTGTCGTGCTTCTGCTACGGCAACGGCTTCAGCGGATTTGTCCAAACTGATATTCATTGTCCTGTGATCAACGCATGATGCTCTTTGGTCAGCGAAATTGGCAGTGTTGTTTACTGACAGCTCTAGCGTCAACGCTTGTATTCTGAGGCATAAATGCCGGAGTAGTTGGAGAAAAGGCAAACGAACCTGAAGGTTGTGCGTGCGGCGCTCCCATGCGTTGGATCAGAAATCATGTCCATCACCATTTTTCCGATGGTTCCAACCTCAGTAGATTCACATGAAGCTTCGCCGTCATGATCACCTCGTGAACGTGAAGGATCCGTGTCATCGGACCACACACGGCAACGAGCACTTCCGCGTGGATCGGTGACACAGTGGCTCAGGGTTGCGCGTACCGCACAGCAGGGCGATACGGCGGATAACTGGAATTTACAGGCCAACAGCCTAAAAGTACCGCACAGCGCAGAGCGCTCCTTTTCTTGAGCCAAACATAGGGAGAGTCAGACATTAAACAAGGTGCACTAGCGTGAAAATACCAAATGAGATCCTTGACCCGGATCGTTTCTTCTTTGGGCTTTCATCCGGAGCTCACAATTTGGATCTCCGACCATCACGTTCATTTGCTTCCGTCTCTCAGAAACGCGCGCGCGCGCAACATCCTTCGTCCTTTCCCAGCCCCACGCTGCAACGGCAGCGCAGCTGTCGCGCAGCTGTCGCGCTCTGGGTGGCCCATCAAGTTGGACCTGTTCAAGGGGTCATCTTCCAAATGACCTGAGGGCCATCAAGCCGGCCATCGAGCGGTCAGGCCGGACCGGAGGTGTGCGACGGGAAGTGATGATGAGGCATTTCTGCGTTTTGGTGTCCAAAAGCCACCGAAGATGTCCCTTGATCCGTGGAAACGAGGGAGGTTAGAAACTGGACAGAAGAAAATGACACATGGGATAGGTTCATGTTCATACCCCAAACAGTGAGACCCATTGACAAACCCCGGCGCAACAGTAAGACCTTATAGTGAAAAAAGATCACGTTAAAACGAGTGTTAAGATGTGCAGAAGGACATATACCATGATTCCCCAGAAGGGTATTTACCATGATTTACTGTACCCGTCGGGCATAACCCTATATGGATCAAACGACTTAAAACGCCCTCACGAGGGAACCAAGACCAGAATGTCCAGCGCCATCCGTGGATCACTAGCCTCTCCTCATTGGTGGCCCAAGGTGTCACCAATACCTGCACAATATCCAAACACTCCACACCAGCACCCTCCTTTGGAGGGTTGTTAGACCCTAACAGGTTTCCTAACAGGTTTCAATTGGTGACCTGGCAGTGAGGGTGCTGGTAGTAGTTACATCTTTGCCCGCATTGGGGAGTCCATGTACATAGGTATATATATGTATATATATGGCAGTCCCATGTTCGCGACCTTCAAGACCTATCGACTCAACGTCCATCGGAACCTTCAATACGCTTTTCGTTCTAAAGGGGTGACCGACCCAGCAAGTATACTTGTCCCAGAAGTCCCGTGAGTCATGGGTTCCCCTACGAGGTCGAATCGATTCAGGTCTGTTCTGTGTTTGAACTCCTGTGGGTCAATTCTGCACCATTCTGCAGGGAGTGTAAGAAACTCAGGTAACTTTCGATGGACTCCGGTGAGAACAAAGGAGACAGCAACAAGAGCTGCATGCCCTACAAGTTCTATAATGGTCTAGACATGTCTAGAATTCAGGTCGGCCTATGCAAGAACCAAGGTCAGCTTCAAGCTTCATCCCTACATGGAAATTCTACATCGGTGACTTCGTGAAGATCCATCCCTCAGGCATCCGGGCTGATGGCATTCGCCACCACATTGGAGAGGAAAGGCCCAACCTGGACGTTGGAGAAGGACAAAGAATGAAAAAGGTACACTCCGACTTGACTTGCGATACCTAGATCTTCCAACTATGCCATTTTGCTTGGTTTCCAAGCTGAAAAGGCCGATCTTTTGCATATCGTGGGAAGATCTAGGTAAGATGGGCATTGCCCACGACCCACGGGATTGGCATATCTACCAATCAGGCCAGGGGTGCTTGTTCTGGGGGGAAAATGGGATTGGCATATATCGCATGCAGTGTCCGGGAAGTGGAAACAACCCTGCTTGTACGTAGGGTGTCCCAGTCTTCCCCAAGGCCAATTCGTTCGAGGCGGAGGGTGTGTCAAAGTCCGGATGTTTTATCTGTCCTGATGTGCCCAGATGTTCAGGAGAAGCCACCACTTGGATGAAGAAGTCTCTCAAAACGAATCCAGGATTGCTCCTACAGCAGCCACTAGGCTGGTTGGAGGCTCTGCCAGGTTCAACTGGTCGACCTGGAGGACCAGAGACACCCCGTCCCGGGAACTGGTTCAAGCCGAAAGGCTCGTCTCAGGAACTTCATTCCGTGATATTCGAAGCAACACTCCCTGAAACCACTCATGGAAGCGGAATGAACACCGCTCGATTGCTTCTTTAGGATGTCGTCATCCGAACGAACTCGCTGTCATCCCGCCCTTTCTCACTCTCATGTTTTACTTTTTTGGGTGTCAGGGAGTGTAAGCCACCAACTCAGTTGCACCAGCCATCCCCCATTCGCATGGGATCCGTCCACCTAATTTGCTTGGTGGAAACACCTGAGGTTGAGGAGGAAAAGCCTCTGGAAAGAAGAATCACGGAGGAAATGAGGTTTGATGGGATGACCATCCAAGTCGTTTAAGAGATCCTTTTCACGGACTTCTGATCCGGGTGCTTGGGAGGCTCCAAGGAAGCTCCTGGTGAAAAGGGAAGAGCTGGAGTAACTGGAGGCGCTCCAACCACTGGCCATACTGACTCCTTCAGTGCCCCTGGTGCACAAAAGGTTCACCATGTTCCACCTGTTCCATCTGTCTAGTGGGGAAACCATTCCCCACTACAAAGCCTGGGCAGATCTTTGAAGGTTACACCTGCTGGGAAGAGACCCACATGGTTTCTCTACAATTTTTTCATGGACCAGACTGGAAAGACGACCTCTCTCTACAACCCGACCGTGGTTTTCAGCTTCTCTGTGGGTCTCCCGGGTGGCTCTGCACCGTCCACCGGGGTGCCCTGCAATGTCTGGCAACGACTCCTCGGAGTCGAACATCGTCGAACGCTTCGCCGTGGACCGGTGTGGTTTCCCGCGGGACCGAGCGTGGCGTTCTTCCCTGTTTGGGGTCGGTCCTCCATTCGCCCAGACGCGACCCGTCTGGGACTGCCGGACTGCCGAGAAACGGCTAGGGGTGGTGCCGGGGTCAATGTAGGCATATATTCCAGTCCCATGGAGTGTATGCAAAACCACCACAACTGGGATTTGTGCCAAGAGTCCTGACCGGGATGTACCATGATTTTCGTTGGGATCGGCCGCTTGGACTGCCCGGAAAGGAGCCAACACCTGCCAAAAGAACAACCCCAACACCTACATCAGCATACAATTACAGACAATGATTTGGATGTCACCACTGAAAAAGAAACACTGCATGTGTCACAGGCATTCACAGGCCGCTTTCTGAATTTATGTCCCAAAACCTGAAGCTGAACTTTCCGCTCCGACTGCTTTCAACGAGAATCTGTGGGAGGTGCGCTTTCTGTGCTAGTGTGTCCAAAAAAGTATCGCTCCGATTAGACTGAACTAGCAATGGCAAGAGCCGAGGCAAAGGAGTGGATCTTCACATCTCCTCCCTGACCTGCAGATGACTTCTCCCCCCTTGAAATTCCAGGGATTGAAAGCTGCTCCTAGGAGACCCGCCCCCGAAATCGGGACCTGGATCCAAACACCAAAGGCTGGATGGTGGTCCAAACCATGAACCATCCATTCCGCAAGAATATCAGTCAACTGGGGTAGAAAGCATCTACGGCTAGGCTTTTGAGGGTCCAAAGCCTCATTAACTCGCGGTCGCTCATCAAGTCCGGATCCCATGCACCGTCTCAACGACATGTACCACATAATGGGGCTGAGAGATCGGAACCCAAAAAGAACTCCATCTCTTCGGTTTGCGGATTCGAACCGAAGGAAAAAGCAATGCTCATATTTTCCCAGAAGGGGATCTATCCATGGGGAACATGTGTCCAATCAATCCAACGCACCTTCCCAGACGCTCCGTTCACAGCCCGACAGGTCCCTGAAAACCTAGGGATTTGAGGGCCCGGACGCCCATATGAGGGTACGGCCCCTACTGAACGGAGGGTCCAGGGTCGCGTCTGGGTAAGCAAAAAAATCAAAAACCAGGGTGATCAGGTCCCCCCCGATTCGGGTCTCCACTCGCCCCACTTCCCCCCCGTCTCACGTGGCTGAGGCCGGTCTCCTTCCTCTCATCCTCCTGCCTGAGGCGAGAGGAACAGCGACGTCTGTCCACGTGGATCGCCCTGAGGAAGTCCCTTACGACTCAAGTCCTTGGTGTCCCCTGTGCCAATTGGATCATGACTTCAGGACTCTATCCGTTTCATGACTTCAGGACACCAGGAAGTTCGGGAAGTTCTCCGCTGGCAACGGTGTCCGTTGGCCGTTCTCACCGACTCCCATGGTCTCCCAGGTCTCCGTTATAAGGCGGGTTCGCAGCTGCGCAGCTGCGTCCAGTGATGGTCTGCGCCCGGAGAAGAACGGTGCGGTTGGCTCTGCGCTTAGGCGCAGAAGGCCCAATGAACCGAAGGGGGTCGGTGACGTTAGACCACATGAGAACCACTCTTTCAAACACATCAGAAGTACCAAGATGTCGAGATGTGTGACATGCTATGATCCATGTGGGTGACTGTGGTTAGCTTCTCAAGCTCTGGTTATTTTAACAACCACTGTCCACATTTCTTGTGCATTGAAACTGGGAGATCTCCCAATTTCACGCCCTCCGGACAAGGGATGATAGACCAGTCTACGGCCAGGGTGCCCCTCTATTGAAAAAGCACACCATTAGGAGCCGTTCACTCCCCGCCGTTCACTCGTGCGCGCTGCAGTCCAAAGGCAGCTTGACGAGGTTCCGCATGGCGTCCGGTGGCAGCGTGCTTGCAAGATCAAAGCTGGCGTACGCGTGACATGGGGTGTCAGGATGGTCAGTTTGAGGTTGATGGTCAGGTTGTTTCAGTTGACCTGGGAGTGATATGAGGTTGCTTGGCTTCCAGCAGGTGATCCAGCAACCAGGTGGCTGTTCACCCCAAGAATTCACCGTAAGAAGCGAAGAATTGAGTGTTTGCTGGACCCCTTGGTGTGCTTGAGAAATTGAAGCAAGCAAACCTATCATTGTGGGCATGTATCAGACCAGGGTGCCTCACCCAAGGAGTCCCTTCTGTTGAACCTCCTCCGCTGGCGGGAAAAAAAGGGCTTCGCGACTGAGTCTTTAGTGTTGACATCTAATTGAGGATCTAAAGTATACCCTAGGCTTCCAACCACCATTAATTTAATAGGCTGAATCCCGAATCAACTAAGGATTTTACACTACAAACTTTAGGTCGTTCCCATTTTTCGAATGGTCAGACGGAAGTCTAGGGTATACAAGCCAGGATCCTGGAATCCTCAAAAAAGGACCCCACACGCACTTCAATCCACGTGCACTTCGATCCTCCGGACCGATCGCGGACCGACGTGTTTCTTTGAAGCCGGTGGATGTGCACCGTCCAACTCCTCCGGTCAATGGATAACCGGAAGTCATGTGCGGGAGGCCATCGCTACCCGGCAACGGAAGACGGATCCACCAAAGAGAGCCATGAAAACGTGTCCTTCAAGCAGAAGGGGAGGAGTAGTCCTGGACCCTAAAGAGGGTGAAGACAGTGCACTCAGCATCCTCAGAAGTGCTGACATGTCTCAAACTATGTCTCAAATCACATCCCAAATTGGCTTGCCAGGCAAGCAGATGCCTACGCCCCCAAAAACGGCCGCGTGCCCGGCGTCGTGGTCGAACCGTGCCTCTGACAGTCCTGGAGAGGGGGGGAGCCGGATCTGAGGCGGACCATGGGAAGCGCCAGACTGGATGCGCAAGTGACGTCGGTAGACAAAGCTTGGTGTCCAGCTTCTTCGCTTTTGGGACCTTTGGAGACCTCTTGGTGGGGCATCACCCGTGACCTCGAGTGACCCTGTCAGGCTTGACGAGTCTTAGGCTTTTCCCTCCAGCGCCCCTTCAGCTGCGGCATCGGATCATCTGGGGAGCTCACCAGGTGAAAGAGCTTCACAGATACCAACAAGAGCGAACGAAGGACCCAAAGATTCGACTATATATATATATATATATCATTATCCCAGTTCGGTAATCCAGGTGACGGGTCCGGAACATTCAGGTCACTGGATACCTCTCTTGATATGGAACAACTTGGTCTACCTCTCGTGCTCACGTCCAAGCCTGTGACTCATGCGCTTGTCCAGTGGATGGCTAAGCAAGGAAGACACGATTGAAACGACAAGCATGGTCACGCTGGCCATTTCTAGCTATAGTAGGGAATGATTAGGAAACTAACAATGTAGCTCCTTGGCTCCCGTTCTAGGAGGGAATCTGGATACCCTGGGGCTCCTTTGCTCCCTCCGGCTCGCACCAAGCAAGCTTCGGCGTGAGCTTGGTAAACTGCCTTCCAACCATCCTTCCACGGACAATCCCTCACCGGCTGCTCCCATCATGAATCATGTAAGCTTCCCTTCGGCCGCAGCCGGGTGGAGTCGGAGATGGTTGGAGCAGCCAATGGGACCCTGGCTCTCAGCCGAAAGCTCCAGGCACCTCTCTTTGATGAACCTACCCAGGGATCGCCGAAATCGCCTGTCCTGGCCATCGCTCTTGGTGGACCTAGGTGGCACGGAGGGAAACCAGAGAGGCGGGTCGTGAGTGGTGGAACGTGCCCAGTCCGGGCGGTTTTGGTCGTGGTGGAAGGCGAGGATCCAGCGACTCACATGACTCACCATGACCTCCCATGACTCCCATACATGACTCCTATGACCTCAAAGGAGGCTTCGAGACACTCAATGACTGACTGTGTGACGTATTGTCCATGTGGCAACACTGAAGCCAGTTTCTTGGAGGGTGAGGCAAGTCTGAAGAAATCATGAACGGAACACCCTATAAGATCCTATAAGATCTATAAGGAAAAGGCACGACCGTTCCCAGGTTAAGCACGATTCCCTACTACCAGCAACCAACCAGGCTGGTTTCGAATTACAGAGTCACTCTTCTCCTCGTCTACTGTGCATGGCAACCACCTAGACTCTAGACCTACCAGCCTAGCAACTCCTTGATGGAAGTCAAGGGGATGTTCAGCAGCGTGTCTATCACAGCAGCCTGCTGTCACAGCAAAAACACACTCCCGGGACCTTTGGCGCCCCATTCCGAGAAGGTTGAAGCACTGGCAGCAGTGGAAAATTGCATCAGGATGGACTAGGTTTGCCCCATGAAAGGGGAGGGTTCACTTCTGATTCTCCATCCAAAATCTGTTACAGGCCACGACCACGGTGACCACGAGAGTGCATTGTATTGAATCTCGGCTGGGCCAACCCTTCATCGACACCTCTTAGTGAAAGCATACCTACCTGGATCTTGGGTGAAACACCTCCCGCATCGTGGAGCTCGTAGCTGAAACACCAAGCGGCTCCATTAGCCGGTTCCAGGCATTTCCCTGGCACGACGCTGCTTGCGCACGACAGTTCTGGGCACCAGATCTGCACAAATGTTTTTCGTGCCGAGCGGATGAAACGCATCGTCGTCCACGGAACTGTCGACGGAGGCCTCCAAATCGGCCCCAAAGCTCTCAAGCCCAATCAGCCGTTATGTCAGGTGTTCTGTCGGGTGACCCGGGTGACTTGGCGCAGGTCTGACTCAGTTCACCAAGCCGTGTGACCCCAAAGCAAAGCGACACTCAAGGGCTCTCACTGACAGGCTGGTGATGGGAGGTGGGGCCACAGAACCCGAACCAATGAGGGACCGGCGCTGGTGAAACCCACAGCGTCTGGGCCGGACTCACGGCACCCCATGCCCCATGCTTCTCCCATTTCTGGATTCTGGATTGAAGGCCCTCAAAGCGCCAGGAAAGAAGGAGGCGATGAGCATTGGATCGTTTTTGCTGGCACACACCCATCGGATTAAATGATGTTTGAATATGGTTGATGCTCTTCCCGAAACCTTCCCCTCACCTGTCAAACCACTTCGGGTGGGTTTGCTATGGGTGGCCCTCATGAACTCACATCACTGAATCACGAACGACCGACCCGTTTATAAAAACGATGGATGTTGTTAGTTGTTGCCATTTTGTTGCTAATGAATTGTCGCTGAGTTGGCTCTCACTGCCCGATCGAACTGGTGATCGGGGTCGGTTTCCTACCTGGATCAATTTTCTGAAAAGGACGGCCACCTCCCTCTTCATGATTTTGGTCAAGGCCCCAGGCCTGTGGTAGGCTGCGATGGACTGGAGTACTGCTGGTGCTGTCTTGCAAGCGATCCTGGGCAGAACTGGGTACATCTCCCATACACTCCATGGGACTGCCGATCTATGCCGATCAGGTTTGGTGCCGCCAGCGGGGGTCCATGTAGATCATGTATATAGGCATATTATTCCAGTCCCATGGAGTGTATGGGTGAGATAGTCGAACGTTCGGGTCGGAAACTGTGGAAGATCCAACAGGACCCCGTCACTGACGGTTCCAGAAGATGTCCGTTTTTTTGGTTTCGAGGAGTTCCGCGCTGGCCATGAAATCTTCAGGATCCTTCCAATCCGAAAAAACGAGCACTATCTTTGAAACACCTGGCAGTGTCCTTGACCTTTTTGAAGTGTTGCTTTCTCTTCCGTTGACTTTGGGTCTGGGTCCCATGCAGGTGAGCCCTGGCCAGCCATGCAGCTCGGGGCATACGTGGCTTCCTGAGTGCCCCGAACAGAGGTCTGTGACTTCAACCTGAGGCGGCCGACATGCGGTCGACCGGTCACGGAGGACCTGACCCCTGCGAGGTGCGAACAGGCCGGGAAATCCCGCTGGCTCCAAGCTCGGACCAGGCGGGGAAGTGAAAGATCGCGCTGCAGAGGTCTATAGAAAAGCAGGAGAAAAACACTGAAGCCGGCGAAGTATATACTTGTTAACTCCCGGACAGAAGTCCGTCCTGACATGGGGGAGGAAGTTTGAAGTGAGACATGGGGGCGAGTGTAGGAGGAGCACGACCTCTGCTTTCTGAGACTCCCCAAATCTTTCATTGGCGATGCGAGACCTCTTCCCCCTTTTTGTGATGTTTTGGTTCTAAAAAACACCGCACCATAAAAACGTATAAAAACACATCTTCGGCGAAGAAATGCCAGGTTCTCCCTTTGGTCGACTACTATCAGGTTCTCCCGTTGGTGAATACTGGGTCCGGGAGAAGATGGCAGATAGGAGGCCTTCTGCCCTTTCAGTGGCAGACGGGGAGTAGCCAAAACAGGTCGACTGAATGGCAGCAAGTCATACCCTAGGGATCCAGTCGTACCTTCTCAGGTACGGTGAGGACGGAGACTGTTTATCTAGGCGCCTGGGGTTTTCGTCCAGTCGTACCTCCTGAGGTACGGCAGTGGATCTTTAGGGATAGTCTTCTTCTCATTGCTCCGGCCCATCTTCTCCCACTGGGCCACCCGAACATGCGCAATCGGTCACCCTGGCACGTCGGTTCCGGTCACAGCGAAGCTTCGGTCCCGGGTCTCTGGTGTATCACTGGCTCCAAGCCCAGCTCAAGTAGTCCTAGTGATGCATCCTTCTCATACATGGAGCAAAACTGGATAGCTGGGTTGTTTCACATATTTATGATAATGTGTAATATGTTTTTTTTTTGCGTTTCCTTTCTGGTGTGTATTTTTTCTCGGGCAGCTCCCCACTTCCCATGACCAAACATGGAAGGAAACCGACCACAGATGTTCCCATCCTGGGTCGTTCAGGACCATCCGTTGATCGGATGTCCCGGAGGCCAATTCTCTGGTTTTCGCACGTGCTCACCTCGGTTCGAAGGTCCAAGAAGGGGCACCTGGATCCTATATGTGGTGAATTCCTCCAAAATGCTGAACCCTCATAAGAGCCGCAAATCTCTGCATAGATCTGCATTTGTGGGATCCCTTTGCACAAAAAAGATTTGAGTGGAAGGGATGGCCCGTGAAATGCCAGATTCTCCATGGATCAACTGTGAATCGCAGCCACCTTCTGGCAATCCAAAGGGCTGTGGGTCAAATACCAATAATCCTGCTTGACCCCCTGAAACTGAATCATTCGATGCCTATTTAAGGCATGTCAACCTTGCGTGCTTTGTAGGGTGAGGCATTGACCCCACACCCAGC
Source organism: Durusdinium trenchii (assembly GCA_963970005.1). Taxonomy (NCBI): domain Eukaryota; class Dinophyceae; order Suessiales; family Symbiodiniaceae; genus Durusdinium; species Durusdinium trenchii. The sequence goes on from CAXAMN010022017.1 coordinate 488,825, forward strand.
GATCGCCGAACTCGCGTGGAGAACTCGGCCCCTCACGTCGTCGACGGCCCCGCCTTCATCTCCGGCGGCTTATCCGCACGTCGGAGCCATAGGGTGATTGGCCCCGAGCGCGCCTGCACGCGCGGTGGGTGCAGCGGTGGGTGCGGCGGAGGGTTGGTTGAAGCGAATCCGGGGAAGCGGAAAAAGGAATGGTCCACCTTATTGGGAGGTGATGTCTCATGCTTTAGCTCCTTACAAGTGTATCATGAGAGGTATTTTCGGTAAATACTGGAGAAATGGATATTTTCTTTTCGCAGTTCGCGGCCCAGTCGGAAGAGGAAGATCCTGGGTCATTCGTCCACCATCGTGCGCCACTTCGAGACACTGCCGGCTTGAGTCCCCACATGGCGGTGTGTTTCTGGTGTCTCGCAGGTCACTCCTTTGGCGCGAATTCCTTCACTCCAACGGCACGTCTCGGTGCATCCGCTCCAGCCGCCAGCTCCACTCGCGGGCGCCGTGGCGGCCATCTCCACCGCCGGCTTCCCGCTGGAGGGAGCCCGTCCTTGGGGGAGGAGCGCGGAGGACCGGAGCGACTGGCCGAGCATCTCAATTCTCGGATGATGCGGAGGTTCTTCACTTAGACATGGAACCACAGGCTAGTGATAGAAAGAGACCTGAAATAACTAAGATCCTGATCATCTAGAAGTTCAACCAAGAAGCTATGAGCGGGGCGGCAGAAGTCTGTCATGAGCTGCTGCTCTTCTCCTAGCGCAAAAGAGCCATGCAAATCATGGAGATCAAAATTCATGGCACTCAAGTTTGTCTCCTTCTTGCGCTTCTTCTTGTCCTTGTCTTTCTTCTTCTCCTTCTCCTTCTCCTTCTTCTCTTTCTTTTTCTTGCTCTTGTCCTCGGAATTTCATCGAACCCCTTTCCAAAGCAGCCAGCTGCGCTCCTCACAAACAACACCAAATTTTACCTCACCTGGAACTTCGCCTCTAATGCATGTTAGCACCCAGACCATCCATGTATCGCATGTATGGCCGATGTAAAGCTACATTGGGGGGGGGTTCAGGAGTGAATGTAGGCATCTATGCCAGTCCCATGGGGGTGCTTATAGGGGTATTTGAGATCATTTCGACTGAGACGCCGCAAGGACATGGATCTTTTACACCCAGTGGGTGCCCTGCGGGTCCCAGGTCTGCGGCCAGATCAGGCTTTTGAAGGCTTCGGAGTCGGTGATCCCCACTTCTGCTGCTTGGGAGAAGACGTGAATGCCTGGACCCACCAACCGCCCGGGTCAGCCCGGGTCGCAGCGCCAAAGGCCGACTACCAGAAGACATCGGAATCGGCACGGCATTCCGCGCGTGAACCCCGCGTGGAACCCGCTGACGGGGTGAGAAGAAGTCCATGGCCCTGGACGTCCGAATCTTCTGAAGTCGAACACTTGAGACACAAAGACGCGCTGATGAAAGCTTATTTCTTATGAAGCACACTTGATAAGAAATAAGCGCTTATTTATGAATGCTTATTAGCTTTCTGGTTGTTTAAGCACCATTGATCCCCAAAGCTTTTGAATCTTTTGACGGCCAACAAGAGCAGTCAGTGACACTCAGACCACCTGAAACTCATCATGGGTTGGGCAGATTCAACAGGACCTGGAAAATAAGATCAAATAAAGGACCAGTTAGTTGGTTTGCCTCTCTCTCTCTCTCTCTCTTTCTGTGCAGGCTTAGCTCTCTAGGTAAACGCATGGCTTCAGGAGGTCTATCGACTACCCCTTGGCCCCAACTTGGGTGCTGGATGCCAACTGTTGGCGATCTAGTGATCTACCCCTCCCGAAATAAAACGCCCAAAAAGGCATCAAACCTGATGACCCTCTACAACCGATTGGAAGGAATCTGCCCGTCATCTTGAAGCTCCAAGAGCGCCTGACTCCTTCCGTCGTGCTGGAAACTCATGCAAAGCTGATCAAGCCTTGTTACACCTGGTGGCTTTCAGTGGGGAAACCAAATCCCCGCAAAAGGTTACAGTAAAGAGTAAAGGTTGCTCACTGTGGGGTAGGTTTGGGTCTGTGGGTGCGATCAAACACCATGGAAAACCGGTGTTTTGCCAATGGATTGTGGTATGGCAGGTGGACTAGCCACCCGCAAAGGCCAAAGGATCCTTCTTATCGACGGCAGACTGTCCAAGCATATTTGGCTAAGGATCCTTCTTCTCTTTCTTTTCCTTCTTCTCTTTCTTCTCCTTCCTCATCTTCTCAAGGCCGCTCATCAAATCTGCTAGGCTGGACGTGCTCCTCCAGCGCCGTTGACAAATAAAGCTAGAATAAAGCAGGGCAGTTGGGGATGTCATGGGCATCAAGTCTAAAGGTGATGGAACACTTGATGGGAAAACACATCATGCAACCAAACATGTGTATGATCTGCGTTTCCTCCCTGTTCTGCTGGCCAACTTTCCTGTGGCCACTTTTAGAAAGGGCAAAGTTAGTCCTCATATGAACCAACTCTTCGAGTTCGGGCGCTTCATATTATGTGATTCCAAATGTGATTCTGATGAAAAGAAGTGCTGATTTCCCCTCTCTCTCTCCCTCCCTTCTTCTCCACCTCCCAGCTGCTCACCTGCCAGTCTGCGACCCGGTCTGCGCACTCGCCGTCGCAGTCCGCGACGGACCTCGCCCAGTGAGCAGGGCCAACTCCTTGGCCTCGTGGTCGGCAGATCTGGAGGGGGAAAGGCCACGCGCCGCGCGTCGGCGCCATCCAAAGGGCTCTAAGTCCTAGCTCGATCCGTAGTAATGTAGACTCTTGGTTAATAAATCCTTCCATTTGAATTGGAAGTCGTCTTCATATGGAGGTTTATGAATCAAGAGTCTACATTAGGACGGACATGTTAAATTACTGTATATATATATATTGATGATAAGATGACCATCTTGAGGAGACGCCCCCATCAGCCTCCGCCGCTGCCGCTGCTCCGCCACGCCCGCCCACAGCTGCCCCCGGCGGCTCTGCAGGGTCCGCGGCCACGGCGCTGGGTGGCCGCCCGGACGTGCCCGGGCGCCAGAGCCGGTCGGAGTAGTCCTCGGCGACTGCAGACGTCGTGGCCCCAGACGAACGCACAGACGTCGCGTGAAAAAGAATGGCCACAGACGCTCAGGGTGGATATGTCCACACATTTCACCACCTTTCCGTATCAGTGGATCACGATAGTCAAAATAACGATTAACATCACATGATCACACTGATGCAGGCCAGGGTGGCCCAAAGGGTCCACATCCTCACATCCCAACCAAAAGGAAAGAAACTTCTGCGTCCAGGCATCCCTCAGCTCTGAGACCTTGGAGCCGCTTTTTCGCTTCGTCTCCTGCAGTCGCCGGCGGCAAAGGTGATTCTCCACCCCCCAAGGCTTTGAATTCCTCAGCACCTTGAAATGAGTCAACAGACATTGCACTGTCGCTGTTGATGCTATTTGTTTGGTGACATGAAACCAGGGACTTAAAGAGGCAGTGGAAGTGTTTGTTCGACGCTTGAGGGAATGGGTTGGGGTTCACGCACGAAAAACATCGAAAAACCATGGGCTGTCAGAGGTGCCAGTCTCTTTCATGGAACATGGTCCGTGTTCTGCGGTAGTCCGTCGTCTCGTGCGGGTGCGATGTAGCATGAGGCCCGGGTCAACTGAAAAAAAGACCATTGCCCTAAACGATCTCTGAGCGATAGATCTGGCCGACACAGGGGCACGGCATGCAAGAAGCACACGGAAACCTCTACATCATGAGACATCCTTGGATTCGTCCCCCCCCCTTGGGGAAAACTACAATTCACCCTAAATTCGCCAAACCAGGGACGGGGATCAAGCTTAGTGGAGAAACATGGAGAAACCAATCCCTTTCACCAGGTGATCCACTAGTGCTCCTGGGAAGCTTGAGCATCCTAGATTCATCCACCACACCAAGTCTGAAATAGACTGAAACCATGTGCTGACCTCTACCTTTCAATCGTTTACACTTCTCTCCCAGTCTGGGCTGCCCAACAAAGGTTGAAGCCAGTTCGACTATCCCATAATTATACCCCAGTATGTCGGGTCCTGTTTCAGGTCACTGGATACCTCTCCTGGGTCTTTCCAACAAAGGTTGAAGAACCCTTTTTCAACTATCCCAGTTCGGTACCCCAGGAAAAAAGATTGTCCTATAAGACAAGAAAAATGAGCTCAGCTTAATTCACCTCTCCTCCTGGGCCTTTTTGTTTGGCGCCTGCTCTCCGCTCTCCCCACTCTCCCCGTCCAGGCCATCCAGCTCAGGAGCCGCCTCCGCTGGCGCCGCGCCAAAGGCCTCGCCGCGTGGGAGGCGAGGCCTAAGCCCACCCGGTGGTGGTTGGGGGAGAGGTTCAGGTGAGACACAACAAATGAAAAACGTCGGGTCGGGCACCAAAACATGACCAACACTGAACATAGTTTGTGTTTAAATGTGTTAAATGGGTACCTTAACACTGTAATCATTCGGCTTCTTGATGTGTCTTGGTAAAGAAACGGGTAGTTTGAAAGCCACACCTTTGGATGTTTGGCGGATGTTGGGCGGACACAGGGCACCAACTGGCACTGCCTTTGTACTAGCAGGATGCACTGAACGTCAGGTCTTCAAGCATTAGTGCGCCGAAATGATCTCTATGACTACTTGGGCCATCATGCAGAAGAAAGGGTTGCTGCAGTTTTGGTATACTGTATATGCTGATTCCCAAGGTCAACATCACATGGAGAAACGATAAAGGACACCCTATCAAACTTGAACACTTGCAAATCGACATTCTGGAGTATTGTCTTCAGACTGTCGCATTCCGCGTGTTGCAAATAAAAAAATGCCGTCTCCGATCAGCCCAACCGGTCCAAAACCAGTCTCTCAAAACGTCTGCCTCAAGTGATGCTGAAAAAAGAGCCTCCAAACATTGAGAGTTCCTTGCCTCCCACACCCAAATATACCACCACACAAGGCAAAAATTATGATGTACCTTACAGCCTAACTGTGTTTTGCTGTGTCATCAGAACTAGCTTTAGCGTACATCATAAGGCAAAAAGAAAAAAAACAAACATAATTATGTTAAAAATATATCCCAAACACTCCATGGGACTGCCATATATGCTTACATTGACCCCCAGTCAACCACCCCAATGTAGGCATATATGGCATACATGGAGTGTCTGGGTATGTCTTGTACCAGGACCCTCCAGTCGGGGTGCCCTGTCTGGAAGCCTATATAGGTAGTGTGGGGTAGTATGTCCATTATGCCATTGGACACCCCGATGGTCGGAGGGTCCAGGTATGTTGAATCGGGTGTTCCGTCCTGGCCCCGGCGGCCCCGATGAAGACGGTGAAATTCCATGGGCTCGCGGCCCTGGCATCGTCGCTGCGTGCAGCTCTGCAAAGGGACGATATCGGAGGGGGGCACCTCTGGACGTGAGACCTGGAAAAGCACAACGAACGAACGGATCACCTTTCGTTAGACCAGTTTTGAAGTGCCCCTTCATCAGGTCACCTATAGACATTATAGACAGACCATTCTTTTTACTTTCTAGCCTTTAACATCTTTAACTCTCAGGGTTCACCGTTGATATGCAGAGGTTAAAGATGTACTATATCCATTCGTGGAATACTGTGGAGTGCGTAGTGATTCAGGGAGACTGATTTGCCATACCTTCTGCACTTTGAGCTCGTCTTCACCACTTGAGGCGCCTCTTCAGCTTGCGCCAGCTCCCAACCGCTCCGCTCCCGGCGCCTCGTTGATGCGCCGCTCGACCGCCTCGGCGGCGCGCGTGGCGTAGCCGCCAGCGCCGCGCGGCGAGCGGCCGCGGTCGTCGCCGCTGGCCTCGTCCTCAGGCGCGGAGAAACGGTTGGGGAAGTACTGATGGATCGTAGTGGGTGCGCCACATCTTCAGATATTGGGAGATAGATGGTTCGATGGTTCGCCCCGTCTGCAGCCCGTCTGCATCGCGTGAGAGTGAGCACCACCCATAACATTAACATCCCAATACTAAACTTCCTTTCAGGGGCTCTTCAGCTGGAAAATGCTGTGAAGCCCACCTGTCAACCAGTGATGAATTCCAACTATACTCAAGCGCTCCACTTCCGCTCCAGATCAAACCCGAGAGCTCAGACATGTGGAATTTCACAACCCCCAGACATTCCATGTATGCCACATATGCTTACATTGAACCCCAAAAACACCCCAATGTAGGCATATATGGCAGTCCCATGGAGTGTCTGGGATATACTAACGTTAACCCTTTCTCTTGCACAGATGCGCAGCCACCCTGTTCTCCGGCCCAAAACGGCGTCCGTTTCACCCTCGGCCGAGTGACGTCATCCTCATAATCCTGAGCAAACATCCCGTTTCCGCCGAAGCTCGCCCAACTCACCGCGCCATGGCGACGGACGTCCGGCTCCGGGACGGGATGAGAAGTAACGCGTTGGGGACAGAAAATGGAACACCGCGTTGGACGGGGATCGAATTGTTGGGCCGAGCCGGACGTCTGAAACGCCCTGCCAAAAGGCCTTTCAAAGGCTTGTGATTCATATGAAGAAACCCCATAGGCTAGAGAGGCTGCAGGCTCATTGCTAGGTGGGTCGAGTCGTTTTCCGTTCGCGACTCCTGGGGCGACTCCTGGGCCGACTCGGCGCATCGGACGTGATGAACTCAGTGCTATGCTAGTTACGTTCAGCCCTACTTCAGACTTGGTTTCAGGGACTTGGACTTGGACCATGAACCATTTTTGAGAGGCTGTCCCTTTGGGTCGTGCGCCCCATCTGCATTCGCTTAGGTGCACCACATTTGAGACTTGATGAATCTCCAACCACGGCTTTAACTATATATATATATATAGCACACCATCGCTAACCTATAGCCACTCCGCTTTCAGTCAAGCTCAACTTCCGGACTTGAGCCAAGCAAAGAAGACGCGCTCAAGTACGGCCCAGTTGACCAGGCTTTCCGGCTTTCCCGAAAACGCATCGCTCTGTACATCACATCAGCACCGAAGACCAAGGCCACAAAAATCAGGAGAAAATCCCAAGAACCACCGTCCAGGAGTCACATCGTCCAGGGTCGGGGTGGTTGAGGGTTGGGCGCATTTGGGCTCGCTGTTGGGCGGCTGCCCCAAACGCCCCATTCGCAAGGCATCCTAGGCATCCTAGCACCCTTCTCCCATCCTAGCACCATTCTACACTCTGGTGTTAACATCCTGAGTCGCAAGAGCTCGGTCCGTTCTCGACTTTGGCTTATCAAGGGTGGTTGGAACATGGGGGATTGGAGTCGGATGGAGCTGAGACATTCGGATCAGGTGTCCGGGATCAGGTGCAACACACCGCGCTATGCGCGGTCCATGCAGTTCCACGGAGCTTAGGATGCTATCCATGGAGGTAGCGAGAGGGGTCTGTCCGATGAGAGGTGCTCAGCTTGAGCTGGCTCAAGCTGGAGTCCAAGTTCTGCCAAACCCCTTCGCCACCCTTCGCGAGGGAGGTGTTCACCCTGCGAGTTAGCGGTGCGATCCTGGGTTTTTCCATGTGCACGTACCAGCCAGAGCCTTCAGTGGGGCCATACACGTCATGTCGTTGGATCTCACTGATCTACCTTTCGTGATCTCTTCATTTCTCGCGGTGGAGAGCTTCTCATCTCCCATTCACACCCTCCACTGACTCCTGCCCACTCACTCGCCACGACCTCCATCAGGCAACATCTAAAGAAACATGTGGCAACCGAGTGCCGGCTCCTTCCTTCCTTCCTTCCTTGCTTCAGGGAGGATGAACTGGATACCAGATATACCGATATCAAAGTGACCCTCAGCCGTCGCTCCCGCCGCCATCGCAGCAGCTAGCCGACCCGCGCCTCTAAGAGCGCTCTTTGCAGCTTCTGGCCCGCCCCCCTCCGCATCGTTCACGCCTAGCAAGGAATGAGGGAACCCTTTTTTCAATTACATCCATGCCCTGGAACGTTCTGAGCGTTGTGTGACTGGCATGCGGCCATGTGGCGAAGTGAACTCCCAAATCTCAAGTCTGTGTGACAAGAAGGAATCGACCATGAACACACACACACTTATGAATCTGCGTACTGAACTGAAAGCGGTTTGCCACACGCCGGCCTAGGTGACCATTTCCTATAAGAGTGCATGGAAGAACCACCGGACCTGGAGGTCTTCAAGATCACAATCCTACAGGCTGTGATTCCAAGGGGTACACACACACACACCTCGACTCAAGAACAATTCGGCACTCTGCACGGAAATGACCTGTGTCCAGCTTGGCAAGGAGGGGTCTTTTTTGGAGGTTGCCGGCGATGACTGACCCAGAACTTCCAATGACTCATATGCTACCCTACCCAGACACTCCATGTAAGGCATCTATGAATCTATGCCCGGGGTGATTGAAAGGGACCAAAAGCGGTGTATATTCTAGTCCCATGGAGTGTCTGGGTATTGGGCTCGTTTGAAAGATGTATGTGTCCTGCCTGTGGGTACATATATTAAAAACATTGGTGAAACCATTCAAACCTTTGGAGGTTAAAAAGTTCTGAATGTTATAGAGACCAACATCTCATATAGGGATACATTGAACATCGGCAATATTCACAGCAGTTGAAGGGCTGCCTAAAAACTGTTGGATCATTTTGGATCTTGAAAAGTCGGACTTCAAGTGCTTTTGGAGTGCCCGTCATTGAGTGTCGGTTGCCCTTCTTCAGCTCAACCCGTTTCGCCCCCCGTCGTTCACGCGCGGAGCGTCGACCGGGAACCCCGCGCGCCTTCGATGACCATCCCAACGAGGACCACCAAATGATAACTCCCACGCCTGACCATGGTCCCATGGAACCCTACCAGGACCTTCCTTAGGTGTCTGTAAATAGCCTCTTAGAGGTAAGAGGTTAGGTGTCCAAAAACCGGACTTGGTTTCGGTCCTGGTATGTCCTGGTATAAAATTGCCCGGGTCAACCACCCCTCAGCTGATCTTGTATTTCAGGCAATCCCGTGGTGTTTTGTCATGGAATCTTGGGGTTTCACCAAACGACCCTTGGACCTCAAAACCACCGAGGGGGCCGGGATCTGGACCAAAGCAATTTGCGCTCAGGGTCTAGAATGGGAGGTGGAGTTGACGTTTAAACAACGATCAAGAGGTACTATTCACACGGTGGGCTTCAAGTCATTGGCCCATATACAACCCAAATGATGGAGACGGGCAAGAGACAGAGAGGACTTCGTGAAATCTTCGAGCTTCTCCCACCTCATGATGGCTGGCTTCAGTTCAGCTCCGATGGCTACCAGCTCCTTCCAACGGGTCACCTGGCTGGACCCCACAATACCTAAAGGTCTCCAGCTAGGTACAACAATTTCAGCATCCAATCTTCAGATGGGAGGACTTCGCGGCGCGTCACGTGGTCCACGCACCTCATACAGGTCTTGTTGTGGTCCTCCACCCGGCTCTCCGATACCTGCGACGAGCGTCAGCCGCCTGACCCGATGAAGCTTCGGCCTTCGAACCTCCTTCGACCAGGGCCGGCTTTTGGAGGTTCCTCCGGATGTTCGATCACTTCAAAGAAAGCATCATTCAAACCAGGACCTTACCAACATGAGACTAGGTCCTTAGGCTTTTAGGTGACATGAGACTTCAGTGGTGGGTGGTCAGGATTACGACTTCGACGTGAGTCTGACTTGGGGTACAGCCTGTCTCCGACATGGCCGGCCGAAACGCCCAACATGCCAAATCCGACATGCCTGGTTTGTGACTCGGAGTTCACGCCCCCGTCCGCAATTCGTGTGAAATCACTTGATCTTAAACACAATCAATCAAAACGCATGAGAACAACGACAAATGACAAGGGGAGATTGAGCAAGGTGTGTGCTTCACTTGTCGCTGGCGCACAGGCAGAAACCCAGTCAGGCCCAGGTTCCGCCTCCCACGAACCACCTCAAAGACCTGAACCCGCGGCTCGCGCGCGCGCGCGCCCAAACGCGCCAACGATTTTTACGCCAATCCGCGTGAAAGACAAACGATCGTGGAGCGACGCAGGCATAGCGACTCGCTGAGCTCGTCAGGCAGTCCAAAGGGTTGCAATAAATCAACCCTGCATCCGACGAATCTTCCCATGCAAGTCAGCGAAAGGCAGCCGCAGCCCTGGATCATTCCTCCTTTGAGACACTTCTGTAGTGACCAAGCTAGCCATGATGTGCTGTGGATTGCGTAAGGTGGGGGTGGATCCACTGAACCTGGCTGCGGCAAGGAACGTACGATAAAGGTGAGATGCGCCGTAGACATCCACGCCACAGTGCAAGCAGATTCCCACACTTCCAGCAACTTCAAGCCTCAAGTTCCTGCATCATCCTACATCCACATGCGCTTTCACCACTGTCCGGCCACGCCTGTGCCTTCTTCATACAAAACAGCGGGCGCCCCGTGACCGGGTTGGTCTCAGGTCCCAAAGGCTTGTCCGTTTCGTTTCAGGACCCTGTCTGGATTGGGCATTGGATGCTATATAGAAGTTCTCCTGAAGAAGTCCCAAACCCACTTCCCACCCTGTGAGCCCAGAAAAATCCTCCTCTCTTCGGGGGGGCCTGAAGGAAAAGTGGAAGCGGAGCAACGCATTCTGATATCGTTCTTGGCTTCAGGCATTCATGTCCCAAACACTCCACAGAACTGGCACATGACTGCCGAGAAACGGCCGTAGAAGGAGGCAGAGTTCTTTTTTTGGGGGGGAAAGGGGGTCAATGTAGTAGGGGTATGACTCCTGAGAAAACAAAGGTTAACCAAACTTTCTATACCTGTTCTTGTTTATAGTGAGGAGGGGCACCCCACCATTCCCACTAGATCCGCTGACCTGCAGGGGATCCACTTTTCCTCCGTAATTGCAGTGGTTTCAGAGCTTCGATGAAACCGGGCACCCCAAGATGGCCCTGGCACCCAATGGGGGTCCATAGTCAACCACCTAACCTGGGGTCACTTGTGCCATGGAGACTCTGAACCCACTGTAATTAATCGTCCAGTGCCATGGTGCCATGGAGTGGGTGTCCATTTGAGCTTCGGCCCATGTTTTCCTGGCCGCCACAGATTGATATGATATAGATGCTTAATGGAATGTCAAGGGAGGTTTTGCCTATTGCTCATTTAGGCTCCTGAGTCCCCAAAGTCGGTAAGCGTGGGCTGTGGCGGGGAGTTCGGCCGCGCGGCCGGTTCGTGCGCATGTGCGGCCGGAGGCCGCACGGAGAGGTAAGCCTCGTCTTCCACGGTGGCCCAGTTGGTGCAGTGCAGGACATGCCAACAGAGGTTGAAGAACCCGAACTAGACTATCCCAGTTCGGTACCCCAGTAAGGTCCTATAAGGTCACTTAACCTCTCTTGGTGTGTTTACCCAGTGGCTTGGGATGAGCTGACTCATGATGATTAGCAACTAAGCACGCTCTCTCTGGACCATCCACGGATGCCTAGAACTTCGCCTACACGGATTCGCTGCATCTGAGCTTGGGCACGGATTTGCTGGAGAACAAAAACAAAACCCAGATAAGGGGGTGAACTATGTCTATATAAGTGAACCTCGGAGGAAATGAAATCACTGAACATCGACTCGACCCCCACCCGAGCAAAAGATAGCAAGAGACCCACGATCGCCACGACGCCCCTCCACGATCGCCGCTCCACGGCGCCGGGGAGGAGAGGAGGGGAAGCGATGAGAAAAAGGTTGGGCAAGACCAAGTTCGCGGCATCCGTTCGCGGCAGGACATCGATGTCTCGCGTAGAATTTCAACACCAAAGAAATGACCAACAAAAAACATCACCCAAAAAAAAAAAATAAAGCCACAGGCATTCTTGGGGTGGATTTCTTCTCGCCTTTTCACCTATCAATCCTGGGGACCAGACATGGCTGACGTCCTTCGACCTTGAGGACATCCGATCCAACTGCGAATAGATCTGTTTCGTCTGCTGTTCATAACGAGGGGGTTCTCAAAATGATCGGTGTAACCTAACAAGATGAGTAATGAGTTCTGTCAACATGTACATGCTGTGAAACAGCGTCATGAAGCTGGTGTGAACACCCGACTCTACTACACATGTTCTTTCTGTGGGCTTTGATGCCTCTTGAAGGTTGCTGACACTGTTCATACCCGAGTCAAAGCCGCTAGGCTTGAATAAAACACCGCCGTTCATCGCCGTTCAATGATTTGGCCCCACCTGCGGACACATTGGTCATCGAGATTTTACTCTTTGAAATAATCGAGTGGAAAAAACAGTTGCTTGTAGGGAAACATTGTCCAAGAGGCAACTGTCCACTTCCAAGCTTGAAAGGCTTGAAAGGGACAGTTGAACTTCCGCTGCTCAATCCCTTATCACATGACTCTCCTCGTTTCTTTCTGTGCACGTCAAGACCACTGGGCACGTCCAAAACGGCGAGTCGCGACGAGTCGGAGACGGTGACAAGATGGGGACGGTCCGTGCGTGTCGAGAAGCGATGAAGGAACAAAACACCCAGTTCTCCGAGTTCTTCAGGGCCCAGCCACACCTATAGCTACCTTGACTTCAAATTGGTCAAGGAGTCCGGATTCCGTCAGTTGTCGATGGCGCAAGGGTGCACAAAGATCTGAGCTTCTGTGACCTGCGGAGAGGAAGAAACGACCAAAGCCGCCGGTGGCCCGCGGACCGACCATGGGGGCGGGTGGCCAGGTGGAATCCCTCGTGGCGCCGATCAGTCGGCGGCGGAAAAGGGGTCAAGGTGGGCATATATATTCTCTATAGGGCTCCTTTCCCATATCCTCAGGTTCGGTGGTTAGACCCCCCTGGAATCCACCCCAACCACCTTCTCAGGAGGTAGTTGGAGCCCTAGGGATTACAAAGGGTGTCCATCTACCCCTAGAGTTGTCATATTGATATCCCTGGAGGGACCCTGAATCAATTAAAAAAATAGAAAACCAAATAGAAACAAAAAAAACAAACACAAAAAACAATGACAGACTCAGCAATTCTCGCACATTCAAAAAAACACTCAACAAGAAAGCAAAGATCAACTTGGCAAAAGGAAAAGAAAAAATAAAACCAAACTCCAGACACAAAACAACATGAAGGAAAAGTACAAAAGAAACACAGATTCTTCAGTTTTTTTCCTGTGCGGGGTCTGTTCACCACAGTGTGGTGTAGGCTCAATGTTCTTGTACATGGTCTTTCATTGAGCTGTGTGACACAGGTCGCAGGGATTGAGAAAAGGCATCAGTCTCAGCAATCTAGTTAATCTAGAATCTAGTTTCGAGGTATCCAGCTTTGCTCATGGCAAAAATCACAGGAGTTTGATGGAGTTTGAACAGTACACAGCCCTTTCTGAAGCAGTGTGCAGCAAAAAAATGACAGTGCGCTGTACACGATCTATCCATTGGAGACTCCAGTCCAAAGCCTGAAATGCACGTGCTCTGGCCCTGGAAAATGGACAGACACAAGTCACAAGTCGTTGTGCATAGCACTCCTTGAGCACAAAGCCAGCGCCTAAGGCCTAAGGCCTACATATTGAACACTTAAAAAAGAAACAAACAAACTTTGACTCTGACTCTTGCTGTGGTCTCTTTGGTAGTTTAAGGCACAAGATCAAACTGACCCATCCTCCTAATTTCTAAATCGCAGTCATTTGTCATAGGCTTCGGCCCGTGTTCAAGCAGGAATTTATTCCCCTCCCATCAGGATTCAGAAGTCAGATCTCGAGCGCGTTGAAGCAGCGCCACCTGCACACTCTTCTCATCAATCATCTCTCCAGCAATCAGTGCAAGCTGTGCTCGAACCGAAGGCAAGCTGGAACGTTGACGGCTACTGTGGCTGTACACAAACAAGCCTTCAGCAAATAGAGCCCTGAAATCCTTCAACTTGGCGTCCAAAGACCCGTCAGCAATCTTCTCGAGTTGGCCATACTCCGTCATCATGTCACTGTGGATGTCAGTCAGAAGCGATGCCAAAGGCTTCAATGACTTCAGATGGGCGCCAATGCTGTTAGCCACCTACAGGGGTTGGTGAATCAAACACGTTACAAGTTACAAGTTCAAATTTCCTCTCAGCCGGGCCAAGCCGCCCAGCCTGCTCAAGCCCCAAGATCTTGTTGCCAAGCGCTTTACCGTCCATTTTGGCCAAGGTTGCTCCAGCGATCTCGATGACTTCATCAAGGTTCATAGGATTCTTGATTTCACGTTTCCAGTCATTGTCTCCATTCGCCTCCATACCATTGCTTGTTGCTTTCAAAGCGCTAAGAGCTGCTGAAACTTGCCCTGCGCAAGCCTTGCAGCTCAATGCAATGGCTTCAGCAATCACTGCAGTCTTGAGGCTGGAAAAGGCAGACCCTGGATCAGTGTTCAATGCCACCTGGACAAAAGGGGTGGCATCTTTGTAGACATCACCCTGCTTGGTGCTTTCCATCGTCTCATTGGTAGTCCTCACAGTTTTGAAGAATGCAGTCACGTGCCTACCTGTCGCCAACAAGTTCAAGCTGTTGCTGTCCCTTTCAACTCGTGAAGGTCCATTTGGCCCCAAGCTCTCGTACTTGTCAATGGCATCCCTTGCCATAGCTCCGGCAGAGTAGGTGGAGAGGAGCTTCAAAAAAGCATCTTCGCAAGCATTCTGAGTCTGACACTTCTTGATCACCTTCCCCAATCCAGTCTCAATGGCCCGAATCTCGCTGACATCCAGCTTGGAGGAGCACACCTGGAGTGAAATCAACCAGTGAAAAAGTTTCCAGTGCATCAGCGAACAAAAACTGGCTTAGAGCCTTAACCCTTCCCTATGACCTCTTTGGGTGCGGGTCTAAGGGGAGGACCTTGGAGCCTTAGGGCTTAGGCCTGGCCTAGAGTTCTAGATTCTAGATTCTTGGAATGCATAATCTGCCCCCGGCCTTTTGGTGCACCTGGGAAATGCTCAGGGCTACCAATTCAAAGATCTCACCACGCAGCTCCTCAGCAATCTCTTCCACGTCCCCAGTCAATCGAAGAAATTCCTCCAAGTCAAATTGAAGGTTTGCCTGACCACGGGCCTTCTCCAATGATGACTTTGCGAAGCTCTCAAGTCGACTGGTAGCAATTTCGCTGGCCATTTTCCCTCGCCACTCCTCAAGCCTCTCCCCCATTTTGGTGAGGGTCTGGGCAATCTCGGGAGGGGCACCAAGCTCAGGCAGGTTGAGCTTTGCAAGGTGGAACTCATTGAACAAAGCTAAGTTGTCCAACAGGCAGTGGACTGCGTCTGAATCAATTCCTGCGGCACCTTTGGCAGAGGCTACAAACTTGCAGACCGGGACGATCATTTGCACCAAGATCTCTTCAAGTGCAGATGTTGCACCAGGCTTTAGTCCCTGGCGCAAAGTGTCCAGCTTCGGCAAAACCTCTCCAAGGGTAGTAAGCCAAATCTCTGGCCGACATCCGCCATTGAAGGCCTGGAGCGCTGATGCAAAGCATGACTTCAAGATGGGAAAGTGTTCCTTTGCGGAACCTGCAGTCCGGTTGGTAAGGTCAGTTTGCTTCTGCCAAAACTGCTGATCAGTGATCACCCCATGAACTGTTGCCATGAATGGGTCACTCCCCTTGTAGTTCAGCAACATGGTGGAATCCTTGGCAGACAAGTCAAGGGTTTCAGGACTCGGGTGAAGCAGAACCAAGACGCCCTTGACCACAGTGTGGAGTCCCTCATAGGCATCTTCGACAGCTGAACCAAGCTCCTTAAGATCCACCCATGCAGGAGAACCCTTGCCGTTCTGGATCACGACATGAATCTTCTTCAAAAGATTGAGAAGCGGGCCTTGGGCGACACTCGTAGCACTCATGGCCTTGACAAAGGAATCGTGGGCCAAGCAGTCCGTCAAGGCTTTTGCAATCGCCTCACTTGCGCAGACACACAAACTCAGACTCAGACAGACAAAAACAGCCATTATCTATTATCTACCCTGTTGTCGTCAATTGAACCATTATATAATGTAATGTGCTGGATTCTTGTGCCTGTGACTTGGGGATACAACACGGACTATGGACTCTAGACAAAGCAGCTCTGATAATAACAATTTCTAATTTATAGCATAAAGCAATTTGCTACTGTGTGACTGTGGACTAGCTGATGCTAGCAGCTAGCAGCAGTCGTTCTCCCCCTTACCATACTGCTGCCCCACACCCCCAGCCCCAAAACATAAACCAGGAGACTGACCAGCGATGTGCCATGTTCTGCTTCTGGATGGACTCTTCATCTTCATCAGCAGGGGCCTCCCACAGGCATGGAGTGAGTTCTGCAAAGCCGCTCCTGCATGCATCCAATGTCTCACACAAGAGGTCGAGAAGGCGTGGGGAACTGGGATTGAAGTCCTGCGAATTGGAATCTGGACCAAAGTCAGGTGAAATGATTTCAACAAAGTCCGTGACCAGCGCATTGATTTCTGCCTCATCCCTGAGCTTTGGGTCAAAAAGGGCTTCGAACTTGTGAGCAGCCTCAATCACACTGATTCGAAGAGCAATCTCCAAAGGAAACTTCACCTTCCTTTGAACCAAGGCATTCACAGCCGAGAGATACTTGTTCTTGTCAATGGCCCCCTTCTGCTTGCACATGTTCGCAAGATCTCGGCCATGTTCCATTAACTCCAATCGCTTCTTCAAAATCACGGCTTGCAAAGCTCCCCTTTCCTCCATCGTTGCCAGGATGCGCTTCCCCTGCACCGAGCAAGACTCTGAGGAAACTGACATTGGGAGGGTATGTCAAACACTTGTCTACTTGAGTACTTTGACATTGAAACCCTTTCGTTCCTTGGTTTTCAAAGTTAATCTACGACTACGAAGCGACTTGTAGACTCAAGACTCAAGACGATACCAGGCTTCTATCAGACGGGGAAGAGCCAAGGGCCAAGGGCAACAATCATCCGAGCCTGATAGACGGATCTGCCCAATTTTTCATCGAAGAGCTTGCTCAGCTCCAAATTCGAGAAGCACTCTGGCACGTACCCCAGGCAATCCACAACTTGGTAAAGATCAGGATCATCCTTCTTCAATTGGTCAGCCGCTTGCTGGTCAATGATCCCTCCCTTTTTGGCACCTCTTCCAATGCCACGACTCTTTGAGTCACCACTCATTAGGCTCCTTGTCGGAGAAGGGCTGTCTTCCCTCTCCGCCACAGCCTGTCGTCTCTTGGCTGTACCCGCCGCAGCCATGCCACCCCGTCTCTTTGGCGCAGCCTTGGCAGCACCACTGGCCGCAATTGTGCCCACTGAAGGTGCTTGGGCAAAGTCTTCTGCATCATCATCATCTTCATATGGGTTAGGAGGAATTCCACCTGGTGGGTGATTCTCAGCCAGCTCCTTGGCCTTTGCCTCTCTCTTTGCGATAATGTCAGCCGCTTTCTCCTTCAAGGACGACAAAGTGAGCACATTTGGGAGGGTGTTGTTGGCAGTATACTTCAGTGCAGGCGCTCTTCCGGTGATCTCTGCCTGACTGACGTATGTGTAAACCACTCCTCCATGGTCTTGACACAATTGAGTGTCAGCCGTCAGGAACGACTCCGCATGCCCAACTTTTGTCTGCAGGGTAGGTGCCCAAGAAATCGCTATATAAGTGATACAATTGATACAGTATATTGCTGGGACTTAGGACCTAGGACTGTTTGCTGTTGCGCGTATATATATATATATATATCGTAGTTACATGATAATCCTTACAAACAGAGGGCGTGGAAAGCAAGGCAAAAACACATCAGTGGCAAATTGTCCCGAACACACACACACACACAAACACTTGTGCTTGCAGGATTGTGGATGCTTAGCAAAGAGTGAAATCATTTCAGTTATAGTCAACCACATTCGCGAGGAGGGATTAGTGACTACAAGCTATCCAGTTAACAAACCAACACAACTATGTACTATGTCACATGTCCCCCATTCGTGCCCAGCCTCACTCCAGATTCTGGTTTTTCGCAAGGACATCAACTCAGCATAGGGCAGGGCGTCAAGTCCTCGAAAGCTGATGTACACACCAGGACTAGATCCAACTCCGTCTTCGTTCTGCCTAGAAACTGGTGTGAGACCGAGAGCCTTCAAGCCCAAGCCGCTGTATTTGATGACTTCGCTGTCGGACAGAAAAACCACATCCATGTAATTTGTCACTCCATGGTTCCTGTTCGATTCCACATGGGACGAAGGTGAGAAATTCACTTGGTTTCCTCTCTCCATCTCTGCGAGAGTGCTGCAACAGGCATCAACGATGCTCTTCACAGTGCTATGCTCAGGGTGAGTTGAGTCACTGTAGATAGCCATGCCTTCATCCCAACCCTTGCAAGCACCCTTGGTGACAGCAGTGATACATATGACGCAACCAGTGCCACTCAAGCGCCCCCCTCGCATCTTTTGGCCATGCCACCATCTGCGAGCAATTGATGGGTTTTTGGGACAAGGAGAAGGATAGTAAAGTCAAATCACTCTACTCTATTGTAGTCACGCCTGCAGTCTAGAGTCTAGGCCCTTTTTGGGAAGGTGAGGGAACACTAGACAGGCTGGCAAGGTCTAGATACTAGTTATGTACAGTCTAGTCCAGTCTTCAAAACCAAGACCAACTTGTTTTGAGTGGGCTGAACTCTTTTTTCGGAGTTCTCTGTTACCTGACTGGACTCTGACTGAGCAATAGCACACCCCGGCCTTCGGTGTCTTGGTGCATTTCAAGCACCGGGTCTCTGCCGAAATTTGGATCTTTCTTCGCTTGGGTAGGACTTCTTCCTTCGGAAAGGCGTCTGCAAGGGTATCTGCTGTTGGAGCGGCTGTTGAAGCAGCCCCACGGGACGACCCTGAAGCCATAGAAGAGGCTTCATCACCCCAATTCATCTCCATGTCAGCATTTGCCCCCGTCTTCTCAACTTTCACCTGTTGGTCACTGGCAGTGTGCAAAAACAATAATCCATTTTGGGATTTGAACAGTATAGAATTTAAAATTAGTCTAAAGTCTTTCTATAGCCCTATAAGTGGTCCATGCTCAGTTATGGCGGTATGGGCCCTGGGCACATGCTGGTGGCAGTGATCAGTCTTGAATCTACTGTATCTACAATCTATAATCTATTGACTGGATTTTGACTAGCGATTAGTGACTATTCACTGTATGTTTCGGGGCCTGCAAAAGCTAGAAACCAAGTAGAATATACTGCAATACACTTTACTCCACCACACTGGTTAGCGGTTAGCAGCTCAACCCCGGCCGGGCCCGAACCTTTGAGACTCGCCCTTGTCACTTGTCACGCGTCGTACGAACTGCGCTGCCAAAAAGGCGTGTAGCCGATCTGCTCAAAAGGCACAAGAACCCCTTGAGAAAAAATGCGTTGCAGGACTTGACTATGACTAGGCCCTGACTAGGCCTAGGCATGTAGGCGACAACAATGCAGGATCTCAAAAGAAACTTCCACCGATTTCATTTAGCGACCAAACCAATCCTTAAGCCTTAAGCAGTCAAACACATGAACACTCTGTGCTGCCTCTTTTGTTTTCCGAGTGCAGGGTGAATGCTGCAAAGTCTGGCTGATTTTATCCCGCTTTCTACCAAAACAACAAAGGATTTATATATCACAGCACAGAAGTTTCACATTGTCCTTGATGAAATCTGGAGAAGATAATATTTGCCAGGTGTGTAGACTGTAGGGCAAAATAATGCAAACCACTCTAGCAGCAAAACAAAGGTGATTACAAACAGCCATGGCACATACTTGAAGCGGGAAAGTTAACCAACGTGCTGCCGTTGTCCGTCCAGCTAGGAGGTAGCTGGTAACGTTGCAGCATTCAAGCAGTACAAACACTAGCCGCTGTGTGAAAGTTGGCCCAGCTCCAAGTCTTGTTCTCTTGACAAAACTAAACCTATATATAGTCCTTTCACTGGTTGAAGCTAGTTATATAGTTGTCTAAGTGCAGTCACAGTCACCTATATAAACTAGCAAGCAGAAAACTACAAGAACTCAAGGTCCTAAGTGCTCAGAGTCTGATCAGCGCACACACAGCTGAGGTTCCACACATCCTGAAATCTAGCGATGTGTCAAGAAGGTTCAGCCACCCGTTGAAATGTCTGGCTTTTTGCGCTGCAAACAGCTTGGACGGGAGCGCAATGTGGAAGTATATACATTACCCATGTTTTTGCATGTCAACTCCTTGAACCTTCTACAGGGTGACGCAGGTTCCCAGCATCCATTGGGTCCTCTGCGCTGCTCCTGGCTACTCCGACTGTACAACTGTCCAATCTCTGGGCTGAGTCTAGAGTCTAGACTCTAGTGGATAAAGGAGTTTACGTGGTGTGCAAAAGAACGGTGAGCGCAGCAATCGCCTGAGCCAAACTAGGTGCACACATGGAATTCCCAACCAAGGACCTCACATCCCTTGCATCTGGAGGGAAAACGAGGTTTCTTGGAAACCCATGCCAACGCATCAGCTCTGTTGGATGCACAATTGAATCCTGGTCAAACGAGTAAAGCACAGTGCTGCTGGTAAGGGTTGGAACAGGCTCACCCAAGCATGAGAAACACCTCCTTGAATGGCTTTGGCTCACATCAGCATAAGCCCCTGCCATCAAACTTTCCAGAGAGCAATGCCGATCTGACCGCTGCATGCAGTGAATGACCATGCAGTCGATCAAGTCTTTCACACGTGGTGTTGCTTGGATTCCGGTGGCTTTGAAGTCTTCTCGTTCTGTCCAAGGGTGGAAACCTGGTGGTACCTCCAACTCAGTTCTCCACGCATCAGAGCCCACTTTCCACTTCGGAAACGGGTTCCGGTCTCCTCTGAAAACGTCGGGTGTGTTCTTGTCCTGGCGGTCCAGCCGGCCAGGCAGACGGGGAACCTAGAGTACGGGGTTGCCCCTTGAGGCCCTTGAGTCACCACTTGAGTCATATAGATGTCAGCCAATTTCCTCCAAGTGAGATCCTGAATGGGGTTTTGAATCACGCTTTGAGTCTTTGAGTATGGTATTGTTTTCTGGTGCCACCTGCCACAGAAAAAGGAAATAGCTGAAACCTACCAGGACCTACCAGCACAACCCGCTAAGCCTCCAATTCCTGATATTCCTGGTAACTGGTATTTGTGGAAGACCCGGTCCATTGCGGCGGCCCCGGCCCGGGCCCTTGCTTGTGAAAGGAAAACCCTTGCAATTGCCTGGGAAAAAACAAATCTGGACTCAAATCTGGACTCAAATCTGGACTCAAATCCAGATCAATACTCAAATTTGGACTCAAATCCAGACTCAAATCCAGAGTCAATGTTGGGACCCCACTCAGCTCAGAACTCAATAACATAAACAAAAATTGAGTCAAACATGAGTCAAATTTGGAAACTTAAGTCTCAGCTTTGGAAACTCAACCTGGGTGCCAAGCCTAGTGGCAGCACTCAAGATCTGACTCAGCCTATGATAGGGCCTATTGCCATGACTCAAACCCTCAGGGTCCTTTGAGCGCCCTCCTGCCAGCAGCATCCTCCAGGCTCTGCTGTCTCGGGCAAGGAGCAGATCACCCAAATCAAAATCTGATTGGCGCTTGAATGTGGCTGCCACATCTTTCGTTTCCTGCATTCAATGTTCATCACTAGCTGAATTTAAGTAGCTGAAGTGCAACTGAACTGAACAAAACAAAACTGAACACCGTTTGACACCTCAAGAAGAAAGGACTTGTGACTTGACTTCAACAGTTGGAACCTTGGGCACGTGTTTTTAGTCATGGTGTGTGTGTGTGTGAACTCACAAAGCAAGAAAGAGCATTGGACGGCACTGGTCAAGAACATCTTCTTTGCTGCTTACTGCGTAATGTATGGTCTGGTCTATCCTTTGCCTCACAATGACCGTTTATGACGGAAGCAGGAACCTCTCTGTCCTGAATCAAGCGATCAATCTTGGTCACAGCGTGAGCGCTGAAGTTTTTCTTGTTGAGGAAGATGATGTAGAACCTGCCAGTGAGGCCCAAAGGCTTGCCCAAAGGAAACACTTGCAATGTGTGCGGTGTGAGTGGAGTAGTGTACAAGGAGGTTCATCCACGCAGGACAAAGACCAGGAGTTTGCAAAAATGACCCTTCCAGTTCCCAGTCAGTTAGAATCAAAAAGATCGCAAGAATCACCTTCACTTTTGAGGAAAAGTGTGATGAAATTACACGACTGAGTCATTTTGACCTGAAAAAGCCATTGCAGTTTGCACATGGTGCTGTTCTTGCTGAAAAAGGGTGGAACGATGGAAAGAAACAACTACAGGACGTACAGGATATATCTCCCAACCGTTTGTATTCTGCAGCAGTTGAGCAAAAATATCAGTATCTATATCTGTATAATTGTATGTGTCTGTGCCTGTGTCCTATGTATATAGTTCCTGTTTATATAGTCTGGAGTATTCTGGAGTGGAGTGGTGTCGAACTCCGCAAAGCACTTGGGAATAATGGAGACTTAATCACCAACCCAAAACAGCTTGCAACACTCTGTCACCCACCAAATGCTTCGAACCTGTTTTGTCTCTTTTGTCAATCTAGGAAATGTCGTCTGGCTCTGAATGCGGGTCGTCTCCCTGATCGCGTTCGAAATTGAAGAAGCGGTCTGCACCATCAATGGTCTTCAAGTAGTCTCGGGCTCCTTTTCGGGATTCAAAGGTAAAGAACATTTTCCCCACATGTGACGCCTGATCCAAGTGGTTTTCCTGATCTTGAAGCCAAGCGCATAGTAAGCCAAGCGGCCTGCCCTGGCCAAGGCTTTTGAAGGTTGTTCTGGTAGCTTTTAGTGCTGACCGTTGCCGCTTGCAAACATGTGACCCATGATTTGCATGGTCACAATGCGCCACCAACACCCGTGTTCTCGAATTGTATCTTATAGAACCAAGGCCAGGCAGGACCAGCACGTCTTCTGTTACAAGCTTTGGGCGAGAAATTGGAGCTGAATCTCTGGGTCTGGCTTCTTGTGCTGGCTCTTTGGACGAACTTGGTGCAGCCTGCTTTTCATGCTCTTCCCCATGCTCTAGGCCAGCCCTTGTAGATACATTGCCGGCATCTTCTGCAGGCACGTCTTCTTTTTTTCTTGCTGCTGCTACTCGAGCTGCCCTCATGTGCGGAAACAGTATCTGTTTGCTTCTGCTTTGGCTGATCCGAGTCAACAGCTCTTTTTTTTGCCTTTTTCTTTTTGGGATCGCTTTCCAATTCCTGTGGCCACCCGGCCATCAAAAGATTGGCCAGATCAGCTCGGTCTTGCAAGTCGTTCAAGAGTGCTCCGACAGCATCTTCATCAGCCTCCTCCTCCTCTTGGTTTGAATCATCACCGAAGCCATAGCCAAGTGCATATCCATCTTCGATAGGAAGATCGGCATCCCCTAGTGTTTGTTCCAGCAATCCTGCAGCAGTCTTGGCAAGTGTCGGTTTCCGAGCCCTAGACTTCCCACTGGCGTTCTTGGCGCGTTTCTCGCGCAACTCTGCTGCTTCTTTCCTTGCTTGCAATTCCTGAGCACGTCCCTGCCAGACAATAGCTGCAGGGATGTTTGGCTGTGGCATTGGAGCAACGACTACCTTGTTGGCTCTCAGGCTTTCCATGTCTACTGGATCTAGGTCAGAGAGGATCTGATACCAAGAAGCAACCCAGGCGATGTCCAAGTCAAGCTGAAGGAAGAACTCTCTGAGAGTAGCCACAACAGGCTTTTCCTCCACGTGGAGCTCAATTTTGTCAAGGCTGCGACAGCCTTCTCTGAGGCTCATTGCGCTGCATTCGTAGGTCTGGTAGTTCACATAGCTCAAGTGCAGCCACACAGGACGCCTGGACCTAGACCAAGACTCAGAGCTTGCCTCGTGGGTGTTGGAATCCCCCGGGTGGCTTTCGGCTGAGGCAGCGCTGGCCCATGAAGCCTCAAACAAAGAATTTCTATCCATCTCAAGGTCTTCAGCAGGGGAAATGTTCACAACCAAGAGCCCCTCCTCCAGTGTAAGTCTTTGAGGAGGGTACTGTGGTTTCTTTTTCTTTTTGGGTTCTGATTCTGGTTGGTCTTTCTGCTTCTTTTGGCGAATGGCGCAAACATGCGGCTTCAGCAATCTGACAAAGCTTCCATGAAAGCGGTGCGCAGCTGTTGTCAGAGAGTCCTCTTGACAGATGCACCACTGCATTTGGCAACACACAGCTGGCTCTAGAAGCGCTGGAGGTTTTGCCGGGAAGGACCGTATAGTCAATGGTGAATGTCGCTGCTCCCATGCTTCAGCCAAGACTTTTTGAAGACCAGATTGCCCCCAACTGCTTCCGAGCAAGTCCTCACACAAGAAATCAGCAAACTGCGTTACTCTTAAGTCTGCCAGCTTGCACATTCCATCCATAATTATCCTCTATATACTCTAGACTCTAGACATCTCTAGATTCTAGACCCTAGTCACTAGTCACTCAGCATTCTAGTTGGTTCACATTCTCATAGCTTCAGCGAAGGCCAAGAGAAGAACAAGCAAGAAACGGGTTTGTGATGTTGCCAAAATGCCACCCCCCTCACAAGTCCCAAACTGCAAAATATGTCAAAACAACCCCGTCTAATGAGTCTAAAGTCTAGTTGCAGTAGAGGCAAACGACTTTAAAAGGCTCATCACGCAGTCCTTGGCCCGCTTTGCATTCTGAGGCATGATCTGCCAGTTTTGAGAGATATGCGGCAACTGCGGCTTTGGCATGTGTGTTAGCTCCATGGCTTTCAAAAAGGCATCATCCTCTGTGATCTCGCACTGCTCAGCAGACAACTGCAGTCCAGCTCGGCAAAACTGAGTCAGAGCAGACTCTGTACGTTGCCTTTTTGAAGCTTGTGACTCATTCCTGTCTTTGATCCGCTTGCGCCCTGTGCAGAGGGCCTTCTCCACATGTTGAACTGCAAGATCAAATTGTGATAGATCTCTGGCTGGAGTTTGGCCCTTCTTCTGGCACTTGCGGCCAAATGCTTTGTGTCCTGTTCGATGGCTCAAAGTGGCGGCCTGTCCAACATCTCGATAGTGGGCATACTGCTTTGGAGACAACTGGTGAAATTCTTCAGCAGCAGCCCGCATAGCAATCGACATGTTATTTGATTGCTGCTGTTGTTTCTGTTTCTTGTCACAAGGCCTTCGCGCTCGAAGAAAATCTCGCACAAATGCCCTGAAGGCTCCTCCACCTCCACGCTTTTTCTTGGCCGTTTTCGGCCTTCGACCGCTTGCCTTTTTGACCTTCTCTGGTTTGAACAAACGCTTGGACCATGCCTCTCTCAACAGGTTGCTTTGGCGGCAAGTGAAGTCTGCTGACAGTTTCTGCAGAGTAGCTCTCTTGCTATTGAGGGAGCAGAATTCCAATGTCCGGCGGATGGTTGCATGTCGTGCCTCGACTTGCGCTATGTCAACAAGTGCCATGCTAGCCAGACTGTGAAGGCAAGCAAGAGCCTCAAGACAATCTAATCCTTTAGCACCAAACTTGGCGACAAACTGTTTAGTGACTGGGTCTTGGAGGCAAGTCCTCGAATCAGTCACTTCACCAGCCTTGCCCAACAAAATCCAGAACAGCTTGTAAGGGAAACCAGATTGGACAACTCGAAGGAGGCAATGCAACGACCCTGCAGCTCGCGCAATCAATCTGAATAGAAGTATACAACTCCGACGGTTGTGAGCTACTTGCGGCAAGGCAGGAATTGGAGAGTGTAACCTGCTGAACAAGTCTTTCAATGCATTTTCCAAATCCTCACCCAAAAGAGCTTTTAGGATTCTGTAGTTCCGACTCCCGTTTCGCAATAATTCTTCTTCTTGCTCATTCTCCCATTCTTGGCCTGAGAGCTTCAGGAAAGCAAACATTAGACCAATCAATGGTGAAATGGCGAATCTCAAGATTGGAAGCCAAAAGCTGTCATCCTGCATCACAAACTCTCTCACGCGAGCGCGCACAGAACGGTTGAACTCGTCCCAATTCGTGGGCTTGCCACCTACAGCGGAAGCTTCGTCTGGTTGCTGCGGCAAGTCAGCACCAGCTTCCAACTGGACTAAATTCCCTTCCACTGAGTCTGTTTGCGGACCGTGTTGGACAAAGGACTCTGCAGCTTGCTCCCATCCCTCACCTGTCGCTGGTCTTAGTTGGGTCACTGAGGAGGCAGGTTTGTCTGAGAAGTCATTTAAGTATCGCAGACACGCGCTCTTCAGCAAATTGTGGTGCGCAGCAAGAAGGCCTAGCTGATCTATTGGAATCTCGCAGCCATGCCATCGATGCCTTGGGAAAACACTCACCCCCCCTTGGCAAGAGTGCGAACGGAACATATCTGCACAAGAGCTTGCAAGCATCTTCATGTTTGATGGCATAAGGAGCATACCACTGAATACAATTTGTGTCTTGCAAATCCCCGTTCAGGAAAAAGTTCAGGACCTCAATCTGGCGTACACGTAGGAATTGGTTCCTGGACAAAGCATCTTCATTGCTGCAATTGCCTTGAAGATACGTTGCATAGACTTGATGCCTGTAATCCTGGACATAGCCATCGGGTGGAGGAGCGACAATCACTTTAAGCTTGGACACAATCTCATCTCTGATGCATCTCCGAAACTTCTGAACAGATCCACCAATACGGAGAAGCAACCCGAAGTTCACAATGCCTGTGACCATGTTCGGAACGAGCTTGAAGAGATTGTTGGTCGCTGTAGAAGCCTTGTGAACATCGCAGGGTAGGTGCATCAGGTCCCACTCGGGCTTCAGTCTGTTGATGCCAGCTTCTGCCCTGTGATTGGAGCCATCACGATCAGTAGTAGTCAACTGTATGCACTGATTGAAGAGTAAGCTAGACTCCTGTAGCACAACAACGCTGTTTTCGAGTGCAAGCTGAGCCTCCATGATATGTTCCCCATTTTTCTCTGCAAGACCCTGCAGCCATGTTGGAACTGCCCCATGGTAAAAGGTGATCTCCTTTGAACTTTGGTCTTGGAGCACAATGCCAAGGTGAAAATGACTCTGAAGCAGCTTGTTGAGGCTTGGATGATTGTCTGATTTGAACCTTCTGAGTCGTAAAGGCGTCTCATCATAGAACCTTTGCTTGATCAAAAGTAGTCCAGTAGACTTGCCTGCTTTGATGAGGTCATTGCATCGCTTCAACAACATGCTCCACTGCCCATGCCCTGATTCAAGCAATACAGCCGCCACTTTTTCCTGGTACTCATAATCGGGGCCTCCCAGAACGCTTGCAAGCATTGTCTTGGAGGCAAGTGGCTTGGAAGGGTGCAGGGCATTGTCCACATACTTCAACAGTGTGTCCAAAACCTCATCCCCTGCAGCAGGCCCTTCAGAGGACCCTGTGGAAGCCAACCCTTGTCCCTGAATCAAGAGCTGGCGTTGGATTGTCGGAAGCACTGTGATTGCACAACGATCTGTCTCAGTTTCTTGAAATTTCAATTCCGGCAACTTGAAACCAGCCCAGTCTGAGAGTGCCACAATTGACAATTCACCCTGTGAATCTTGAACTGGACCTGGGATGATAGGCTTTTTGGGACGGCCTTTTGGTCTTGGCGTGAAGAAGCATGGAGCATTTGCAAGTGCAAGTGCTGAGTCAGAGCCATCTCCTGCGCTTTGGTAGGCCGATGAAGCAGCGGCCCATCCATCATCATGCGCATTTGAAGGCATGTCTTCAAGTATGTCCTGTTTGTCTGTGGTCAAGTTTGCTGAATAGACTATAGCATATGGCTCCATGGCAATGTCGCAATTCAGATGGTTTCATGTTCAATGCACTAGTCACTAGTGACCGTTGTCGGACTGAATGGAATGACTTTGAGCCGATTTGAGCCCATCCTGTCCAAAGAAGACATGGAAAATACTGGAAAGGTAGCGAAGAACGGCTTTCGCACACAGCCCTCAACTGACCCCGACAGGCACGCCTCGGACGGCGCAGTGGAATCCAATAAGCCAGGTCCATTCTGAATGGCAGAACATAGAAGCCACTGGCCCTCATCCATTCGTAGTTCTCCACAACTTCCAGCAACCTTAAATTGTCTTCCAGTAATCAAGGACGGGAAGTGTGAAGTTGAAATCACAAAAGGAATAAACAAAAGGAATACAATTCTTACAAAAAGACATGCGAGGGGCATCTCCAAAGGACTGGCGCTCCTAGTCTTAGTGCCAGAATCTTCCGGTTTATCAATCCCCAGCACATTCTCCAAGATTCCAGAGCGTGGGTCATGGAAGTCAAGCCAGGCTAAGAATTCCACGAAGAGAGTGATGGTTTCGATGCCCCTTGACTGATCCACTGTCAAAACGCTTGGCTCTTTGAGTTGAGTATGGTTTACATGGCACACCTGCCACAAACATGTCTGCTTGTGGTGCGACCTGACATGGCGTGTTTGAGGAATTGTGCAAACAACACCGTCGGCCTTGTGAGTACTGATGAGACATTTGCTGATGCAAATGGCCCACTTGGTGGTTCTGAGATATGAAAGTGCGCACCATTGCTGAGGAATCTGAAGCAGTCTCAATTTCGAAAGGGATGCCCAATGCCTGATCGCGAAGCAAGGTTGAAATGAAGCTTCGATGTTCTATGCTATGGTCTGGTATATACTATGTTACACCATATTATATATATATATGCATATGTGATACAACATTGCATCGCGGCGTCTTATTGCGAACAGCCATCATGATTGACCAATCATTTGTCGACCTACTTCAAAGGCACTCTAACTCTACAACAGCAGTCATAGTTACGCTCTGGTGACTCTAGTACTCTGGTCACTGTAGTCAAAAAAATACCAACTCAGGGATAGCAAACCTATCTGAGAAGAATCGAAACGTAACTAGTTACCCTCACTAGTCACTAGCTAGCAGCTAGCCTTACTAGCTGCTAGCTGTCACTCACACCAAACCAGCTTTGAACAAGTTGTTTCTCACACACTTGTCCTTCAAAACGGTAGCTTCTGCCAGTGTCCCTGAACACGCAGAAATGACTCGGATCTTCTGTAGTGCTTGTCGGTCGACATGTTGCTCCATCCACTTGAGCAATGGTTTCAACCAGTACAATTCTGGTGCTAGCACTTCTTTCAAAGAATCATCGGTGTCGGAAAGTGCTTCTGCTTCTAGCTCCATCGACCCGGACCGTCTCATAGCACAAGCTTCCTCAATCTCATCTGATTCTGCTTGACTGGAAATTAAGAAGACTTGAGAGGCCTCTTCCCAAGAAGACGAAGACATCCTTCCCCGGCAAAGTTGTCCACTCTGACTCTTGTTTTTGAGCCAAAATGTGCTCAATGCCAAGCAAGAATGACCATTAGAGTTACAGATTTGTACACGCTCTTAATGCTGGGCTTTCAATGCTGAGTAGTGTTTTGTTTTTTTGCTGATTTCTTTGAAGCTTTGTGCTGGGTGATGGATTGTTTTGTTTCCTGATTTGCGCGTTGAATCTGTGTTTTGTCTTGAGTATTTGGTTGAGTCATGGGTTTGTTTTTTGTTTTTTGAATTTCCGAAAGTCGGAAGGCTCTGTGCAGGCTTTCAAGATCACAACCCTAGAGTGTCCAAAGAGTGTCCATCTACTAGATCCCTATACAGTAGGGCCAGTAGGGTGGTCTATTGGACGCTCCTGGGATGGTCCTGATCTCCATAAAGAAACAAGTGTGAGGATCCATGAGGTGGGGAACCTTGAGAATCTGTAGAACAACTTCCCCGTGTAAAAGCTCGTCGGTTGTAGAGGCAGAATGTATTCAAGTTGACACACCTAATTTGATTGTCCTTTCAAGAACGGCGACATCGGCGATGTCAAGAACACAAGCCTCTTCAACGAACTGAGGTCATGGAAGCTCCAAATGCAACAAGAGCTGTCGCTGTCGCAGAACGTTGACACACCACACTGGTCACAGGTCACGGTGGTGCCGTTCAGCCGCATGCTGCTGCGCAGTCGTTTTGCGTACCATGCATGTCCTGTTTGCTTTCCTCAAATAATGGTCTATGACGGTCTATGAGGAAAAGGCGAGCATCCCAAACCATCCATCTTGGAAGTCCAAGACCAGGCAAATGGTTGATCTGGTTATGTAGTGAAATCCCTAGTACAACAATGGTGGTTCGGGGTTCAGGGTATTAAGTAAATGGCGGGCCACGACTTCGAGTCTATAGGGTATATCAATGGTATATACTATATATTACATTCACCCCATGTATGACCCAAATGTATGCAACTATCTGCAACATTATCATCAACTCTTCCCCAAACACTCCATGGACTGCCGGCCAATCATCACTAGGGTGGTTGATTTCAGGAGTTTTCTGCGGCAGTCCATGGCAGTCCCGTCTGGGTCGTGTCTGGGTTCGATGGTTCTTAGGTCTGGGCCTGACGGTCGAGCTCGGTCGTCGCTGCCATCGAATCACCCAGCTGCCCGAACTCCTGCGGAGTTCGAAGGACGAGGTCTGGGCTCCCAGCCATGGCGGGAACAAGGTGATTACACCTGAAAAGCCTTCAATGAAGCTAGCCTTGTGAAGACAGGGCGGTCACATCCTTTTTTCGCTGCGGCGGCTTTTTGAGTGGTTGGGTCGTTTTGGCCGAGGTGTTTTCTGCGGACTGTCCGTGGATGCGACTGCTTCCACTTCCCTGCCACAGGTGCCCAGTTCTGCCGCCTACCCGACCGCCTGGCGTGGTTTCCCTTGGACCGTCTGGAAGCGTTTGGGGGAGGTGATGACGTGAAGAAGGACCCCCCCCCACCTATCAGGATCCTCAGGTCACGGCGTCACGACTTTGAAGAGACTTTCACCACAGTTCTTAGTCCAGAATGGGGCATGGCCTCGAACAGCTTCGTCCTGCGCCCTTGGTTCATGTGGTTCGGCCAAAGACGGCTAGCGCCAGACTTTTTTTTTCACACTGGGCCAGGGCGGGACGGAGAGGGTGCCGGGCGCGGATAGTGGACCTCCTCACAAACAGCATGGATCAGCATGGTCTGACCCAGCTAGCGCCAGGCATCTTGGCGTGCACCGCTTCATACCCCCTACCAAGCAGGGGCTCTAGACGAGGGGTCTCCCCATTCTAATCCACACCCAACACTATTGGATTTGCTGTCCAGGAGCCTGGAAAAAAAATTCAACATATTCCCCAGAAGGAGATCTACCTAATGTTGACCTCATAATAATAAATGGCCCGTGAATAATACTAAATCTTTTCAAAAACCAATAATAAATGGCCCTCAAATAATACCAAAAATTTTATGGACTCTGATCTTCAGCTGCTTCCAGACCTTGATTCAGCCAAGCTGATTCTGAACTTTCAGCTGATTCCAAACCTGATTATGTTGTGGTTTCCTTTACTCTGGAATTTTGATTTGGCTGCTGCATGTTCCTTTTAAAATGCCTATTTGGGCATGCCATTTGTAACCTGAAATCAACCCACAAAGACCACCCCCCCACGAGCAGCCCAAGCCTTCAATTACTCCAGACCTCAAATAAAACAATCCCTGGCTGGTTCTTTTCGTGATTTCCTTTCCTTTCCTTTCATTGTCCTTTCATTTCCTTTCCTTTCCTTTCCATTGTCCTTTCCTTTCATGTCATTTCCAATTCAAATCAAGATGTTCTATGATTTTTCTGGATTTCACATTATTTGGGGCCCGCACTTCATCAAGGGGGGAGGGGGGGTTTATTATTAGGAGGCGGACATTACAACGTTAAAAAGATCACCTGATCCGCAAAAGCCAGGAAGAAGTGATCTGAGATCCGCCCTCCCTATCCTCCCTTCCCCTTATTTCTCTCACGCTTCCTTCTCTTTCCGCGCACGAGTTCACCACCCGATCCCACGGACTCTTCGCGTCGCGTCGCCCGACGGAAGAGCCCGGTCTCCTCGCGCACCGACCGCGTCGCGTCGCGTCCGCGTCGCGGCGTGCGCGGTCTCCTCGCGCACCTCCGGGCCGAAGCTCACGGACTTTCCTCAGCGCGGCCGCGAGTCGGACCAACAAAGGTTTGAAGGACCCGAACGTTCGACTATCCCAGTTCGGTACCCCGGGTTCAGGTCCTAGTTCAGGTCACTGTCCGCCTCTCTTGGTCTCGAGAGGTTCCGCATGGGGCTCCATGGTTCCCCGAAGACGACCGGTTGGAGGGCCCCCCTGACGGTTGGAGGGGCGCCTGGTCGATGAGAAGAGGACGTGGACCGAGGATGCGACGCGAGGCAGGATGCGAGATGGAACAGGCGTTGGCTGAAGGGAAGCACAGATGCAAGCGAGAGTGCATCCGAGATGTCTGTGCGAGATGTGAGTGAGGAACGAAGGAGAGGATGAACTTCGGAGCGGGTGAACTGGTTGGGCAATCTTGGTCACTATAGCATGGTACCAAGCAAGCGGGGGTGTTCAGGTGATCTCCCTCCCGAAGTCAAAAGAACACGAGAAATACAGATAGATCTAATTCTAGCACCGTGTGCCGGGTCACTTCAAGTGTTTGATAGTGTTTGGAATTGACTTTTCCCAAGAGGTTGTCTGAAACAACCTATTCTGATAAACGTCAAAAACCCTATGCATATATAATTATAGAGCCCCCCCAAAAAAGAGAGAAGTGACCTGCGCATGGCACATGGAATCATTGATCAAAAACATATCAAAACCAGCTGGTGGCACAACTCTTCAGATCTTCGGAAGTTCCCTTCCAGGTCACCGAGTCGCGAGTCGAAGCGACGACCCGGTAGGGCCGGGGTCGGGGTCATGGTAGGCCACCAGAAGGAGCCGGCCATGCCGCAGGGGCATTGATATGGATGGCACGCGTCACGTCTCTCCAAGCAACTTGATGGCTCCCCAAAAGTTCCACAGATTCAAGACAGAAGCTCTTCGGACCCAAGCCGCATCAGCAAAACATGATCCAGATGCGGATAAGGGGGCACCTCTAGCCTTCCATGTCACAACAGACAATCCCCAAAAAAATATATTTTTTTTTATAATTTATATATATACCCAAAATATTTGACACCCCCCCGACTTGGTTGATTCTTCGGTTCTTAAAAATCACTTGTTCCATGGGCCGGATCGAAGCTGTGTTTTCAGACTGGGCGAGCCGGGCTCGGCCCCCCCCGCGGCGGTGAGACGCGGATCCTGCAAGGTGGCTCAAGCCGTGGCTGTTCTTGATGATGGAGCGGCCGGGGCTTTGCCTTGGTGGTCCGTGCGACCGGGTTCGGTACAGATCATGGAAGCTGAGTCTAGTGTCTAGTGGCGATCCAATCGCGGTTTTTTGATGCTTGGATCAGCCTTCTGTCCTTCAGTGGCGAGGACCAAATGCACAACTTGCTTAGAAGCATTCATGGACTCCGACCTGGACACCATGAGTTGATGCACGGCCTGACCTGCAAAGCGTCAGATTGGACTCATCGCGCCTGCTGACCGACTGACCCGATGATCGATGGTTTTTCTGAGCCGCGTGGATTGACCAGTGGCTGCCGGTCCATTCGTCCTTCGCTGGAGTCAGTCCACACAAGAGGAAACCGATCCCGGCGCAGCCGCCGGAACAGCGCCGTTCCACATGTGACACCTTCGTTCGAGAAAAGCTTGGGTGATATATTCTGATGAGCCCCAATGCCCCAAATCTGGCTGCTTGGTGGGTTCAACTCCCTTGCAAAATATGAGTCACTGGCTGGGTTTAATTTAATCATTTAATCATCCCAAAGCGATAAATCAGACACCATCTCGAAACCATCATCCCTCCAAGACCTGTCTGGAACGTCTGGAACCTTTGAAACCAGGATCCTGATCCCTGTCTGCCTCACCCAACCCAACTAAACAGTGCCTTTTGAAGAACCATGAAGAACCGCACTTCAAGATACTTCAAGTACGATTCTTCAAGCTTCAGGACAATGTCACCTTCTGCCATGTCTTGATGTAACGGTCTTATTCCCGTGAGAACCGCGCCATGCCCCTGCTCGGGAACCCAAAACCAACGCTTCCCACCACGTGCCGTCCCGTGTCTCGCCGTTGCTCACTCGGCCGCGTCCCGTGTCTCGCCGTGACACCCGGCTCGTCCAAGAGGCTCTCCTCGGGAGGAGTGAGACATCTTGGAGGTGGCCCGCTGCAGCTCGGAGCCGATCACTTGGGGAAGCTCCTGCGGCCGACGGAGGGCATCGGGCCATCGGAGAAGAGGGAACGGTCGGAGCCGAGGTGGAGCGTCCAATGAAGGATGCAAAGGATCCGGCGTGTGATATCCAATTTGGGGTGTTTATGTTTATCTCCAGTGTGGCTGCTTGAAGGGAGTGGCAACCTACTTGCCAGCCACCCAAAAATTGATTCCTCAGGGGATGAACGTTGAACATATAGCTTCAAACCACCAAGACTCCTGCTGCTTAGGCGGGAAACAAGTCATCCAACCTTCAAAAGCTCAGATTCCAGATCTTAAAACAGCTTAAAACAATATCAAACAGTGACAGTACACGTCATGTTTTTCCCAGCTCACTAGTTCGCCTTTTTGGCACCCCAGCACCACCCGGGTCGCTGGCGGTGGGGATCATTGGCCCAACAGAAGGAGTCGCCCCACGCTCTCGCCCGGCCCGACGCCCGACGAGAACCGCGGCATCCAAGCGATGATTGCGTGTGGTGGGGCATATACCTCGATCTATTTCACCATATTTCACCATCTTCCATCTTCCATCCATTTTTGGCAGGTCCGGTGAAGACCCTGTGTTTTTCCTAAGGGCCCTTCTGAAGCTTCCCTTTCTCATGAGGAGACCTGCGAAGTCGGGTGCTTCTAGTTCAAAGTGCTGGGAAGGGCCAGCTCCGACCTCTGCTGATGAAACCGCACGGACTAACCACGGGCGTTTGTGGAGCAAACGCGGCGTGTGGAGCGTGGCCGTCGCCAGATATAGGAACCAAAGGATATCAAAGGACCAGCTGAGAACCCACAGCTGGGAACCCACAGATGGTGCCCAACCAACTGAGCAATTGGGTCCCAAGGCGAAGAAGTCTTGACGTGGGAGGAAGCAAAAAAAAAGAAACGTCCTCGACAGCTTTCCGATGCGGGCTGTTGGCACTGCTTCTCTGGCTTGTCTTGCTGCTGCTGCTGTTGGTGCTCTTCACTCTGTTCTTCTGCTTGGAGCCCCAAGATAGTTCGCCTCACATCGAGTCAGCTGGACCAAGGGAGGAAGGATCCTCAGAGCTCTGACCCAAACGTCTCGACTTGATCGGGATCTAGCGGTGAAACATGTTGAAACCGAGAAACGGTTTCCTCGCCGGGCGCTGGCTCTGTCCGCAGTTGGAGTCTGAGGTAAGGGTGGGGGGGGGATGTTCGATCTGAATCCCACCCTTGGGTGGGTGGTAGTATGGCTTAAAGCCCTATGAATCCCTTGGGCCCTCCCATTCGGGCTGGACCCGAAGACCTCGACCACCGAGTCCGGACCGAGGGCCCGGACCCTTTGGTTTGAGGGCCTGGAGGGTGGCTGACTCAGCTCGCCAGTGGGGCGGCCAGTGGATGTTCACCACCGACTGGGTGGTGGTGAACATCCACTCCGACGGCTCCAAGTCGAAGCCATCTGAGTGGATGGACCTGGCATGGACCTCACGCCTCACGACATCCTGTCGCAGCAGGTGCTGCGACTGCCTGCGATTGGTTCAACTCCGCTGTCAGGGCCAGCCTGGCCCTGAGCCAGGGCTATCCTTGTGTGAGTGAGTAACTTGGGGTGTTTCTCGGATGAAAATTGCGTGGTGAGCGGGGCCTACCCAGGTCTGGGTGGTGCTACACTGGCAGCGTCAAGACAACACAACACCAACCCGAAAACGCAGATCGCCAGCTTGTCCGGCAAAACAACTTGGTGGAGTGTCCTACAGGGAACGTCTGTGGGCTCGCACCCTTCTGGAGAGCACCAAGCAAGCGCCTTTATAAGTGCATGTGTCTATACATGTTTAAATAATGATTAAAAAATGCGTGATCACTGATAAATAACAATTAATGATTTATAACAGTCTCAGTACTAAAAACATTGAAAAATCATTTAAGATTGACTTCAAGCCTTTACCGGTTGGCTCCGGTAAGCAGAAGCTTGATCGTCTCATACCGGTTGGACCGACCCTCTCATTCCAAGTCACCCGGCATGTCGGGCACAACGTCCATGCTGCAGGACAGCCGCTTCTGTAAATTCTGCTTAGGACCTTTCTTTCTTCCGCCGCGGCTCCACGTCGTCCCCATGGCCAGCGCTCTTCCGCTGCCGGAAAACCACGTGCGCTTTTCCACCGCCCGTCGCTCCTTGAGTCACGGGACGAAAAGAGGCTTCAGCCGGTTCTCGGCCGCTAGCGGAGAATCGGAGGTCTCTGTTACATATGCATATATATATATATATATACGCCTGGAACCCGTTTGACTCTGTTTGAGTTTTTGATGGGAAAAAACAGGTGGTTTGTGGTCCAAAATAGAGGTCATTCAGGTTTTCCAGGTATCGCATCCGATCCTCCAAGAGGTCACCAACGGAGACCTGTTAGTATTAGGGCCCTTCCCTAAGCCTCGAACGAAGAGACCTGTTAGGAGGATGCTGGTCTATGGTGGATAAATCTGTGCCTCATGTATGCACACGAGGTACAACAAGGTACTAAGCCCTTCATTTCAGGCACTGAGCGATCTTAGACTCACGCCCACGCTGGTGCGGTGTAGATGTTTGACAAGCTCATGCAGGTCACTTTGGGGGGGGTGGCTACTTGAACACTCCATGCAAACCTACTGTAATTACAAATAAAATCTTATAGATAAGCTGTTTTGCTTTCAGCATGCCCAACCAGGGTAGGCCAAACTCAGGTTTGATCGGTTTGATACTGATTTACCTCATGCATCCTCATGCTTCAGATGAAGTCTGAAGTTATAGTTATAGTGTACCAGGGCCATGAATAGACGTCCATCTTTCCAAGCATTCCCCTCGATCTCCTGTTTCTGTGTCTCTATGTTGGCTGAACTCATCATGCTGAGTTGAATAAGGACTCGTGCATTATCATACATTGGTGGCTGAGCACCTCGATCCTCTACCAGTGACAGCCAACAATTGATACTAAGAGATACTAAGAGCTGAGCCCCCCAAACCCGGAAATCGACCTCCCTGGTCAACCTCATCTCTTTCTTCAGTTATTCATGCTCGGAGTTCCTCCACTCGAGTCGAGCATGCAGAGTCACAGACTGGTTACTGCACTGGTGACAGAAATGGGTGATATGATTTTTGTGCGAGCAGCTTGGGGGATGCATGGTGTCTGTACTGGTTTCACCGCTAGTTTCAGGGTTTCCAATGTTTCCGGTTTCCTGGTTCACATGAGTCGCAGCTCTCCCCATTGCCCAAGTGCCTCTTCGTTTTCCATCGTTTTCCCATGTCACATGTTTTCCCTAATTGGCTTCCTTCCTGCAGCTTTTCATGTTTTTCCGATTTCCATCCATTCGAACTTCCCTCCCCCAACCTCCCCCCAACCAAAACCCTCCACTTCAACCCCCAGAGTGGGAACCCCCAAAACCCGCCCCCACACCGCGCGGTGTCACCCGGAGGCGCCCACACGTCACGGCGCCGCCTTCCCCGTCGGACAAGGCCCGCCGATACACGGGCGGCGTCTCTTTTTTACCGGCACTCGTGGAGCTCGGCGGTGCGCCGTTCGAAGACCATGACATTCCGTTGGATCCACCAGTGGTGACAATGCCCTGCCCGCGTGTGGCGCGCGCCCCGCGCCACCCGCGGGTTCCGTCGCCGACCCGGGGAAGCGAAGGAAAGAGCAGAGAAGAGCAGCTGGGGAGGCGACGATTTGATGGAACTCCCCAGTCCCAGCCATTTCCTATACCTGGATCTTCCAACTGAGACCCATTTCTGCCTGTTCATTTCTAAAAAAGTATGCCAAAGGATGCCAAAGGTTCGAAGATCCAGGGGTATGTAAAGGATTTCACTTGCCATATTGGAACATCCATGGTTTCTGGTTCTTTGGCAGTTCAGGTGGTTTTGTCACCGCCCTTTGGAAGTCCGTCTTCCGCGCTTCGGAAGGCCGAGGAAGCCGTCATCCGTCGTCCTCGGGGCGCACGCTGGATCTCTGGGGCCGCCGAGCCTGTCCCAGCTCCCTTCGGACCGAGCTCCTCCGAGGGTCCGAACTCCGAGGGTCCGTGCTCGCCTCGTAGCCAGGTCGTCGCGCTTTGATTGTGCCAGAAGCCTCGCGGCTTCAGCAATGCTTCCACTTCCGCCTCTGAAGAGGCGCGGAGGACTGGACTGGAGGGTGGAGGGTGTGAGATTAGCGGTCCTATGACCCAAAAGGCTCGTCAGGATCTACTGAGGCCGCTGATATTTGCTGTTGAGAAGGCCAGGCACCTCTGGTTTTTTGCGAGCACCATGAAGCCCCCACCAGTAGATCGAACCTATTCAATCGATGTCAATCGATTCTTTTGGCGGGCGGTGCGCACTGGGCAGTCCACCTTGAGCAACAAATGGTCACCGTCCATCGTCCAACGAGAAGAGTCGACTCTTTCGTCATTTAGGGTGCCCCGATTCCGGGACAACTTCCTTCAACACTTCGCTGAGGAAAAGTATGGTCTAACTGGGCCTCTTCCAGATGAAGGAATGAACATGAATGAAGGGGAATGAAGAGAAAGTTTGGACACTTTCTGCGGACTATTGGATCATATTGGATCTATTGGTCATTCACTCTCCTTTCAGGTGATTATCATCCATACATCCCATGTGGGCCTCGTGGGTGCCCGGAAAGGGAATTGAAAGGCAAGCTTTGTTACTAGGATAGCAGTGCCCCTTGTTACTAGTAGTATCATGCCAGGAGCTACTTCCTAGTAGCTTCTTGCTCCTAATAAGCAAATTCAGCAGGATGACCTTCCCCTAGGTTGCTTTCAATGCCAAACTGCATAGCACGTCTCGGTTCAGAGGAGCTCCAAGCACGAGCTCAAGCATGTTGCACAAATATGATTCCTTTAGATCATAAAGCAACTATAAAAAGGACCATCCTCTTAACCCCTCTTGCAGTGCCCAATGATTGCAAAAACACATAAAAACACGAATCAATCTCCAGACAGGACACCCAACCAGGCTGGTCCAGGTCAAGAGGAATCTTTTTTGGCTATAAGTGGAACTCGTGTCTACTAACGCTAGCAAACCCAGTCTTTCTGGGCACAGGTCGGACAGGTATAGTGGCCCCCCAAATGGACAGTGGCACAGTTTCCGTTCTGTTCCCATACATTTTTAGTGGGGATCTGCTTTTCTATCTATTCCAGGACCCACGGTCGGGGTGGTTCATGGACACCCCGAATCACCTCTTTTCGGAGCTATCAATAGAAACCCCTGGTCCGGGTGTCCTGGTTTGGGATGTTGATATGTAGGTATACCGATGTATACCCCATAAAAAAACACCACCAACCCCATCAAACACTCCGGTTCAAACCGTTTCCACCAACCCGATGCGGGCGGGTCAAAAAGGCCTGCGTCTTCCAGTTCACATGGCCTCCGCCGGCCTGGCAGGAGGGCGGCTTCGAAGCGCCGTTCATCCAGACAACCAGCAGCAGCGACCAACAGCAGTGGCTGCTGCTGTTGTACCTTGAAAATCCACTGCCACCTTCTCGGGAGGTACGACATGGCCCGACCCCGCCTACATCAATGGTCTCCAATCACCTTCTGGGCCGTTGTTGGAATCGTCCAAAGACATCCAAAGACAATGAAAAGACTGGACCATGGGGTTCACCAGGACTGAGTGTTCTCAATCACAGTCTCTCATTCGACCCTTCCTGTTTCGTCGGAGACCATGCTGTTGAAAGGGTTGGTCTCGATTTCCGGTGCCAAATCCTTGGTACTTTAGTGGACCCTCATATGGAGGGGTCTGGGATCTCATATGGAGGGGTCTGGGATCTCAAATCCCTAGGTTTGGAGGGACCAAGGGCTGTTGGGTTACCATAATTTACACTACTGGACCTCCGTCGCCGAGACCAGCCGTGCAAAAACTGGCAGCGGCTGAAGGTCTCTGGTGGACATATACATCACAGACCCCACCACGGCAATGTCTTGGAAACCACTTCAGGGAAGCAGGCTGACTTGGTGCTTTCTTCTTCAAGACCCTTATGGACTGTGCAGATCTACACTGCTATTGTAGAAGGTTGATTTATCAGCACCCCCGCCATTTGGACTGAAAAACCTCTTCTAATATGGGGGGCGTTGATTCATCAACATTCTACGTTGAGGAGATCTGGAACACCCTCAGCTGCGAGCGACTCCATCACTCAAAATCACTCAAAATCGGCGGTTTCATCCTCCAATCCTTACACCATCCTCGACCCAGCATGGTGACCCAAGGGGATGCGTTCAAAGGTTGTCTCTGCTAGCTGCTAGACACCCTCCCCAACACTCATAACATCCCATGTCATGAAGGATCCAAGAACTGTGTATATATACCCTAGAAGTCCAGTTCGACTATTGACCGACTGAGGTAAAGGAAGTTCCCGAACTCAGGTCCCCTTTCAAAACCATTCTTGTTATAGTCTTTGACTCCCAGGGTATATATGTAGAGATTACCAACACTCGCCATCTATCAAAGCCCGTGATCCTTCATTGCCTCACTGGGGGTCGGGAAACCGAGCCTACAAGTATATTATTACAAAAAACGGCCGCAACATCGAACATCTTACAGCTGGGTACCCTTTGCCTTGGTCCCTTGCAAAAAAAGGTTTGCCTTTTTCGATCTGAGTGCATGGGGAAACCAATTCCCAACAAAGGTTTTGCAGGTCATCCACTTTTCCTGGGTAGGTTGCTCCGTAGCGGGCGTTCCCTCCAGTGAATGGGCCTCCAGGTAGGTTGCTCACTCCTTGTCTCAGCCGCTGTTTCGTTCGAAACCACCGCTTCGAACACCGGCAGTGGCTCCTTCGCTCCTGTGGCGCCGCCTTCCGCGCTCCTTCGGCGGCCTGAAAGGGCGGAGCCCACGAGATCACCAAGCCTTCACAGCTGTGCCGGTCCTGCGCCACGCGCCACGCGCCGGTGTCTCTCATCCCGAGAAAAAAGCAACGCGCCCGAGGAGTTGGCTCGATGAAGCGGCATGGGAGGAGACCCCGTAGCAAAGCTTGGGATGAAAGAAAAGGAATCCAACATGACCTGGTTTGGTTTCAGGAAGGCCCATGAAAACCGTCTTCCCACAAAGCAAGCTTCCACTTAGTGAGTGGGAGGACTGAGGAAGAACGACCAAAAGAGCCTCAGCCCCCCCGAAACGCAGGGTTTCTCCTATTATAATAGCCCCTTCCAGGCGAATGGGGACCTCCATGCACCACCCAACTCAAAGGGTTCCTGGTCCAGGTCGATGTCGGAAAAAACCAGCTTCATTGCCGCTGGAAGCCAAGACCCTCCTTTCATCCCACTCGACCTAGAGCAAGACACGGCCCCATGGACCTAAGACATCCTAAGACATGGCGCCATCCGCGACATCCCCGCTCAACGAAAAGACCTAGAACCAACCTGTCGCTGCCGAAGCCTCCAACACCCGGCCGAGCTCGAGGCCGCAAACGTTTCGCGTGTCTCGCGTGTCTCGCGTCTCGCGCGTCTCGCGTCTCGAGTCGTCCAGGTTGTCCACGTAGGTCTTCTCAAAGGCTTTCGGCACATGCTCGGCCACTTCAATGGACATCACCCAGCTCCAGCGCTGCCCCAGGTCCCAGTCCTCACCTCATGGGAATTCCGTGGAGAGCCAGCCGTGGTGCTTTGGCCCGGTGCCGGTGGTGCCGCTGCGGTGTCTTTTCTTTTCGATTCTGGGGTGGACTGGAGGAGGAAGGAAGGAAGGAAGGAAGGAAGGGCCCAGAAACAAGGATTCCTTTGTTTATATATCCGAGTCAATCAAAGCAGGTCTGCAGGAACCTAGCAGAAAGCCAGCAGGGGTCACTCTCAAAGCAAACCATGGTAGCCGATGGTACGGGAGAAGGGGTTCTTCATTGAAACCAGCCTCTAAGCCTCTAAGCCTGTCTTGTTATATAAGCCTCTTGGAGCCGTTCAATCACCCGACCTGTATCTGATGAAAGGGAGCTTCCTTACTTCCCATTGACTTCCCCCAGGGCTCTCGTCGCGCCAAATCGGGCTATATCCCATCTCCTCTGGCACGACTAGTAGCTTCTTGACCTACTTTTCCTAGCTTCTTGTTCCGTCCGATGGCGCGATGGCCTCCCACCTCAAAAACGCCAAACGCCTCCACCGTGCGGTATGCGCTCTCGTGACGCTTCCTAAGGACCGTCCGACCTTCGTCCGACCGAGGCACTCAGGTCCGCATGCCAGCAGCGCTTTTCGGAGACCATCCGCACGGAGGGATTCCTTCGAAGCGGCGAAGCGCTTCGGCTCGTT
Organism: Durusdinium trenchii; assembly: GCA_963970005.1. NCBI lineage: Eukaryota > Dinophyceae > Suessiales > Symbiodiniaceae > Durusdinium > Durusdinium trenchii. Next base: position 530,990 of record CAXAMN010022017.1, read on the forward strand.
CCGGTGGACGCCGGACGCCGGTTCCGGACGTGGGAGACTGAGGGGCTCAAGATGGTCGACACGACCTGGAAAAGGGACCAGACTGGCGTTTTGGACTTGCATTGGGATGGTGGAAAAGGGGTTCACCGTGTAAATATGCCAGACATGGAGTGTCTGGGACTTAGGAATTTGTGTGAAACTTTAGAACCGGCAAACGCCAGAAACCATCAAAGACTCCTCTACTTCCATGTGGTCCATTGAGGAAAGAGATTGGCATGTGTCCGTTGAATCTATTTGTTCCAGAATGGGTTTTTGGGAGCATCTACAAGAAACCCATAGTTTGGGGGATGAAAGCCGTTGGTTTCATGTACAGTAGATATTTCCTTGAACCAATTCTAGGATTTGTCGGGCCAACTCAGCTTTTCCCAGTCCGGGCCCGTCGCTGAACATACGGCACAGTCACCTGGTTTTTTAAGGACCTGACTTCACAGGTGCTTCCTGGTGACAAGTCCGGTGCCCCTGGCCAAGAGGGTCCTGGTATACAGGACCATTGAATCCTTGAATCCATTGCAAAAGAATGCAGAAACCCCACAGGATCCATTCCAAGACCGTCCAGGCGGGGCCGCCCATGAACGAAACTACACCAGACTGCTGCAAGTCTCAAAAGAACACACCGAAACCGGATGCGCTATACCAGCACCCTCCAGCAGGTCTCCTTTGGAGGGTTGTTAGGCCCTAACGGGTTTCAATTGGTGACCTGTTGGAGGGTGCTGGTATAGACTAATGTTCATGTTGACCTCTTCCACGAGACCTGCCAAGCCAGGACACAGCAACCTGGTAAAGGAAGTTCCCATCTTCGAAAACCAAACTGCGGGTTGCCCACAGTACTGAGGTGATCTGAGGTGTGTAGATCTTGCTTTGACGGAGGGCAGCCATTAAAGGCAACTTCAAGGAGCACCCTCCCAACTAACATGGGCTCTTTGAGACATCCCATATATCATTTATAAATATATACATTCAGAGAACTCTTAGCTTCACATGTCCCTTCCAGCCATTCACCCCACCAGCTCCAGCTCTTCTCCTTAAACCACACCCACCTCCCTCTTCATCTCTTCCATCGCCTCCTCCGATCTAAAGCCCATCCTTCCGCCCCTCTTCAACTTCAAAGGCTCCCATCGGCACAGCCCGCCCGAATCCCGCTCTTCCGCAGCGTCTGCACGTACCAGCCGGCGCCCGCGCCCAAATCCAGGACCGTCGTCGCGCGGCGCGACTGGAAGAACTTCACCTCGGCGACTTCACGAGACTCGCGGTGACTCGGTCCACTTTCTTTTGCGCGGAGGGAGGGAGGGGCCCTGCACTTCTGCGGTGTGGTGCTGGGGGAAGAGGAGGATCGAAGAGGGGCAGAAGAGGATGGAAGTTGAGAGGGGCTACTCAGGGGCTGAAGATATCTGAAGGAAACATGGAGAAACAAAGACCTGTTCGCACGTGATGTTCGACGTTCCCTTCGTCTTCGCACCCAAATCGAACGAAGAAACGGCGACCGGACCGGACGTCCGCGACTTCACCGGACCTCATCCTGTTTGCGACAAGACGGACCAATTAAGACTATCCCATTGGATATGCTATATATATATATATTATATAATACATTATAATACTATCCCATATATTAAGACTATCCCATATCTACATTGGATTAAGACTATCCCATATGGTTGAGGGATGCTATATATAGACTAGAGCCATTGGTACCAGGTGCCCGAGTAGGGTCCTAGGTCCTAGTTCAGGTCACTGAACCTCTCTTGGAATGCCAGACTGCTCCCACTTTTGGCTCGGAATCCTCTAACCTGTACCCCAAGACACCAAGCTGCTCACACACACTGACTGTTGGAAGCCTATCTCACTCATCGCAGGGCGCGATCAAAGAAAACGTACAGAAAGACAGGCCTCGGTCCTCCTTCTTTCGGATAGGAACGACAATGGTCCAGGATCCCAAAAGTCCAGGATCCAAGTTGATCCACATGTGTTTTCGCAGTTGTTAGCCGCCCAAACTTCTGATTCTTCCTCCAAATTCCTTCCCATTCAACTCATCCATCCAATGTTTGGAAGCCCCAAAGCTACTGGTTTCCGGCTGTTTCAGAAATATCGGCCCGGCCGCTGCCCTCTAAAAACCATTTTCAGCCCACAACGCTTTGACGACTTTGACGTCCGAACGGCTAACGCCGGGCCGAAGCCCTTGTCGTAGATGTGCGGCTGATGGCCTTAGTCCACTTCGACTGATTCACGCCCAAGCCGAGAAAGTCCGGGTGCGGGGGATCAAGGAACCACCTCCAACAAGGCCAGACCTCCGACGCATGTCCACGGCCCCCCGCCCTACCGGGGCTCCTGACCCTTCCCGTGGAGCCGGCGCCGCTCCGGTGAGCCGGTGAGACACCCGACCCTTCCGACCCCCCCTTCCCTCCGTGCGTCGGTACCGGTCGTGTCAGGTCAGCCCGGTCGTTCGCTCCCCAAGCGGCCCACATAAGCGCCCGAGCTTCGAAAGACCTGGTGCCGCGGCACCGGGGGGGTTCCCTTTTGGTCCGCGCGCCCCGCGTCGAGACACGCGCGTGGCGGCAGTGGGGGGCGGCATAGGGCACTGAAGTCGTTTCTGTTCAGGAAAGGCTGGGGGCAATGTGAAGCCTTCTGGGAGGTTCGTGCGTTGACCCGACAAATGTGTGCGCGAATTCCCTTCCAACGGGGAATTTTCTGCGATTTCCCCGGACGTAGACTACCCAAAGGGACCAAATCGTATTTTGTTGATTTTCACGGGGGATAGATTGGGTCTACCGGTCTACCCCATTACCAGTAACAGTGGATGGTGTTGGTTCAGTTGCAGGCCGACATCCTTAAAATAAGTGCGATAAGACCTGCCTACGCTTCCTGTTACAGGTCATGTTAGACAAACCCAACAGTCATAGGCAACCAATAGAATCAGCCGGGCACAGCCATGCGGCTGCGCAGAGGGGGAGAGCGTCCTTTGGTGTCAGACCAAGCAAGTCCTCCGTGGCCTGGACCAGCGTCTAAAGGTGTCTGAAGAACAGTTTGAAAGGGTTCGCCCAGTGAACTGGGTTCAACATGGGGGGGGGCTCACCCGGTTCGCCCGGTCGACTGGCTCTAGACGGTCGACGTCGACGTTCATTCTTCCAGAAAGTCTTTACAAGATCTCGGCTGTTGAAGTGGGAGACACCCTGGCCCACTGGGTTTTGGTCTGTTTTCATTCTTCCACAAGGTCGAACTCGGAGATCTCACTTGTTTGATGCACAAACATTGACCGCATTGGATTTGCTCAAAGGACCGGGCACAAGCTGAGCGCCAGGTACGAACACCTGGTGGTCTAGCCGCCCCTGGTTCAGCGTCGAAGAAGGCCTCCCCCCCACACCGGTGGAAGATCGAGCATCTTAGGGTTCCGCAACTCCAACCGTTCTTTTCTTTCATGGCGGCGCCCGTCTCTTCTACTGGGGGCCCTCAAGGCCGACTCTCAAGGCCGCGACTGTAATCCTCCCATCTTTGACTCAAGGTGAGAGGGCTGTGCTCTGGGCCTTGCATGACACAAGAGTCATGCAGCTACAAGCTCTGGCCCTAGGCCTCCGCGGCCTCTCTCGCCATATCCAATCAGCACCCTAGGATTCCAATAGCCTGAATCTTGAGCAGCCATTCTTAGGATTTGGGCGCTGCCCAAATCCCGTCCACCTTCCCATTTTCGGGGGGAACATTCGCAAAATGGCGACCGGGAACACGACTCTCCGGACCGTGCAACACATCCGACACCCTCTCCATCCGGGCAGCCCCTAAGGGGGGCGGACAGCAGTACTCGAAGGAGTAGCCGTCCACCCAACAAGCGGCCATGCCACGTTCTGAAAACGCTTGGTTGCCTAAGGATCAGGAAGCACGGCAGACCCTGCGGGCAGACCCCCAAACTCTCGGTCTCGGAGCACGGCAGACCCCCGTGGTCTACCTCAAGTGTCCAACCAGCACCTTCAAAGGGGTCACCAATGGAAGCCCCTACACCACTAAGGGACCTCCATTGGACACCCCTTGTAGGTCCAGGAAGAAAGGATTCAGGATCAAGACTGCCTTGGTCTGTGTCTCCGGAAGTGGCCACCCCTGAACGACCCCGCCTCGCCGAGTTCGAAACGATCGGACGAGTTGGCCTCGGTTCTGAACACTTCGGTGACCCCCCCAAAAAAAAAACACGTGGTCTTCCGCTTACCAGTTCAGTGACCGTAAATAGGACCCTACCAGGGTACCGAACTGGGATAGTCTAGTTCAACCTCTGTTGGCAGGCGGAAGTTCGTTTCAATCCCAGCCAGCCTCACGTCCTTCGGTCAGCACGTCAGTCTCCGAGTGGATCGGCCCCCCCGGGTGGCGTGGTCCGAGTGGTCGCATCGCTTCGCCCCAACCGAGTCGCTGAAAAAAGGATCGACCAAACCACCACCCCTGCCCAACTTGGACAACATCGAAGCCTCTGCAGCTGCCCAAAGACACGCCGTTTCGCCGCAACCGAGCTGCAACACATCTCTTGTGAAAATCCTGGCCCCCAGCAGGAGGCGTTGTAGATCCCCACATACGGCTTCGGCGCACCGTGCACGGCGCCGAGAGAGAGCAGTCCCAGCACACATGGCAGCATGTGGGGCTCAGCTCGTGGGGGCAGGGTGAGTGCTGGGGGCTGAAGGGAGGGGCCTAACTGAAACAGGTTGCAGGACCATGCAGGGATAGAAAAGAAGCAAAGCACCAGGAGACCCTAAGTTATCGGTTGACCAGAATAAGCCCCGCTGGCCTTTACGATCATAAAGAAGAAACGGACAGAAACCTAGCTTTGCTTGCATCTCGTTGCGCCGTTGATGTTCATGGTCCTTTGTATCTAGCAAAACCTCTTACAAGTCTTAGCTTGACACAGTAAGAGGAGACAAACCCTGTGGGATACTGCAGATACCTCTGTTAGGGCGAACGTCACTTCGCTGGCAGAAGAGAGCATTGGAAGAAGCATGAAGAAGCATATGCTGCAGGAATTGGTTGCTTCGATCTTGGAAGATATGGGTTGCACCTTTTATGGCCTTTGGTACTTTTGGTATCCTGTTCAGGTCTGTCTTCCGCCAGGGCTCGCCCTGCATGGAGCTTAGTTCTGAAAACCATCTGCTTGCCATTCGCAACTTGAGCCATGGGTCACGCGGGCTTTTAGGCAACCAAAGGGTGCAGGACATGTGACCCCCATCAAATAGACCCGAAAATGATCGTTTTGGGAAGGTGAGACTGCCAGAATCTGAAGATTTCCCGGTTCTAGATCGACATCGAGAGATGGACGAAGCCACGCTTGGGGCCTTTGCTGTAGACCAAGCTAGTGAGTGTGTGCTGTGCTCTTGCAACTGCACGCACTGGGCGTTCAAAAGACTTTCGCCCTCTAGACTAGACATGGCCAAGTGCTTGCACATCCCAGCCACTAGTAGTGGAATAGTGACCGTGGTTGCTTACAACAAATCTAATTCAAAGTAACATCTTAAACTCTCAAGAACTTGGGAAATGTACGGAACTCAACTGCTCTCTCCTGCACCAACCCAGGGTTGGGCCAGGACACTTCTCTCTTCAGCGTTCAGCAGGAGAGAAAAGCAAACACAGCAGGATGAGCACAGTAACAAAAGCCAATGACACTATAATATATAGACCCCCAAAAGATAGAAAAATAGATCCCCACGTAGAAAGTGTAGTGGAAACCGATGGAAACCGTGCCACTATCTATTTAGGGACCACTATAGGTCTCGCCCTGGCTACCCCACCCAGTGCTTTTGTGCCTCAGAGTCGTCTGAAACTGGGATTGGATTGCGCAGGACAACCCCAAACAATCGATGGGACTGGCATGTGTATCAGTATATGATGCCAATATGCCATACAGGGAGTGAGCGTCTGGGAACTGCAAAGCAGCTAAGACTCATTTCAACGACCACACCCGTGGTGACTTCTCCCGCCGCGCGGAAGCGCCCGCACGCATCTCCGCACGCATCTCCGCACGGCCGTACAGCTCGCAGGGCGGGGCACGATCTCTTTGATCACCAGGCCACACTCGTGATTGTTCATGGGTGGGTCGTACCTCATTTGGCACGGAACATCGGCATTGATGTCAAGCGCAACAACGCCACAGCGCGACGCGCGACGGGCGCCATGACCGTGAACGGTTTCGGAGGGGAACGATTGGTGTTCAGATGGAAAGTTGAAACAACAACAACAACAACAACAAGTGAGCAGCGGTCAGTAAAGCAATAAGTATAGAATCCAGCTTCCCGTGGTGCACTCCTCGATTAGTGAGTTCAGTGAACGGTGTACACCATCCGCCTACTTCACACTCCAACCCGGGGCTGCAGGAGGATGAGAAAATGTGCGATCTCAACATTGGCCGTGGCGAAGTTCCTCTGCCCGGCACAAATTTGGTAGGGAGCCCGGGATGGTCCCTCGACCTGGTGCTGCTCCCTTGTAACTCAAACAGTGACACCCTCCTTTTCTGGCGCCCTGGCGGCGACAAGAAGGAGCTTGCAGCAACTCTAGGGAAGTGCAAGGTGGGGCCTACAACTTGCCCGACATGTGGGGCATGAACCTACGCACTGTTACTGTTTGAGGCTTTTGCCAAACATCCATGATTTCACTCAGCTTTCAGGCGAACCACCCAAGCACCCACCCCCGCGGGCACTTGAGCCCAACCACGCGGCCCTGAGTGGCAGACTCGGGACCCCAACCTGATGAGAGGGACCTGGTGGGAGGATGACATCTCCCCAAATTCCCCCAAAAGATAGCCCTGGCCCACCGTTGTTTTAATGGTCTGTACCTAGCAACCATGGTTGTACTACGAGTCTTGGGCTTACAAAACCAGGTCAACCATTCCTTTTACAGAGCAGATATGCCACAGGCCTGAAGATGTTCTTTAGGGGTGAAATAAACAACCTCTTGGGGTCTGTGCCATCTGCTCTCAATCCACTCTAATTAGTCCTCAAGAATGTCCACATCAATTCGAAGTCCAGTGAAAACGATGTTGTCCGACTGAAGTGTTCAGAACCTTTCCCGAAATCAGGTAGCCCTCGTCAGACCATTCCTTTGAGAGTCGAGTGTCTCCCGAGAAATCGGTACAGCTCCATCTCCAGGCATGCTGCCCTGGTTTAGGGTTTAGGGTTTGAGAACGTTCCAACCAAACTCGACCCCCTGGAGAGGTTACAACCAAAATCTGGCTGCCCTGGGGATGACGCTGCAGGGGACCGCTGGGACTGTTGGGCCATTGCCACCCAGTGCACTCCAGCAACGCGGACCGCCTGTTAGTTGGGCCATCCAACTTCTCCGACAGTTCTGTCACGGTCTGAACCAAACCCGTATCGACCGGCCACTATTGGGTCGAAGGTGGCGACTGGGGGGATCCGTGTGGAATAGCCGGAGGAGGAGGATTACACGGTTTGACTGAAGGTCCTGTTCCCTGGATGTTGGCCACCATTGGAACTTCCCGCCTGCTCGATGCTGGGGAAGGTCACCTGCAAACGGGCAAGCACGCACACGCACGGTGCGTACGAAAACGGCAAAGCTAAGCCATGCCCGGCTTCCAATGTTTCAGGTGACAGGACAATGGGCAAAGCCTAGCTATGTTGAGTTGATTTTGTCAAGTTTGTTGTGAGACAAGTCGTGGTGCCGTCTTTTGTTGCACGGGCTTAGTTATTGTTGTTGCGTCAGGTGAGTTTCGCGGCTTTTGCAAATCAACCTAACCTGAGCTTTTTCTCTCATGATCGAGGGCAGTTGGGCTTCTACACAGCTCCCCCTGACTGCTAGAAGATTCAGGCAATCTCTGCGTTCTTTAAGGAATCCTTGGAGGCTTCATTGACATTATTGTGCAATCCTTCTTGTGATAGGGAATTTATCGGGATTGTTTTGAGGGATCCATTCATCCATTCTGCAAGAATTCGACCTAACCCCAGCTTCAAGTAATTTGCGAGCTACTGTGTGCCAAATAACTAGCGCATTCAACATAATTGGTGGCGGTTATGTTATGTTATTTCACATTCTTTTAGAGAGATGGGATTTGGCCAATTTGGACCGTTGAAAAAAGCTTGGAATGGAAAAAAGGCATGAAACAAACCACCAACGGCACCCACCCAAGCATCTACACCCAAAGCCCTCCCACACACCAAAAAAACGAACGTTCTTCGCTTCAAACCAACCAACTCCACACATGTCACGATAAACCAGTAGACTTGGGCACTGGCACTGCTCCAAGTAGGCCGATTCGCGCCGTGCCGATGGGTTCGCGTCGCCTGGAAGGTCGGAGAGAAGCGCAAGATCCGCAGCCGCACCGCGGAGCGTTTCTGCAACTCTTTCATCATGGCCTGCGGTGGCCGGCGCCGGCGCAGGCACGAGGCGTTCGAAAGAACCCCAAAAACGGTACCATTTCGGGGTGCGAAAATGGAGGGCGGAGCCCCAGACTCTGATCAGGTTACCCTTTTGTGAACCAAGACCCGGCCCACCAACTGAGCGAGACGAGGAGGGTTGAGCACTCCAGGAGGGTTGGAACCTGGCCTTTTCTGGGATGTGATGAAGACAATTCCCAACCCTTACCACCGAACAGACCGTTCCACATCGAATCGGCCGCACGAGTAGAACGTTCACAGCAGTACCGAAGGAAATGAAACGTGGCAAAAAAAAAAAAACATGTTCAACAGGAGTCCAAGTTCAGAACTTCAGGGCGGTGCTTCCCACCACAGTGAGAGAAAACTGGGTCACCCGGCCCAGAAAACCCCACCACCCTGACTTGGAATTCCTGGTGTGTTTGCCCGCAAGTTTCTTGCATTGAAGTGGGATCCTTGGATCCTTGGGATTTCTTCCAGCTGGAATGACCATATGCACTTTAAACCAAGCAACCCCGGTGAAGTCCGATTGAACATCAACAGCTATAGCCGAATCACGGTGAAGCGTCCAATTTCTGGATTAGAAGCATCGAAAAGTCATGGAACATCCACCCAATCTGGCAGCTTAGCTCTGGCGGCATTCAATACACATTGCCTGTCCAAAGTTCTCCATATCAGAGTTGTCCATATAAATCCCGTCTCTCAGGGTTTCACCTGTAGCCGCGGCTTCGTAAGATACCCCCCCCGCTCTAATCCAATGAAGGACGACGATAGCGGCATAGCGGGTCCGCCCACCTCCACGCCACTTTCGCCGTTCACCTCCGCCACATAGTCGCAGGGTTGCACCTTGCCGGCCGCCCGACCGGACCAGCGTGGACCGGTCCCAGCGCCGGTCCCGGCGCAACGCACGGACACGGAAGACCAGGCGGAGGGCTTCTTGGGAGAGGGATTTCTTTCCCACCTTCCAGGGCCGCAACCCCCACATGAAAAAGTTCGTCATTCAAAGTCTCGGCATGGCAGTCTGAACCTCAGGCTTCTGCGAGTCCCTCCAGCGCCTTGGCGAAGGAGTTCTCCGCGTTCCACAGGTCCAGCTTCCCCCCAGGCGCCTTGGGATGGGTGATCAGCCCCCTTCCCAGACCATCAGCTCATGAAAACGGCTCCCAGAGGGAAATGGGCCATGGCAATCCTGTGCGGCTACCAGTCTACACCTCCTGTCAGAGAGCCCCCAGAAAACGACAACCCCCAGTTTGGCGGATCACCCGCAGCCACAAACCCCAGAAGAACTGTTAGGGCCCCTGCCAGCCTGACGGCCACTGAGCATGTCTCATGCGCTGTTTCCATTCAGGTGTTTTTTGGGGAAAGGTACTTACTGTACTTGTTGAGATGCATGAGCAGAAATATGTTGATGTTAGATGTTTGGGATGTCAATTCTTGATCAACTGTGTGAGTCTAATTTTTGACTTACCTTTTGTGAAGACTGAAGGATGGCAAACGGCAAGCACGGCAGGAGGGAAAGGATCGAACATGGTAGGACCAGCCCTTGGTCGTTTAGCCAGCCTCTTCAAAACCTCTGCCTTTGCAGCGCTTGGGTTCCGGGAAAGGGTTGAAGTTCTTCGTCCTTGTGCTGGGTCCAATGAAGCTAGGTCCGGGAGGATGGCGCCACACACAAAACGAACTGCATAATAGATGCAACTCTTGGGGGAGGGCCTGGCATGCAAATGATACATGGCAGCCAGTAGGTGCAGCAAGTTACGACGTTTTCCTTGGAGTCAACCTCTTGTTTGCCCGGCCATCTCGATGAGTATCTGGGCCCACACGGCCCCAATGGAAGTCACGTTGACTTACTTGGAGTTACATGAGGAACCGGGGAAAACGTATTGAAAATCCACCAGAAAAGGAAACGATCCCCCAAAGGAAAGTAAACACAAACAAAAAATGACCCTAAGCAAAGCCAGGCCGAAGCGCCACTTGGATTCTTGGCAAACAGTTCAAGTAGCTAGCGGCGCTGTGTTCGAGCGAAAGAAACAGAGGCACGTGCCAGAATGCATTCTACAGGACCACACCATCCCCAAAAGCCAACTCCACGTTGAGCATCGGGCTGTAGGAGGGGTGGGGTGTAGCAAACTGTGCTTCGAACGTTCGAGCGGAACCCCCAAAAGCACAGGAAGTGGGAGACAAGCCAGCCGGGAACCCGACCACAAGAACCCAGCCTGGGAGACAAATGAAACGAAACTGAGGACCGCTCGATCATGTTGATGTAGAGCATCTCAGGCCTCAACGACGCACGCTGGACGCGACGCTGGGCCGCTTCCCCGAACCACGGGACGACGCACGACGCACGTCGTCGGTGCTCGGTGCGGAAGTGAAATGGATTCATCAAGGGGCCCACCTGCGAGCGAAGCGAGATTGACGTTTCATAGAAATACCCACTGAAACGTCTAAAGACGATATTTTGCCCCACTGGAGTAAAGCATATTCCTGAACTCGGGTCACCTTTCAAGACCCTTCTCTTGATAGTCTTTGACTCCCAGGGAATACCTGGATCAAGTCTTACGTCAGACCCCATGGATCTGATCCACCCAGTACAGAGGCCTATCATAGAATCAGAGCAACCGAGGATCAGTCCGGACTTTCTACAAGGGCTTTTCGTCACATCGGTCCAAGAAAAATCGATGACGGGACTGACTTAGTCTGTTTGCTTCTTTAACGTGTTGTTTTTCTAAAGAACCATATGCCAGCTCTACCAAAAGTATGCGACCCGTTTCCACGGAACCTCTAGCAAGCTTCGGACCACGATGAACCTCCAGGCTCGGGCTTCGATCGCTTCTCCGCGCATGCTTTTTCGCCCCGCTTCGCCCGGCGGTCGTCGGACAGGCGCGGATGTTTCTGTGCGAAACTGGGAGGGATGGGACGGAAGTTCCGCACGACAGGGGCAGCCAGCATTGGAGAACGTCAGCACATGGTTGGATCGCAACATAGGGGGGGGAGTGGTTCTGGTGCTTTTTCCCGAAAAGCCGTGCCTTTTGAGGACCTTTTTGGGTTATGCTATTGAAGTCTGTCCTATTACCAGGTTTCCATGGATGATGATCGTTTGGTTGCAGGCCAACATCTCTAAAATTGTTTATATACCGACGGTTACAGGGAATAGGACAGACCCAAGCTGAGGTCAATGACTGGACCCCAAAGTTCTTGAGCCATCGCAGATTCACGATCCCTAACTCGTAGTGACGTAGTGCAATGTCCCACGAAGGACATGGTCTGCAGATGCCCGCAGTTGAGGGAAAAAAAAGGTCCACCAATCTCCCACAATCGCTGAAAGAGTAAGCCTATCCACTGAACAGGATAGGAAGCTGGACTCACACATCTGCCTCACGCTATCCCCTGGCGTTCTTCTTTTTTGGGGTCTCAAGTGAAGACCTCTCAGTCACCACGCCATGCCTATCCACTGCTGCCTCCCTCCTCCGGGTGGAGCTCCTCCCTCCTCAGCCATGCGGGTGACACCTTTGGGCCCCAAGAAGTTCCGTCGGGCCAACGGACCAGATCTACAAGCAGCTTCGCTGCTTTCCTCCGCTGCGGAGAGGTCTACGAACACGGACGGCTCGGCGTGGGAGATGTGGTTCGAACGGGACGCTGGTCGTTTTGACGCTTGGCCGAATCAAGGACCAGGAGGTGACAAGGGCACGGTTTCAAGGGAGGTGACTTGTTGTTTCGCATGTCGCGTATATGTTCCATCATGTTCTATCCATCTGGAGGCAGCTTTCATGACATTCGCTTGGAATCTGATGTCAAGCGAACAGAAAAGGTCTAAACTGCTCAGTGATGTGTCACCACAGTGGGGCGAGACTATCGTGGGGCGAGACGTTCCGTTCACATTCCGTCCAAACCAGGTCAACAGCTCGGCAGTGGAACTTAGGAAATGGCTGCTTTTGGGGGGGGGGGACAACATTCTGTCTAACTTCTGATTGTTTGGACTGTCTGAGTCTAAGTCAATGGGCTGGCATATATGGCATACATGGAACCTGTGGGATAGGAAGTGGCTACTTGTTTGGGGAAGCATTCTGTGTAATTTCTGATTGTTTGGACGTTCAGGTGGCTATGGTTACGCTGCTGCTGTTCGACGAAGGGGGGCTGCTGCTGATCGTGGGTCCTTTTCCCTGATTTTGCCCAAGCTGTTTTTGAGTGCATGGTGTACTCCAGTCCCGCTATCGTTGGATGTGTAGTTGTTCGCCATGGACATCCATGGAAACCTCCAAGCCAGCGAATCCTTTCGTCCAAAGCAATGGGGGGGCGCTGGCTTCACCAGTTCCATTCATAGATAAATTAGATAACTTACAATTCTATGGAAAGGACATGCCTTGCTCCCGGCGCCCTGCCGTTCGCGTTCGCAGCAGCACAGGGGGAGCACTTGCAGTGCCATCCCACCGACTTGGAAAAAAAAAAGCCTCTGCCCAACGGGCTTTCCACCTTCCGGCAGCGTCCTTGAACGAAAGTCTTTCGTGGCTCGGTTGCTGGCGGAGTTCAGATGAGCCCCATGGCACCGGACGTATCCGTTGAGGCCCCCTCTTCAACATATTCCAGCTCCCTGGACCGGGAGGTCCAGTAGTGTAGGGCTTGGTGACCCCTTTGAAGGTGCTGGTCTATATTGGTTTACAATGATTCAAGCATCTTGATGGGGAATGGGATGACCACCCTGTCCCCTCAGTACTTTCCCTTGTTCCACCACCTTCCGCTGCTTGGGGAAATGACAAAAAGTCGTGACTGCAGTCAGTGGTTTCAGACGGAATGGCACCAGCCGTTTCTTTCCTTACCATGGGATGAATATTCCAAAAACGTGAAGTCACCTGTGCTCTCCGAGCACCGTCTCCCGCTGCCAGGAGGCTCATGCGAGAAATGGCGCGCCGTCTCCCGCTGACCAGTCGAAAGGGATGAATTAGGGTCAAGAGCAAGCGGCCATTTCGAGGGCTCTTGAGGGGGAGCAGGTTGTGATAGCCCTCTTCCTGGGAGATCAAGTACTACGGCATGTATGGCGATGAACATGATGCTGATGTTGGTGATCATTGGAAACAGTGGCCTGGTAGAGGTGGCATCATGTGTCCTGTGTTCCATCTAAGTACATTCCAGATGTTCCAGCAGAGGGAGGGCCACTGAAGCATTCGGCTACACGGCCAAACGATGGAAGTTGTCTCTAGGCTGCTAGTAGAAGCCAGCATCGGCGGCCTTGCTTGGGTTTTCGGGGCAGTGAGTGACCTTGGAGCTCTGAGCTCGGGTATGGCGGTGTGTCCAAACGGACCAGAGGTCATTGACCAAAACCGTCTGAGATCTTCTGAGCATCAGAAGGTCTATCCCAAAGCTTTTTCTGCATTTTCCGCGGTCAAATGCCAAGGCCATCTCCCCCAAAAAGCGGAGTAAACGTCCTCAGTTGGATCCTTCTTCTCTCCCAAGCGTGTGTGTTTGATCTGAGATGCCGCGCTAGACCTGACCTCGCGCAAGCTGCGCATTCGACCAAAAGCGTCATCGAATTCATGTTTGGAACTCCGAGGCAAACGGCCTAGGTGGTTCCGAGATCTGCCAATTCAGGTCCTCGGGTGGGCGCCAGCAGCTCAGACCCTGGCTCGGCAGCGGCTCGCTCGGCCCGCTCGCGCGCGGCAGGGGGCCGGAGGGACTTGGAGCGCTCGCGGCTGTGGGGAGCGCAAAACATCTTCCCAGGAAGGGAGTTCAATTATTCAATTATGGTAAGACACGACCCATGGGACTGCCGAGTTTCACGGCCAGCGGTGGTAGTTTGGGGGGTGAATGGGGCGGCAGTCCCATTAGTCGTGTCTGGGTTATGGTAAGACATCCAAGATCGTCGATCTTCAGTTCTTGCCCAAGTGGTCGATGACTTGCGGACATGCCTGTCCTGCTTCCTGAAGAATGCCTGAGGTCTAGCCGGACAGATCTTGTACAATGAGGGTTGAGCAGTTGAAGCAGGGATGCTGATTCGGGGATTCTAGCGAGATCCCTTATGTAGATGGAAGGATAGATAGATAGATAGATATCCTGGAAATCCAAACAACCAGAAACAAATAGATGTTTTCTCAGTCTCGGCCACTTCCTATGTAAAGGATCTCACTTAGCATGTTGGAACACCACTTGTTTCTGGTTGGGGCTGGGTTTCCAGGTATATAACTAATATATAGTATCTATATGTTTATAATAGTAATTATATATTTATATAACAGTTATATAAACAGTAGTATAACAGTTAACTAATATAATTACTATTATATTTTTTATATAACATATAGTTATAGTTGTATATGTAGTCATGCTATAGTCATAAGCCAAGACCAGGCCACCGGTGGGATCCATCCGGAAGCCGCAGACCGAACCCGCAGACCGACCGAAGCCGAAGCCGAGAAAGGCCCGTATGTGCCACTTGTGTGACATGATCCAAATCTTTGGAGTTGCTATTGAGCAACTATATAACTATTTGGAGTGAGCAAATAGGAACCTTATATAACTATTTCATTTGGAAAAAGGGCCACCTGGTTTTTTAAAAAAAGAGAAGGGTAAACGATGTTGTATGGACCCACCAGCTGAGGCCACTTTTCCATGACCCAGCTTTTTTTTCCCGAGTTCCAACCTATTCCGAAGACCAAAGAGAGATTTTCTGTGGTTATCCAATGTTATCCAGGCAAAACATGGCAAAACCTCACCAACACATCTCCTGACCTCCAAACGTCTTATAGGTCTTTCTCATCTTTCTCCCAACCTCAAACCCCCCCCCCGAACCCCGACCCGCTTTCTCCCAGCCCACGGACCCGGACCCGCGCACCCGGCTTTCGCGGCACCCGCCTCTCAGCCCTTTGGGGCAAAGTCCTCCATCTTCTCCAACAACGCCTGAGCCTCACGCCACGGAGCCCGCGCGGCTGCTGGTTTGGGCGCGAAAGGGAAGTTTGGGCGCGCCTTTTGCTGGGACGGTGGGCTGCGTGTCACCCAGGGTGAGCGGTGGTGTGTGGGGCGGAAGAAAGGGGTGCTGAAAGGGAGTGGAAATGTGGACATGAAAGGCAGGCCTCCAAAAGAAGCTTTCACACTTCAAATGGGAAGGGGAAATTCATTCATCAAGACTCTATCCCAAACACTCCATGGGACTGCCATAGGACTGCCGCCCCAGACAGACCCCCCCTTTTCCACCCCGATCGGCCGTGAAACTCGGCAGTCCGACATGGCAGTCCCAGACGGGTCGTGTCTGGGTATGTGAATACCATGTGAATCTTTATAAAAGAAAGGTACGGCCCGAACCGAGGACCTAACTCCTGGGGGTCCTTTCCGTCTTCCAAGACCCGTCGAAGGACGGTTTGACCTGGGTTTTGGTCGGTCTAAGATCCTTAGGTAAAGCAATGGGCGTTCCCCTAAAAACCGTTCGAAAAAGTCGGATGGTGCTTGGATTGCATTCCTAGGGCCTTGCACGAAGCGTCGAAGTCTAGACGAAACACCTCAAAGACAAAGAACCATGCGAAGAAGCTCTGGCTCGCCTCTTGGGGACCTTGAAGTTGATCTTGATTCAGCCAGCACCACCCAGGTCGGGTGGTTCTTAGATGGAAATGCATCTTCAGGGGGGTCTATGAGTCTATAACACTACCCTAACTGGGTGGTGCTGGAGATTACAACTTGTACAGCATTGTGCAGCTAGTATTAGAGGATGATGTTCTGAGCTTCCCCACGTAATTGGGCGAGTAGTACTGCACAATCTCCGGAGGGTATTGCAAGTTGATGGTATCCACCATCTCCTGCTGCAGTTGATCGCAGTCTTACCCGCGAGCTCGCCCATCACAGCGAGAGACAAATGCGATGTAACTTGAAATTCAGCGAAGGCCGCAGAATGTTGATGATTTCACTTAACTTCTACATAATGAATATGAAAGCCCCATGCCACCTCCTTCTACAAGCATGCTAGTTTGAGGTTCTTGAACTGTCTGTGCACGGTAGTTGGCGCTTAAATGGTAGTTGGCGAAGCTTCTTCACTTGATCAAATGTTGCGTCCTAGACACTGGCGATGGCCTCCAACCTACTAGCGATGGCCTCCAACCTCTAGTAGCTTTGAACGTGAGGTGTCGGAGGTCTGGGGATTCCTTGGAAGCACGAAAAATCTTTCTTCACTGAGAGCCTCCACTCCGGCATCGCACGACCACTCCGGATCATCCCGGGGGCCTCCATTGGACGATCCCACGCAATCCAAGGATTGAACCAGGGGCCCGACGGTCTATGGCTTCAGTCTTTGGAAATACTGGTCATCTATAAGGTTTAAAATCATCATTGATAAAACCGCCCAGAAAAAATGGAAAAAGAAAACATCGTAAAACCATCATAAAACCTCTTCAGACCTGGGGGGGCGGCTGTGAATCAACTGGGAATCAAGATCTCAAGAGAAAAAGAAAAGTTGGATCCTCTTCAGTTCTTCAGCTGAGATCCCAGTTGGTGTTGTGAATCAACATTCTACATGAGTGGATCTCAGCTGGGATCTCATCAAACCTTGCGTTCAGCGTCGGTACGCGCTGAAGACGCGCACATCAGCGGCTCGGCTGGGTTGTTCTCCGCCGTTCGGTGATTGGTTGAAGGATCGGCATCCCAAACTGATGGCCGAAAAACAAAGGCAAGCGACCCGTCTCGGAAGTCTCGGACGCGAAGAACTCGCTGTGGGACACCACTCTGGTGGACCGTCCGAAGTCTCCCCACACCTTGGTTTTTCCCACCCTGAGAAGTCACATCATCGAGTTGGCGACCCCTGGGTCCGCGACCCCTGCGAAGTGGTTGGGTCCAAGGATGGGGCAAGAAGGTTTGCTTGGAGACCTGAACCTCACCGCAGAACCTGCCTCCTCACTCCCAGTTCTTGAGTTGAGGCTAGTTGAGAAGGGCTGTAATGGGTCGAACCATTTGAGATCTGAGATGTCCCTCTTCATAGCTTATATAGACAAAATAAAGTCTCAATTAGGCTAATCTCAGATACTGCTCACTGCCATAGCTACAGTTCCACATGGGGGCCGTGGATCTTTTCACCGACCTCCACCACCCCACCGACCTCCGACCATCTCCGACCATCTCATCCCTGCTCATCCTGCAGCTTGGAGCCGCTCTCCGCTTGCACCTGCCACGACGCGCCCGCGCGCGGGGTCCGGACCGCGCCCGACCAGGGCAGGTCTGGTCCAAAGGTAACCTGGTGGAGCCAGGTCTTGTCTAGGTCAGCAGGTATATGTACCCTATAGACTTCCGTCTGGCCTTTAAAAAATGGGAACGACCTGGTCTTTGTAGTATAACATCCTTAGTTGATTCGGGATTCAGCCTATGAAATTAATGGTTGTTGGAAGCCTAGGGTGTATGTGTCCTATGATGCCATATATGATGTCACATGTGTGTGAGCATGTGGTTTTCGTTGCATAAGCCAAAGTGTCTGCGACCAGGTCTGTAGATATTTGTAATGGAAAAAAGATGCGTGCCTGACGTCCGATGATGATACTTCGTCCCCTGACCCGGTCCGTCGAAGCTTTTTGTGGCCCAAGTGAAGCTCGCCTCACTCATTGGCACCAAATGGGCTGTGAGAGCTGAACCCTCATCCAAAAAGGATGGAAAGGGGTGTCCCAGTCACTCAACCTTGCACATCCCTGCAGTCTTCCGAATTGATTTGGGCATAGCCAGCAAAACCCGAGCCGAACGAAGCCGCGGCTAGAAATCCAAAGTCTATGCTATTTCCTGATATGATTATATTACTATGTTTGCGAGGTACGGGAAATCCATGTTCAGGTTCCCTTAAGGACTATCTTGTAATCTTTGACTCTCAAAAAAGAAGAAAAGTCCTACATCATGTCGTTATAAACTGATATGATATGCCTATAACGAAGCGCATCTGTCATGAATCTGTCATATCATGGGTCGATTACAAACAAGACTTGGACTAGTTGGAGACCAACGCATGTTTCTTCGGCCAGCCTCCGGATCCCCGATCCCCGCCACCGTGGACAGTTTTCACGTGGATTGCGCGGTGGAAAACGCGGTGGTTGCACGGCTTCTGTGTCATCTAGGGTGAGAACATCTCCGTTCCCCACATCCGCACCATGTATACACATTCAGTCACCCGGGTGTCTTCTGTCGGTCGATCTGTCTGGATGAGACACATGCTCCCGCGGGAAGCTGCAGCACACCTCCTGAAGCTTCTGAAGGCTGCCAGACTGAACGAAGGCTTTTCTCGCTTCCACGTTGTTGGGCAAGACCTTCGCGAACTGCTGGACGACATACCTCGGATGGTCAGCGACTGCTCATACCGGGACTGCCGCGTTCGTTTCAGGTGGGGAATCTTTTGGGCTTTGGAACGCATCAAGTGGCTTTCTAGTTTCAACATGAGGACACCTTCACCTTCCAAATCAATCTTAAGACAAGTGTGGATCTCAAAACATTTGACACAAGCGTCAAACCATTAAGTGTGTTCACATGTTTCGAAGCAAATTGGGACTGCACTGAAAGCATCAGTTGTTCAAAGCCTTGTCAAACACTACCATACCTGTCCAGATTGGATGTTCTCATCGCGGCTGCTGTTCCGGTCTCTTCCAGGCCTTCAAAAAAAATCGATGTTCCTCCCTGAAGCCACACACACAAAAATACAAAAAGAACGATGTGGCTGGGATCCTCCACATCGACGTACTACTGTACCTTTTGGGCGAAGTGGTCCCGAGATGCTTGAGGATGTTGGGTGGCGAGTCCAGCAGCGGCTCCAGCGCTGGCAGATGGGTGCACTTCTGCACGACGCTCTTCCTGAGCGACAGCTCGCTCGCTCGCTCGGGGCGAGAAGCACGGCGCTTGCGAGTTGCGAGGACCGAACGTCTCTGGACGTCCTACTGGATGGCCTTTCTCCGCTGCAGGGGGCCTACAGAGGGGGGGGTTCTGGCAGGTTTGGGAGGTTCGCCTTCCTTCCCTCGAAATTGAGCGGAAGGAAGCGCTTCGGCAGGCCTTCGGTGGGGAGTCAAGGCTTCGTGGGGTGACCAACCGATCGAACCCACAACTCTTCATCCAGGAAGCCTCCACGACTTGACGGATTCGTCCTTGGGTCTGTCAACAATAATCTGCATGAGTGAGCACCACGGCGGCATCACTACTCAAAGGACACACCATGGCGGAGTCCAAGCCAGGTGTCCGAGAGATGAGGGGGGCCAACATGAAAAACACATCCTGGTCCTATAATACTTGGAGCTGGTCCAGGAACCTGGAAAAAAACAAATTTTCCTCCACCAGGGGACCTTTCACCCATAGGATCCCATAGGGAAAATATTTTAACAAAAGAAAAAATCCCTGCCATGCGGACGTAAAACAAATGAACCCCCACCCAGTTTCGACAAACGGAAGCAGAGCTGGAAAGCCCAGCATCATGTTAATCCCATCCCTACTTGGGGCACCCTTCTCCAATATATGTGGTTCGTAGCCCCCGCTACCACTCTCCACTTGGTTTCCAGGTTTTAACAGAGACAGTTTTGCATTTCGCATCATCCAAATCCCTCCCCTCCTTCATTGAATCTGGTGCACTTTGAGTGGTTTCTCCAAGTTTCTCCCCTCTCCCCCCCCAAAGAAAGGACACACACACACAAAAAAAAAAAAAACCCTCCCACCACCCCTGGTCCCCCCCCCCCAAAAAAAAGAACGTCCCCGGACTACCACCGATCCACCGGCTCCCCATGGTTCTCCATGCCTTCGGCCTCCGCCGGTGCGTGCGAGCGGGTCGGGTGCCGAGGGGCAGGGCGCGTTTCGCCTTGAGCTGCAAGTCTTCACTGGAATCCTGCAAGGCGCCGGTGGGAACTGGACGCACCGTGGGCCTTCCTTCCTTCCTTCCAAGGGGGTCCTGAGAGAGAGACGATGTGTTTAAACGCTTTTCACTTGTTGATGGGTGCCGCCTCCTTTTGCGTAGGTTAGGCACATGTAGTCTACTGCCTATATAAGTCCAAGGGCTGAAGTGCCAAAAGACCCGCCCTTGAATCGGGAATAGCAGGGTCAAGAGTCGGGTCTTGGCGGCATCTGAAAAGGGCTGCTGTGTGAATCAACCCACCAATCCCAAACGCTCCCAAACCAACCCATTGTAGGCCATCTATGGCAGTCCCATGCAGTGTCTGGGACTAGTACCAGGATGCCAAAGGCCATCAGTCGTGCGTCTCGTGGACGTCGTCGTTGGCCGTGGAAAACTGCGGAAACCATCATTGCTTCCCGCCCTTCAGGAGCTCTCCTTCTGAGGTGTCTATTAATAGCCTTGGTCTGAGGTTACCATAAGTGGTGTCCCAAAACCACCCCTCCTTCGGTGGTCAACCGGGTCGCCCCATGTGGTCTGGGAAGTTTTCTCACCGATTCACCCCATGTTCCGGTCGGCCGAACGGCCTAACGGACCCGCCCTCCTCAGGGCCATCCTAAGTGCGCATCGCCCCGTGGCCCGGGCGTGCTCCTGATGGAGGTACACCGCCAGAATCCTGGGAACCGGAGGGAGACAATGCACCGGCGTGCGTTCACGGACGGGACGGAGAAGAATGACGAGACCCCTATGTCGGATCTGGCGAGTCGTTGGAGGCCTGGTTGAAAGGGAATGTCCTATAAACACTTCAGTCGGAGTTAAATAGAGTCGAACTGGACTTCCTCGAAGGTGTGGTTGCCAATGGGAAACGCAAAGGTGGAAGGTGGAACCAACGGAGAAGACCAGAAAGCATCTCAGGTCAGAAGCCTTTTGAAGGTTCTGTGCCAGCAAGGCGTTGGAAATGATATCTGCAAGGGTCTGCAACGGTCAACTGGCAGCCAGGCAGGCACCTGCACTTCTGGGAGGTGCGGCTTCGAACAGCCCGGCTTCGCCACGACATCGGGCTCCCATGAGCGAACCACACCCCACTTAGTTGAACACGTTCAACATGTTTGGAAGTCTACAAGCTTTATCCCTAGGGCTCCAGTCGTACCTCCTCAGAAGGTGAGGACGGAGACACTGTTATGTAAGTAGGTTTGGAGGGTCCAAATACCTTCTGAGGAGGTACGACCGGATCCCTAGGGTATCTTAATTTAATGGATTTGGACGGCAACATGACACAACTCCCCCTACGATTCGAGGACCTCAGGTCGTCCACATGGCGAAACTTCGCCTCCAAAGGTCCCCCCAACGCCGTCCACCGCGCCGCGGGGGGCAGAGCGCGCGCCTTCTCAGCACATCTGCTTCCGCCAACGCACGGGCATGATCCGGACTATGCCGACCTGTGGCTCAGCTATAGCGAGTAGGAGCACATGGTCTGCCACCCAGGTCTGCCAAAGAAAAGTGGACACCCCACGTTGGCAGATCATCCAGAGTGGACGCCAAATCTGGGAGGAAGCAAATGCCCCATCTGCGTGTTGCTTCATGCATGGCCTACATGGAATGGAACCCTCTTGCATTTCCGCAGCGAAAGCATGCCAAAACGAAGGAAGGACAGATCTGGCTGGCGGCCAGGACCCAGGTGCCAAAGGTCATCCTGGGTGACCGGTCTTGGCACGTGGTGTTTGAGATGTTCTTTTCTATCTGTCAAACAACCTGAAACTAACCATCTAAACCTAAATCCCCATCTGCAGATTGCGTCCTTTTGATCCAAAGCCCCTCCGTCTTGACCCTACCTCACGAAATGTCCCCGCTCTACGGCCCCCAGCTCCCAAAAAATCAGGATCCATGAACAAACCACCAGATCCAATCAAAGAAAGGATGCCAACAGGTCATCAAGCATCCTGCAGAAACCAACGCCTTCGCTAAACAGGCCGTTCCGCCATCCTGCTGGCAGCTCCCTTCCTCCGGGAGCCCGAGCCAATCTGGCCCAAGGACCAGGCAGCTGCCGCCTTCACATGGTCCTACCGATCAAGCGGCATGGTCATGACCCAGCATCCCAAGCTGGCCACACGACCCATGGGACTGCCATTGATTCCGATCAGGCCAGGGGTGGTGCCAGGGGGTCAATGGGGTGGCAGTCCTATGGCAGTCCTATGGAGGTCAAAGGTCCAAGGTCCCTCACCCGTTGCAGGTTCGGACCACGCCGACGCCAGCTGGACACGACCAGTCGACGTGCCCAAAACGCGGCTGTTACGCCCGGGAAGGACGCTGGAACCTCGTTCAACACACATGGTTCTCGGATGTGTGTGCGCCCAAAACCGGGGAATCTTTGGTCAATCGACGTGTGGCCAATCACCACAATGGACCAAAGCCCCTTCCAGCGTAAACATGGAGGGTCTCACTCTTAAAAAGACTCTCTAAATCTGTTAAAATCACCTCACCCACCTGCGCCACCCCCAGTCCTCCGAGATCCCAGTCCTCCGGCTCGTTGATGGGCGCATCCTTCAAGGGCGGGATGCCCTTCGAGACGACCTGGAACGGACCGGATCCTGGAGACCCCCCGAGCGGCTCAAGGTCTACCAGGCCTACCACCTGGTAGAAGAACGTCCTCTTCTACAGCTGCAGCCTGCAAAAAATCAGGCAGCTGCCCCTGGTAGAATAATATATACCTATGAACTCAAACACCTGCTTTAAAACAGTCGGCTGCCACTTTTGTTGAGAACATGGACGTTTCGAAAAAAAGCGGTCGTTGTGCAAAACACAAAAACAAGAGATCCCAAGACTCAAGCTCCAGGAAGAACAAAACACAACCAGCAGCAAACATTTTCTAGAACTCCAGGCCAGCAGGGTGGTGCAAATGGTAGTGCATAGCAACCATGACTCTTGACATGATCTTGTGACCATGTTGTTTGGCTGAAACACGCCGGCTTAGCCGGCTCACCCTTCCTACAAGGTCCTCTGACATGAAGGTGGCTTCAGAAATGGGGTTCACCACTCCGGAAGAGTTCCGTTTAAACTGTTGCAAAGCGCTATGCACGATATGTGCAAATAGGTGTAACACTGGCTTCAAACCAAACAAACACAATCCAGAATTGAACGTTTCCTGGGCCAGCCCAGTGTAGCAGGACAAGAAAGCATGCCCACTGGAAATCAGTTGCCAACTCTCCTCTTCAGTCAGAAAGTATGCTGCTGAAAATACAACACGCATGAATTGGTGGATGGCTCCACAGGCATCAATGATCAAACCAATGCAACGATCATCAGGGAAGTCAAAGACGTGTTTGCAACAAACGTGCTCAATGAACTTGGAGACTGTAGCTGTGTCCATGTTCTTTGACCAATGGCCTTTTGGGTAAGTGCGGGACGACCCATACCCTAACAGCTCCAAAGTGAAGTTGGCAAAGTTCATTTTCTCCCCTGAAGTCCTCAGATATTGTTTCAACTCAGCATTCATGTCATCAATGGACAATTGAAGACGGGATCGCCTGAAGATGGACTTTGCCACATAAATCAACGCTGACCCTGTAAAGTCCTTGCCAATGCCAGCATGGTACACATGGAAGAGATCTGGTTTGTAGAAGGACGCTATGTCGTTGTCGGTCACAGGCACATATTGCAACAAAGCCCCAGGTTCAACCCAAGGTGCAGGGTTGTTGAGACCGCAGGTTCTTGTCCATGCTGCCATTGTGATTCGCGGATCTTCAAATGGTGGCCCATCAGTTTTTCCAGCTTCACAAAGCCAGCACACACCAGGCAGTCGTGCCCTAGACCTTGCGCTCTTCTGTACATTGGAGAAGCTTCGGTTGAAGTTCCCGACCTCCCTCAAAAAGGGGGCATCGCCAGTCATCCCTAGAATAGCAACTTTCCAGACCTCACCATTGAAATTGAAACCATTGTGGTAGAGATCCCCCAAATACTGGCCCCATTGGTCCACTAGTGTCTGAAACCTCTGCTTTTTCTTCTTGTAAAGATCGCATTTCATGGCTGTAAACAAAAACCTGCTGGCCAATGTGTTCCCTCGCAAGTTCACCCCTGGTTCAAAGTCAGTGGCGCCATGTGGATGTGGGCGCTTGCGGCAGTTGCCTGGTGTGGGCTGCAACTCGACTGGATTCCTGGCCGTGCCTTCTCCAAAAGCACTGAACATAGACAGAATCATGATAGAATCCTTTTTGTAGGTCCGGCCCCCGTCACCATGTAGGTAATATGGGATCAAATGTGCAAAGTCCTGCTGACGGTGGAATATGTCATGGTCCGGGTATATAGATCTGTACTTGTCCCAAAACCGTGGCAAGACAGTGTCCGAGTAGGCCACGGGCATGCCAAGCACTTTGTGAAAGAAGCCATCAGCTGCTATTGCTTCAAGTTGTTCTTTCGGAGGAAAGCAGGGGTATGACAGATCATCATCTAGTTTCAGGCTGACTCTCCGGAATCGCATCGCTAGACCACTTCTGTCCAGTGCATTGAAGAGTGGCTCATCAGCACTCTCAACACGAGCCTTCGCTATACAATGTAAAGTGCGACAGCTGTCTTTCTTAGCTGCAGCCTTTGCTTCCTCCACGCAATCCAGCGCCGGTGCCTTGAATAGGCAAGAGAGGCCGGGAAATGAGAAGTCTGTGGTTAGAAGATGAAAGCCCAGAAGCAAGCATGCAAACAACACATAAACAGAAAGACTACTCAAAAAGAGATAAGCAAAAACAGAAAGAACAATAGAGGAAAGACAGAGACGAACAAACACACAAACAAACAAACAGAACATGCGCAATATTCTTCAGTTGGGAAAAGAACATAGGGGCCAGGTTTTTAGAGGTTGGCTTCACTTCTTGGGTCGGAAGACCATGTGACTTGGAAAAGCACATTGACTTTTCAGAGAGCTAGCCTAAGGCAAGGTGCTCCCTTTGTATACATCTTGGCAATGTGATGAACCGTGTCGCTCAGCTGCTCCTTGCCTGCGGGGAATGGGATGTCACTGAAGTTAAATAATGATTTGGGAGGGGTGATTGGCTGATGCACGCTTCTGCAACGATGCATGCAACATGAGTATGAGGATATTCTGTTGCCCTGTCACTCATTGTGGACATGCAACTTGCACATCCCCCACAGCCCAAGCCAGATTGATTTCAATTCTTTTCCCCGCTCGGACGATCGAAGTCACAGACAGCCACAGGTTGATTTGCATGTGCTCAACATTCCACATGCTTTCCCAGACTGCCACCCCCAAAAGATTGCACCCATGAAGCTGTTGCAAGGGCACAAGTCCAAACAATTGGATTCGAAGATTCATCGGCTAGTCCTCAGGCTTCACACGCTTGGCCTTTTTTGCCTTCGCCACAAAGTGCCTGGGCAGGGTCATATTGGAAAAGAAAATCCATCCAAACGGAGATCAATTACATGCAAGGGTCGACCCATACAAATTTTCTGTGTGCACTGCATGCATTGACTTTCTGGGCCACGTGCTGGGCTGCAGCCTGTGAACTTGTGGCTTTGGACATCCTCAAGTGATATGCCATGGGTCAATCAATAGCGTCCCAACCTATGGCATGCACTTGTGAAGTTGACACACTAACGATGATTGCATGCGAGCATCGTTTTGGTGAGCTCTTTGAACTGGTCCTCGCACTTCGAATTGATCCTCAGTAGCTTCAGGAGTTTGAGTCTATATAATGGCTTCTCTAGCAAGTGATGCATTAACGGCATTAAGTAGATTCATATGCTATATAATGCGGGCCGAAGATCGCTTCAGTGTATCCAGTCGTATCGCCCTCTGCCTGAAGTTCTGCGAGTTGTTCATAGCTGTGATCTACTTCCTGAACAAGCTTCTGAAGCCTGTCCAATGTCCTAAGTTGCCGATCTAAGGTGAGCAATGAAAAGCGGCATGGCTACAAGCAAGGGCAGCTGACATGCTTGAAGGCCAGCTGAGAAACGACTTGCAAGCTGAATCACTGGCTGCAAGACCAATGATCTTGTCACACACTCCGCACAGGGAAGTCTTGCTTTTCAAAGCATTCTTGAGGTACAATTGCAGCTTAGATTTTACCTTAGATGAAAACAAGTGGAAGCTTAGCACAGGCCTGGTTCATGGGAAAGTTGGACCGCTGAACATGTTATGCATGCATGAAGGTACCTGCATGCTGGCATCCCCTTCCGTTGCCACGTCCACGGCCGCACCAAGGTCAGCAAATCCCCCAGCAACATGCATGTCGTCACCAATTGAGGCTAATCCTGGAGTTGCCTCACCTTCATGGAACTGTGACACTGACAACCTCTGAAGGTCCTCCCTCGATAGAGTACCACTGGTCCTGATGTTGACCCAATACTCCAGCACAGTCTCGTCATATTCGCACACCCTGCCAAAAATCAAGGATATGTGTTAAAGGTTGTTCAGTTTATATAGCGTGCACGCAAGAATTCTTATCCATACATTTTCCTTTTGCAAACATGATGCTAGTCTGCACATTGCTTTTGCATGGGCGCAAGGTCTCCCACCTCACCAGCTTATTTGCAGTGGCCCACTTCTTGATCTTCTCGATACGCTCCCTTGGAAGGAGGTTTGCTGGACAACCGGAACCTTGATGTCATGTTTGGATAGTTTCTCATGCAAATCTCGACAAGTACTGTCCTGAACGACCAACCCACGAGACCCATGTTCGAATTACATGACTCAGTCACTAGAATCGAAATCTTTTGTTTATGGGCCACATGGGTTGCTGCTGCTGCTGCGAAAACTGATATTGTAAAAACATGTGGGAACAATGCTGTGCACATGTCATGCATATTGTGCAGCCATTGAACGCACTGTAACCCAGCTCGTTCTTCATATCCTCCTCCGTGTAAAACCCACCCTTGACTTCGATCTTCTTGGATTTAGTTGTTGTCGAAAGAATTTCCACACGTTGAAGGAAAACATCCTGCATTCAAAAGCATTGCGATCAGAACTAAGTGGCACTCGCATGATGAAACATGTTTTGACATAACTTTTCCCAATCATTCCATGCGTGAACCTTGCCTTCATACCACCAGACTTGCACCACATGCCCAATAGTTGCTCCTTGCCCTTTGCTGCTTGCCACAGGTCGAAGACGTCACGGGGCACGGAAAGGTTACCAGTAGTAGGTTTAGGACTCACTAGCCTCCTGACCTTTTCTTTCTCACTCCTGGTCATGGTCGCAACGTGCATTATGATAGGTTCGGTAGGTAAACCTCCTTCTCCGGCAGGCGGCTCAACTGGCTGACCTGGAGCCTTGGGCGGCTCTGCAGTGTTGGGCTCGACTGGCTTTGGCAACTGTGCTGGCTCCAGAAGCTTGCCCAACTCTGCAGTGGGGTGACCGCAGTCAAGATCGACAGGTGCAACCTAAGCTACGAAGGGCCAAACCATCAATGGTGCATGCGAGTCATTCGTACATTGCTTAGGTAAAAACTGCCGGTATATTTGAAGGGGGCGATTTCTAGTTTGGTGGATGAACCTAGTGTTGCAAGCGTCCCCATGAAACATCGAAATTGTGGTGTCCCATGGTGCATGGATTATTTTTGCAGCCACAACACCATATTTGGGTCAAGTCCGTGCGTGAGCTGCTGCTGCTGGTGAGCACTAACCTCTGTATTATGGATTTCCTTCCGCAGATCCTCGGAAACTGGCACCTGCTTGGCAAGCAAAGCAATCTGCTCTTGCTGCTTGTTGACAAGGTCCATCAAGACTTGCATCCGGCGATCCTAGCTGCCAGAAAATAAGAGAATGATCAGAAAAGTGCATGGCCATTCACGCTTCATGGTTTTTGTTCATGCATGCATTTTAGCTGATAATATAGCTGTCCTGGTCATGAGGGCCCGGAGCATCCGTCACCACCGAAGGTGTGGGGGTGAAGGGCACCAGTGGAGGGTTTGGGGTGTCCGGAAGGGTATCTGCAAAGACCAAGCCTGACTCAGGATGCGGCGGAATCTTTCCATCGCTTGCTGCATCAAACTCTCCGGTCAATTGGCGTGCAACTGGCTTGTCTAGGCCGGCGGGAGCTTTGGGAGGAACAGGGGATGGAGCTGTCAACCTCGCAACCTTCTGAGCCGTGTTCTCCTGGGCAGTGGGCCTCTTGTTGGGGAGAGGCCTGGGTGAAGGTGGTCCAGCCAATCCTGGGGCGCCCACCTTAGGAACTGCAATTGGGGCCATGCTCGGCCGTGCCACTTGCGCCACACAGGATTTGGGGGGCACTGGTGCTGCTTTTTTTGCAGCTGGAACTCCCTTCGGAAGAGCCTTCGCACCACCTCCCTCTTCCAATGCTGGGGAACTGTAAGGTGTGCGCACCTGCATGTATTGTCATCCTACAACCCTAAACATGGAACGATTTTTCCACACAAGAGAGAATCACTTTAAAAGATTGCTTATTTCTTCCATTTCTCTAGATACACATGATATGGCCGGGCCCAACCCCATTGCCTTCAAACCTGCAGCTGCCAATTCTTCTGCAGTAGCAGGAATTGTACTGGCAGTAGAATTCGACCTATTGGGTTGGTCCGGGACTGGACTTTGAGCTTTCTCACCTGCAGCAGCCTGCATCTCCGTAAGCACCTGCACATGCATATAAGGAATCATGGTGCATGGTTCAAGTGCTGCCTTTTCCAACAAGCAACCATGCATAGCAAAAATATCAATTAAACTGCACCCATGCACGCTTGGAAGAACAAGTATTCCATACGGTTGCGGAATATAAGAACCTTGCTCTTGCCTATTCCAGTCAAAGGATTGGCCTATGTTAGCCCAACCCACATGCACATGTGCACCAGCTGTCACCTGAACCAACTTCTGAAGCTGGTCAGGGTCGTCAGGAAGCTCTTGTTTGATGGCTTTGAGGCAATCATTGTTCATGCACTGGATACCCGATAGGAGCGTGGATGCACTCCAGCCACCCCGCAGCACAGGCTGAGGCGACGTCGATACCATGCCAGTCCTGCAGATCGAGTGGATGCATGGCTGCACGAACACTGGGCTTGGGGGTGTGATAAAGGACTACGTGAGGCCACCGATTTGATTTTCATGAGTTCTGGGTCCGCGCGCGCGCCACTTAGATGCTTTTTTGGTGACCTGTGGGGCGTGCGCGCGCGGACCCAACCCCCCCAGAAAGGTATGCAAATCTTGAGGCGCTATATAGATAAGCTGCAGTCTATGAGCTAGCTAGGACCTATATCACCTGATACATGCACTATATCCATGCATGCATGCATGTGTGAGAATTTGAAAGCCAGACTCTACCAAACTGTCACCATCACAATTCGAATAATGCAAAGCGTATATACAATCTTGGTGGTTCGAACAACCTTCGTGCTTCGAACAACCTTCGAACTCGAAAAAATGGATCGATCTCCGTTCGAATCATCTTCGAACCTGGTTGAAATTCTCTTCGAACTCCTTTCGAAGCCCTCTCGAACACTCAAAACTGATTTAAAAAAAATGATCGTTTGCATGGGAAAACATGGATGTTGCTGGTGTAAACATGGATGTTGCACGTGTAAACATGGATGTTTCGAAAATCTCAATTTTGATCAAAATCAAAAGGCACGCAATTCGAACGACAAAGTTCGGATGGGTTCGATTATTCATTAATTCGAAAGCCCGCGGACATGGTCAGAATACCATCGACTACCTAAGACAGAGACCGTAGCATATTGGACCATTGGCATCCTATTGGGACATATTGGGACCATTCCAGGAGCATCATGGCATCCAAAATGGGGTCACTGAAGGCTGTACAAAATTACTGTTGCATGTTGAAACATCCGCCCAAAATGGGTTCCCCTTTTTTAAGAATGGATAACCCTTTTCATAGAAACACATGCCCTACATAGTCGATCGGTTTACGGTGCGACATGTAAACTCGAGTGCCGGGTGAATTCTATAGGTCCTTTGACAGCTGATCGAGAATAGGCTGCTAACGTCGTTGAAGGCTCCGGCCAAGCTTGAACAATCATAGGCCATGCATGTATAATTATACTCACTAGCTTACATCGGGCACATGGTGATCACTCAGGCAATCTCTTGTGCATGCTGCAACTGGCACACAATGGGCGCTGATGTGAAGAAGCTGACAAATCATGCGTGCATGATTCCGATTCCGTTTTCCACCCCATAGCAAATTGTATAGTTCGGATGCCTCGTGAACATATCACGGGAATCACAGAAATCACAAGCACGTGGGCAAAATCCATTCCCACCTTTGTGGGACCTGCAAACCCTTAGCACCCATGAGATACCTGGCCACCTCACGAAGATTTGCATCCTCCCAGGTATCGCCCCATGTTGGAGAGTCTTGCCACAGAATGGCAAGCTGCTTCTCGGCCTCAACGGCAGGCATGCCTTGGTACGGTCGTTTCACGTCTTCCATCATATCCTTACCGACCTCAACCATCTTCATGGCGAACTCCTTGGTGTAACTCCTCAGGTTGAAACCCCAATGCTTACCCTGCGAGGAGCTCTTCAAAAATGCATGTTGTCATGCCACATTTGTGAATGCATGCAATGAAAAGGAACATATACTCACAAAACACCGAGCTTCTGTGTGGAACGCAGTTGCTTTGACCCATGGTACCGCTTGCGTCCATCTTTAACATATTGAACTGTTGTTTTGAAGTTTGGATTCTCTTTCTTGTGTTGCTCTCGGATTCTCTTAGTCAACTTCCCCATCCAAAACTTGGCCACATGTTTGGAATTGCTCCAGAGTGAAGATCTCTTCGGTGACTTGGATTTGAAGAACAGCATCCAGAAGTTGCACCGATATACCTGGCATACCCCAACAAAATATTGTTCAAAAATATGAGCCATCAATGGGACTCCCAAAACACTCACGTGCTTCACCATGAGCTGAAAGAATGCTGAAAAATCACTGAGACACACACCTTCAGTAGGGCGCATAGCTCTTGGAAACGTGGGTGCCGAAAGAGGAGGCTCGATGAGGGCTGTTCTATCACCCAAAGACCCCCCAATGCAATGACCAAATAGCATATCAAGCATGAACGCGAGGCCATCACATTTGCATCTCGTACGCATGCACGTTCTACATTCCCTAAGGCATTGAAAAAGGACCTCAATGTGCTGCCACGGGATATTGACACCCAGGTCGAGCATTTCACCCCCTGCCAATTGATGAAACCTTTCGGATCACCCCGCAAGATCGATACCAAGTGGGTCCTTAGGCCACCATACGCAACATTACGTGCATATATGCCCATACACATGCACATGCAAGAAGCTTAAGGAAGGCACGAAAATCCAGCCGCTGTTAATATATCCATGCCGCGATGGTACTCCAAATCTAATCTTGCGCTGGGACCAACCTCCTTCCTGATGGTCTCTGTCATTGTGGCTCCCCCCTGCATAATGCTCTACAAAGACATAGCCCTGCACGAGCAACGCTACAGTACAAAGAATGACAAAAGATGCGGTGAAAGATAATATATATTGTAAGTGAAGTGTGTTTGCACATGTACCAGCCTGGTTCAGCTCAATATCTGGGTTCCAGAATAGTAGGAGAATCACCAAGACAAAGATCTCAGGGGGCAACGGGATGGTTAAGTCAAGAACGGCTGTCAGTTAGCAGTCTAGATTTGAGTTCGCAAAAGACCATTCCGGCGGATCTGTTGAATTTCAGGGTCCTTGCCTTTGGAGCGCCATGCTTGAACAAAGACACTGCTACTTTGGCAAAGTTAGCACGGACCATGGCGCAGGTCACAGGGCATACCTTTCAGCCTTTTCACCCAAAGCTGCGAGGCTGAAACTCCAATGCGCCACCCAACAATTGAGATAGCAACTTGTCCTACATCATGGCTTGCTTCAAGTCATGGAACCGGTCAAGTGGTTGGTGGCCTATTCCAACGAAAAGCATCATGCTCCACGAAACTCTGCAATCAGCAAGGGCGGGCGATTCGTGCCTTGTCTTTTTTCGAGACGAGGAGGAGATTGATCAGGATGAAACCCCAATGTTGACAAAATGCCAGCCATTGGAAGTACCTGGCAGCAAAAGGTATAACGTGTTACAGGTTTTGATGCTGCAGGACAGAACCAAAAGGTAACAATTGGCATAATTCGAAGGGTAAATCTGCTTCATGCAAGGCCTTCTATTCTTTCAATAGATTGTCTAAAACTATGGGCTGGCTGAAATAGCCAGAAGTAGCCTGGAGTCCACTTGTTGGCATCGAGGATCCCTAGGGAGTTAAGTCACCAAATCAGCTCGCACTTGTGAGCCACTTTTCCACGATAGATTCGAACCACGTAAAGTTTTGTGCCAACAGCTGCTATCCTACCTTGGGTCAGGACGGCAATCCTTCAATCAGAAATATAATGAAATAATTCAATTAAGGTAACAAGGCATGCGTGAGTACAGGAAGCCTCAACTGCAAGACCTGCCATCCACCCCCCACACAGCTTGGCAGTGTTGCGTTCTTAAGACCTATAATGCCCCAAAACAGAATTGCTCTCGTTGTGGAAGCAATTCTCACCCAAGCCCAAGCCAAGTGCTTTCTTCAGGCTGCGGTCCCACTGCTGGCCAAATACTTCTTGCCGACTGGGGTGAGGATGGATCCTTGGCTAGCAAAGCGGCAGGTTGGAACAGTTGCGCCAGGCCAGCAAGTAAACGTACTGCATGTTTGTTGTGTGTTCCTGTACTGAACTTTGTCCACCCATTGGAATAGAAAAGCTGTATGACCTTCTGGCCTATATAGTAATTGATGAGCGAGCACCCTGTTAAAGACTGCCTCAACATGCCTCGAAAGTTCACCAGCGATCAAAACTGAGGAGACCTCTAATGGCATTTTCCCACTTGGATTCGGTCATGAAAAAGGCGCCATCCAAAATATGTTTTTTTTTGCTATTGGTATAGGACTTGCGCGGTCCTTTTTCAGGACCCAATCCAAGTGGAAATTTGGCAACCTCTAATATGTTAATTCATCAGCTATAGTAGCATAAAGCCCTTTGCCATATTTTTATAAAACTGTATCACATTGCTTTGCAAGTGGCGGATCTTCTCCTCCTGCAAGAACTGCTGCGCCAGCTGTTCGTTGAGAGTCGTAGTGTCGTCATGGTTGTCCTTCAGCTGCTTCGTGCATAGCTGCCACCATTGCTCCTCGGGGAGACGAACCATAGCACCATACCAATTGAGATTGAGGCACAGCATCATAGTGGAGAAGCCACATCGATACTATAATATGCTATTAAGGGATCCAGCTTGCCTCTTCTCATGTTATATATGTACAGTGCAAGTTCAGTTCTATTGTGTTCTGATGGACGAGTCTTTCACAGATCTGAACAAGACACAGTCTGCATGTGAGTTCTTGATTCCTCCGAGAAAATGTACCCGTTCATTGATTGAATGCATATACATATAGTATCGATGGTTGTGCATGTTGCGCCAGTGTCCCAATCCCCCTGTGGCCCTCACAAAACACTTGAAGCTGAACCTTGCGATGGATGTATGTCATGTAGGAGTCCCGAATCGCTTGCCACCTCTCGGGATTGCACGTGGACTGGTAGCGCTTTGCAAAAGTCTTCTTTCCTGCATCAGCGTCTGCCTCACTGGCTTTGGTCTTGCGATTCTTCTCAGGCTCCACAGTCTGAGCTTTGGCCTTGGCCCTTCCTTTGGCCTTCGCCTTTCCTTTGGCCTTCGCCTTTCCTTTGGCCTTCGCCTTTCCAGCGGCTTTGGCCTTTGGAGAGGCTTTGGCCTTTGCTTTCCCCTTCGGCTTGCTTTTGGACTTCCCCCTGGCCTTTGCCTTGGGCGCCGTCTTTGACTTAGGATCAATTTCCTCGTCCTCCTCCATGGCCTCTTCCTCACCCTCTTCAGCATCAGCATCAGCATCAGCTGCTTCATCACCTTCTTCCCCATTGCCTTCGTCAGGTGATTTGCGCTTGCGCTTCTTGGCAGCAGCAAGCTTCAGCTGCTGCTCCCTCAGGAAGATGTGTAGCTGCTGCCTCTCTGCCTCATCCTTTTTCTTTACCCATAGGGCAAGGCAAGCATGTGCAAACAATGGAGAGATGCATCTCTCATATTTTCAATGAAAATCACGAACACGCACGCGTGGATGAATATTATTTAACGAATTGTTCATCATACGCCGATCCTCATCCTCCTCCTCCTCTTCCTCCTCCTCCACGCGCTCCTTCTTGCTCTTGTCATCCACGACCGCTGCACCCTTTGCATTCTTGCCATGCATGGCTTCAGCCTCGGATGCTGCGAGGCACGCCGCCAACTGCTCTGCAACATTGCCATCTTTGCCTCGGCTAGCCCCGGAGAAGCGTTTGGCATCTGCTTTGTTAGTGCTATGATGTGCTATGCATAGGCTGAATCAAATACGTACGGTACGTATTAGGGTTGAATTTCAAAACTCGCAAATGGCTAAGCATAGGCTGGGGACCGTCATGATGGGTTGCATTCTCAAAGGCAGATGAACTCGGCGCCCCTTTCGATCCTGGCTCGGCCTGCTTGGAATGTCCCGTCCTCACTGCAAGGGAACGTTCGAATACATGCATACAAACTCTGGCGTTTTTTATTATAGTCCGCGTACTGAATTGGGGGTTCAACTCTATGTGAAAGCAGTCGTACACGAAGCAATCAGACTAGGAAACCTGTTGAAATTCACTAAGCAAGTATCGGCTCTGAAACCTGCTTTGCCTTTTCCATGACCAATTGTAGTAGAGTTGACAATTGGTCTTGGACTGAAACCACAGGAGCCGATGGTTCACCTGGTCCACGCTGTCCAGCATCGCGTTCTGGTGAGGATGGAACTTCGATTTGCGATTCTTCAACGTATGGTGGCAGTGCATGGTTCCCATATTCCTGGGTCTCCTCCCCTTCTGCCATAGCTTCAGCAAGGGCCTTGAGTTCACAATACGCCTGGCTTTGCTCTTCCTCGAAGAGCGAGCTGCTGCGGGATAGAGTTTCACGGATTCTGAAGTTGCTGATGCTATCATCTTCATCATCACTGCACCCACGGTCCAGTGAATCAGCTTGAAAAATGAATGGACACCGATTTGCCTAGTTTCCACGGACTTCCATGTGCATGTGCAAAGACACTAGTGAAATTACCATTGACCCTGAAAAGAAAACAGTTTCTCAAACCAAATGGAAGCTTCATCGAATGCTTTTTGAGAAGCCCGTGACAAATCCATGACCAGATCTCTGACCTTTGGATCCTGGGTGTCAAAAAGATTTATGACAAATATGTTGCACATGCAAAAAACTGGACTTGTTTTGAACCCTATATGAATCGAGTCAAAAACCCAAAAGTATGCTCAATAGATTCACTTCTAGATTCACGTGGCATTTCCCACCTTCGCCACTTGCTGCGTATTGTCCCCAACATCTTTTTGATGTTAGCTGCCACACCATGAACCATAGAAATTGCCCTGTCTTTGGATACATCGATCTCCATCAGTTCATAGAAACTAAGCAAAGGCGGCTTTAGTGGTTCAATGAGACGAGTACAAATGATGCCAGTCTCAGCCATGTGCCCAGTGTAACCCTTCAGTAGTTCATAGTTCAGCCTGAGGTTGGTAAGCGATGGGGGTACCTTACCATCGCCCTTCTCAGACTGAACTAGGGACCTTCCCTGAATGCCCAACTTGCGTAGAGACCGTGAGAGCTCCCACCTCCTGAGACATGGCGTCGTAAAGTCAAAACCCTTTCTAAGCTCTTCAATGTCCTCCATTGCTATTGGCAGGCTTGCAGCCGAAAACAGTCTGCCACACTAACTGCATGTGTAAAATACAGAATATACCCCCCTCGCCCAAATCTCCCCCCAACAGCGCACGTTGTCACGGTGTCGGCTGAGGAATCATTAGCGCACCTGGCCAACTGGATAGCTGTGGTGAGCTACTGTGGGAAAAAGTTGCCTGGGGCGGTCCGTGGGGAAGGTGGGCCACAAGACCAAAAAAGTAGCTGAAAACCGGTCAAGTACTATTGCAAAATCATGCCGGCTTTGCCTGCACCCATGAGGTTCCATATGCGAGCGGCTGCCAGCCAATTGCTCTATGCTGATGCATGTGGCATGCATGTTGCTCAAACATGATCAATGTGCTTGCCCTTCACCATTTCAAAAGGTTCATTGGGTTGCCATTCATTCTGAAGATTTGGCCACTTTGGGCCTTTCAGTTGCTTTGATCCTTCCCAGCGAATGTGCCACCATGCACTTTCGTGTCATGGCATGTGCTGGACCTTAGTGGGGCAAGGAGGATCCCTCGGCTAAAGGAAAGTGGTCGTTTCATGAGGAAGTAGTCGTTCAGTCAAACCTTCACTTTAAAGAGGTCGTTTGGTTTCCTAGGTATATATAATATGTGTGTGACTATATGATTGCTGGCTTTTGAGGGGGACCCCCAATCATCACAGCCTCCCCTGGAAGAGTTTGGTTAAAGGCACCCCGGCATGATTCGAGGTGTGTAGCTTTCAGCAGTTCCGGTTCCGTGCCGCTTCGACGTCGCCCCGAACATCACATCGTCGGAGACGCCGGTTGACCCATCCATTCCCCAGGAAACGCGACCTGGACCTGGGACTGCCATAGATGCCTACATACATTGGGGTGGGGGTGCCGGTGTTTTGGCCTGTCTGGGGCGGCATGGGCCCCATGGAGTGGATGGGGAGACAGCGTTGGACATCTGAAGGCACCGAGTCGCCACGGCCAGCGCCAGGGTTTCGCTGAAGGCCGCCACGTAGCCTGGCACGGCTCGGCCACGGTTCGATTCGGTTCGGTCCTTCGCCACGGTTCGGTCCAGCCGTTTTCGGGGACTTGGAAAGGAGTGAGATGAGCAACAGCTGGAATGAACCAGTGATGCCAGTTTTGCCAGTTACAGCAGCTGGGATGAACCATTGGTGCCATTCAACATATGGTGGGATACCTGCTGTGCCCATCCAGGAATGCATCTTGCTCCAAACTCACCGGCCCAACTTCTGCTGTTTCTCCGAAGTTGGGGGGATACAGGTAAGCAGCTGACATGTACCCTACAGTCCCTACAGTTCCCACCATTCGATTTCGGCCGCGAGTCGGCGGTTCCTGGGACCAGGCCCTCACCGTGGTCCAGGCCCCAAATCCACCGGAACGTCGGATCTGCGGGACTCGCGGGGGACACTGCACCAGTCGCAGCGTGGATCTCGTCTCGGGGTCTCATGACCTTTGGAGTCCTCTGGGCCCGATCCTTCGTCTCGACGTCGAGAGTCCCATCCTTCAACGGCCAGAGGGCCCACCGAGGATGGGCCGTTCCAAAGGCTGCCGTGATGCCCGGGTGTCGGGTGTCGACTTCGAAAGGAGATGGCGCCATCCGAACCCCGAAAGGCGATGTGTATGGGACCCCCATCTAGAAGACATCTTGGAGGTTGCGTCATCTATTCTGAAACCACTGTAAGGCTCATGGGCTCATGGGCTCATGGTCACACAATGTCTGCTTGGACCTTGTCGAAAGCCTTGGTGCCAGGTTTGAAGACATCATCTCAGCCTACCCTTCCCTCCCAGCCTAACGTCATAATGCCAGGTAATCCTCAGCAGGGATCTGATCGCCAACTGATTCCTGGCGCCTGAACTACCTAGACCCTAACCTCCCAAGACCATTGAAGCAAAGGTTGAGCTGATTCTGCAGTCTAAAGCCCTCAGTAAAACAATGGATGTTCAACAAAACATCACAAAACAAAATATTGGGTCTATCCGAGTCTACCCGGTTGCCAGTGGATGATGGTTCAGGCCGACCCAGGCCGACCCTTCAAAAATGCTTATAAACTGTTTACAAAGCAATTGTTACTGTTACAGGTCATGGTGCTTACAGACCCTAATAACAAAGCAAGGGTGCTTGGACCAGCACCCTGAGGTCCCGCATGGTGGGGCTGGATGAGCTGGGGCTCTAAGTCGCAAGGGGTAGATGGCGGGTGTGAGGTGGTTGACAGACACCCCTTAGCCTCTAGAAAAAGGAACGTAAGGAGCGATGTTCTTCGTTCAGCGCATGAATTAGGCCGTCCGTGCAAAAATCTGTCCATACCTGTTAGCAAACCAAACATGACCAATTGTCCATGAGTCCTTGTTTTGCTACCATTTGCTACCAGTCAAAAATTGCTTCAACAAAGAAGCGATACACCGTGATACACCCGTCCCCGAAGCAAGCTCTTCTGCAAAAGGAATGGCCCGCGGGGCGCGGACCCCTCCAGTGAGTGAGCCTCCAGGTGAGTGAGTGCTGAGGGGTCGACCTGCTAAGGGATTTCATGTCCAAAGGACTCTCTCTTGGGGGCGACACTTCTTCCCTCACTGAGCAGTCAGACTTCTGCTACCTGGACCACCTTCACGGCCAAGAAAAGAAAAATACATGTAAAAACCGCGCTTCGGTGACAGCTCGCCAGCTTCGCCACCTTTTTTCCGGGTATAGCTGACCATGGGAGGGTGTCACAGGGAGGGCATCGCAACGGTGTCACTGTTGCAAGCGTCCGTTTTTTTCCAGATGCCTGGACCCGAACAAAGTTCCGCGGAAACCTGGTGTGGAAATAAGGTGCTTTATAGAGAACATCCGCACCGCGCAGGCGGAGCCCGGGGCGCAGCAGAAAGGGGCCTCCAAAGTGGCGCCTCTAACTTGGCGGTGAATTCTTATCCAGAACCCACCTGAAAAGGCTGTTTCACTGCCAGGTCATCATGAATCTCTGTGACTTTCCCAGGAAAAGGAAACAGTCCACAACCTGACTGGATCTTGGCTTTGCTCAAGGAACCTGAGAGAACAAAAAGTTCCCCAGGAGATTTGCCCATAGTTTTAAAAATCACCTTGAGCAAAACCAGAGAATGGTTGTAATTTCCACTGCTCGCCACCCATAGCGGAAGAGGATGCCATGGGACAGCTCCTATGGTCGAACAGCCAAAGCTCTGGCGTTGCCCCGTGATTCCTGCACATAGTCCACCATCGCTGCGATGCCCCCAGCGTTCACCTCGAGCACGGGCGTGGTCGGTGTTCCAAAATAGTACTCATTCGGTCATTCAGGCTCCAGGTGTATGCATAATATTGCTGTGCGTTTAAAACACGGAGACCCTGCAACCAAGGGGATGTTGTGTGTGCGCTTCCTCTTCCCAGGTGTGTTTGGGACCATGCATCAATCAAACATGCATCGACAAACAAATGATTTCCCAGACACTCCATGGGACTGTGCAAAGCGTGGCGCCCCTTTTCTAAGACCTCAAAAGGGCTGCAAATGTACGTGTACAAACTGTATGTATGTGTCTGCACCCCCCTAAAAGCTATACAGGGAGGGATATGCTTTTCAGACACTTCCATCATGCGTACCCACCTTGTGGGCAGCTCTTGCAGAGGCGCAAGACCTCAAACTCCCTTGACCTCTGTTGAAGTCGAGGGCACGTGCAATCGACGTGAAAAACTTCACGGCCTTCAAGCCAGAAGACCTTGCTCCACTTCTGTGCCATCCACTCGACCTGGGTGCCCACATCTTTCGTCTCCGTGGTCTTCCCAAGCCGGATGCTCAAGCCCCCATTGATCTTGCCGAACAGCCAGGGGAATCCGGCCAGCATGATGGCCTGGATCAGCAGGACCCAGCCGAAGGCGATGGCCAGATCTGTGAAGATCCACTGGCTCAGGGTGCCATTCTCGGTATTGGGCTCGTCGGCTTCCCTTGCTCCATCGGCCTGCTGCAACATCGTGATGAGTGCAGCAATCATCATCTTCTTGCTGAACTGGCCAGCGGCGCTCACCACATTCACGTGGCTCTTCTCCTTCTCACTGACCTCCTCATAGGTGCCAATCTTCAACATGGTCCTCAACTTGTGGAATCTCTCGATCGTCAGGGCTTTGGTGCCAAAGTCAGCTGTGTTGTCACTGCTCGGCACAGCATGCAGCGTGAACAGCTTTCGCTGCAATGCTTCTTGAACCCATAGGCTCTTCACTTCCAAATGGCGGATGCGCCCCACACCTTGCCGTTGGAAGACTCCTCTTGCTGCGCTTGAGTCCAGGAAGACTTCCATCTTGATGGGATGTCCTGCAAACATGAAGATCTCCTTCAGGAACAATCCCTCGGCACATGCTGCCACTCCTCCATTGAACTCGGCTTCACCTGAGGACAGGCACAGCATCTGTAGGCTGCGGGCGTAGCTGTAGAGCAAGCAGCCACCAACACTGAACATGGCGCAGGCACATGACTTTCTTGTCTTCTTGCAATTCGCCCAGTCCGTGTCCGAATGGACAACAAGGGTATCGATCTCCCCCCTGCGCTCCAGCCAGATGCCATAGTCCTTCGTGCCCTGCAGGTATCTTGCCAAGCGATGCAGCTTTGCCATGCTTCCATCATTGGGGTCTTTCATGTCCTTCGTGAGCTCGCGGATGGCAAACTGGATGTCAGTCCGGTCGTAGCTCAAGTAGAGTGCAATGCCAACTCCAGCCCTGAACAACTTCGTGCAGCTTTCGTTCAGCTTCTGACCCTCCTTCACCTCACTGTGAACATAGGGAGTCGGTGCTGGGTTGCAGTTCTCAAGCTTCAACATCTTCAGCAGGTCGGTGATGTACTTGGACCTTGGGCTGATGAAGATTCCATTGCTATAGATCTCCCTTGTGCGTTTCAGGTGCGTGAACTTCTCTCCCTCGATCAACGGGTGGATCTGGCTCTTCATGCGAATCCTCTTGTGGAGCTCTTTCTCCAGCTCTTCCAGGGATCTCTGCGGTCCAGTGGCAAAGAAGTCGTCCATGTGAACTTCCATGAGGATGCCCTTGCTGGAATTGTGGAACAGCCAGGGTGCAGCTGGGTTACGGCTGAACCCCAAGTCCTTGAGGTGCCCTGCTGCCCATTCGACGAAACATTGTCCAGCAATCCTCCTCCCATACCATTCTTTCTTCAATTTCCAAACCACCTTCTCAGGCAGGGTCACACCGGCCTCGATCTGCTTCTCGATCCAGTCCTTCGGAGGGAGCATGTATGCATCTTCTTTGATGGGAACCTGCCAGAAAGCATTCTCGGCGTCTGCGGTCATGAAAGCGTAGCCCATCTTGATGCCAATGACGTCCACCACTCTTGAAGTCGATGTACTGGAGGCTACAGCAAACACATCAGTCCTTGGATCACCTCGTTTGAACTCGCGGACACAGTATCGGCATCTCACTGCTCCGTCCGGCTTTCGCACCTCCACCCATGTGGCATCCAGCACCTTCATTCCAGGCTGGTAGGACACAGGCTCATAGGTGTCGTACTTGTCCATCTTCCCATACTCAACCTCTCGGCCTTGTGCTCGTTCCTCTGCCGTCAAAGGCTTGCTCTCCTCATCATCGGAGTCCACTGCTGCCATTTCCACATCCTCCTCATAGACAATCACATCCTCGGTCGGCGAGTACAGTGCCCCGACATATACTCCGCCCACGCGTGCCCTCTTTTCTGGGTTTTCATCATCTCCACCAGGCCAGGCACGTCTTGCAGAAACCTTGATCTCCATGGGGGACTTATCGATGACTTGTTCAGTCTCCATCGCCTCCTGAGAGGGCTCCACATTGGCAGGCTTCTCGCTGATGAGGATGGGTTCGTCATTCCGTCCACTGCCGGACGATGGCCCGCCTTGATTGAGTGTTGGCTCTGTCGGCTCTTCCTCAAAGGTCTTGATCTTGGCCTTCTTCTCATCAGTCTCAGCTTCCGTTGGAACTGCACTTGGGGTCATCGGCATGATTGCCTCGATCTTCCTCTTGGGACGTCCAATGGTGGTTCCTTGGTCCCAAGGTACCCCAATCATGGCCTCCAATAGGTCTCGGTCATGGGTCTTGGCGCTGTCTGCGAATCTCCTCACAGATCTTGCTGACACGGTGCCATCTGGCGTGCCAAGGAGGTACTCGTTGCTGGTCACACTCCTGCCGAGGTAGATTCCCTTTGCCCATGCCGTCTCACCTTTGGTGATCACATTTCTCCCATGCGCCCTTCTGGCCTTACTCATGGGGGTCTTGAAGAGGACTGTCTCTGCAAACGGGATGAGAGGTGACGTGTACTGGCAGTCAAATGCATCCTGGTATGCTGTGCGCTGGTTCGACTTGACTGCATAGCGGCATCTGATGAAAGAGCAGTAGCGCACCAACCAGGGCCATAGGTTGTGGGATGTATGCAATGTGATGCCATACTCCGCTTCGACTGCATACCTCAAAGTCAGGACATCTCCACGAAGCAATTTCTGGAATGCCCCCATCGTTCCAAGGCTCTGTGAACTATACCTTGGAACCTCCTCGAAGATGATCTTCAATCCAGCAGCTCCGGGTGCTTCACCCTTCCTCAAGGCCTCAGCGATCTGCCCCTTTACTTTCTTGATCGCTGGTTCGTTGTCTGATCTCAGCTTCACTGTGTCATACCCCAGCTGGGCGATGAAGGATGTGATGACCTTCACCACGTAGGGGATGCCCAAGTTCTTGGCTGGGATGCTGAAGGCCAGTCCCATGCCAGTGCCAGTGTCAACCACTGACAGCACTGTGTCACTGCACTCCTCGAACTTGTCGGCCAGGCTGGTGTCGGTCTTCAAGAAGCTGTAGTCAAGCTCGAAGTGGTTGTCAGACAGCTTCTGCTCCAAGGTCCTTCGCTTGTGAGCAATCTCCACGCCATGGCCTCGGGTGCAGAATTCACACCAGGGTTGTGGTGGCAGATGTGTCAAAGCATGCTGCCTCATCTCCTCATCACTGGGGATCACCGGCTTTGGAAGCTCTTGAACTTCAGCTCCACGCCCTTCTCGCAAGGCCTGCTGCCTCTCGCTATGCTTCTCCACATTGTCTCTTGCTGAGGCTCTTCGTGCATTCAATGCAGCTTCTGCTTTCTTCAGCCTTGTCCACAGGGTGTGCTTGTCGCCATAGATAGGCTCATCCAACTCTTTGAGTCGGGCTCGAAGATCTGCCACCTTGCTCCACCCATGCAGCTTCTGTCGGTCTGCACGAGCATGGGCTTCATCACGAGCAAATTCCTCAGGCAGTGGGATCATCTCAATCCCTTCTTCATCTTCGTCCACACCGGCGAACTCCCAGTCATACTGGTCACCTTGACTCACCACCGGTGCCACAGTGGCATCAACCTTCATGTCATACGGCACGGCCTCATCATCCACAATCTTGATGTAGTAGGAGTTCCTGTGGATGTAGAGAGGAATCCTGAATGAGATGTCAGGATGGCTGAGGTATGGCTTGAACTTGTTCCTCATGTCAGCCACAAATCCATTCTTGCTCATCTTGCCAGCTGAGAGCACGTCCTTGCTGGCTTGCTGACTCACCTTGAACTCCGTGATGGCATTCAGGAAGTTGCCATTCTCGCCCACAATCTTGTAGCTCACTCGCTTCTTTCCGAGTTTTCCCAAGCTCTTCCCAGAAATCCCTAGCAGCTCAGCTCGGCACTCTTCGGTGTGCTGGTCGCCTCCGAACACAGGTTGGCAGAGGTGTTCATCACTGCCAGAGTCCCAAAGAAGGTACTTCACGGAGGTGCCGCTAGGCTGGGAGATGTTCATGTGGTGCCATTCGCTCACCTGCTTGTTGGCCTTGTGGATCATCATCACCCACATCTCATCACTGTACTCGTCCTCGATGTCATAGGTGTCGGCCCATGCCTTCCTCTCGTCATTGTCGGGGTCAATCCAGTAGTAGACAGCATTGGTGCTGCTGCCTGGAGCTCCCTGAGGTGACGGTGGTGCAGCTGAACCACTCGGTGCTGCCTGCACTGCATTCGTGCTGTTCTTGCCTTTGCCCTTGTCGCCGTCACGTCGGGCTCGATCTCGGACCAAAGTGCGACAGTCTGCCTTCTTGTGGCCCCACTTGCCACAATAAGAGCACTCGCCATTGAACTTCTTCGTGATGGGTGCTTTGCCTTTTCCCTGCTTGTCGTATTTTCCACCTTTGTTGACTCCTTTGTCTCCTTTGCTTGACTTGCCCTTCTTACCCTTCTCTGCATGGGACACTGCTCCCACATCCATAGGTGCCAAGCCACCATCGTCCTTGGCCAGCGCGCCACCAGACTTGTAGATGTTGCCGGTCTGCAGGTAGTCCCGGATGAACTTCTTTGCTCTCTCATAGTTTGTGCCGATTTGCGTTCCAGCAGCTCTCATGGCATCTTTCACCGGGCTCGGAACATGCTTCATCAACACGGCAACCCGCATGGACTCAGAGACCGTCTCCTTGGACTGCATCTCATAGCGCCTCACCAGCACTTCCCATGACTCAATCGTCTCAAGGATCTCGGACTCCTTGATGTTCTTCCAGTCGGGTGCAATGATGGCCGTGAGCATCGCCATGTGGCGTCCACCCACTGGTGGTTCATAGGCATCACACAATGCCTTCCAGGCTTG
The DNA here is from genome assembly GCA_963970005.1 of Durusdinium trenchii. NCBI lineage: Eukaryota > Dinophyceae > Suessiales > Symbiodiniaceae > Durusdinium > Durusdinium trenchii. Next base: position 575,492 of record CAXAMN010022017.1, read on the forward strand.
GAACCCATTCTGGCCCTCCACGTTCATCAGGATCTGGAGAGCTCTGCCGTCGACGCTCTGGGTGAGCAGGTTGAAGAGCACAGCCGACAATTCCTGAGCTGTGTCACTCATATCGATCATGGACAGCTCGTTCTGCGAGGCGGCATTCTCAGCAGCTTCCAGCATGCCTCGGTAAGCACGGTCGAGCAGGTGCACAAACACCCAAGCCGGCCAATCTTCATCCTTTCCACTGAATGATCGAAGCTTCCCGATGGCTTTCGTGTCGATGAGCCGCGGACCAGGAACTGGCTGAGGTAGTAGCGGATGTGGTTGGGATGTAGGCGACTCAAAGCCATCAGCCGCAGCAGCCGCCATGTCGAAGGCAAGAGGAGGCGTCACAGGCGCTGCCATGTGCGCTGCTTGCCACCCGGCACAGGGATTTACGCCGTCCCTACACCACGAGATTTCACGTGGATTTACAGGGTGCCCACCTCACCGCCGCCACGAGGGCCTTACGCCGGTTTTACAGGGGGTCAGGAGCGGGAGCCCAACCAGGGCTCCGCTACCATGCAAAGCGTGGCGCCCCTTTTCTAAGACCTCAAAAGGGCTGCAAATGTACGTGTACAAACTGTATGTATGTGTCTGCAGACTGCCATTTATGCCGATCAGTTGGGGTGGTACCAGGGGTCAATGGGGCGGCATATATGGCAGTCCCAAACGGGTCGTGTCTGGGTTTTCATGAGGGGTTGCACCCACCCAGCCGGGTCCCCGAGCTTCGACCCAGCCGCTACTACTCAGGATTCTTTCGTACGGTCCCCAACCCGATGTCTAAACTCCTTAGTAAAAACGGCCCAGTAGAAGCTATTGGTTTTGTATGACCATCTCCAGTAAAATGAGGTCTTTGACTTGTAGGGGATGGTCGTTTTTGCAAAACACATGAACTCGGCGGGCCACGAATCCCGGGGTCAGTTTAGCCACATTTCTCGGCTCAGCCGGCTCAGCCAGATCCAGCTGGTGCGCGCATGCGTTTTGGGGTTCTATGACCCTTTGGGTCTTCGTCTTCGTGCTTTGTGCAGAGAATCCTTACACTTGCAGCAGCTGAGGGGCGTTGGGCGAATCATCTGGGCGAACCGCCTGCCACTATATACACTTATACACACCTGCGACCTTCCGTTGGATGCGCTGGGAACCTTGGATTTGAATCCCCACCATTGGGGACTTGACCCATAGGGAGAAAAAAATCCACATCGCCTGATCCGCCAAAACCAGGTTCCCTTCCGAAAAAGGGGACGCCTGGAGCTTCGTTCAATCCTCCGCCGCTCCCAACCCCGCTACGGACCGATCCGCCACAGACCCCGTCCGTCCGTCTGGGCACGATGAGCTTCGCCAGGTCAGGCGTGTGCCGTGCGAGCTCGCCTGTGCAAGCTCTCCCCGCACCACGGGGTGTTGGCAGATGTTAGGGGGATGCCCGGCCCCCGAACCCCAAAGAGTGCTTAGAGATACCAGAGCGCTCTTTCCACAGCCCATGAAGTGAAAAACACCCTCACCGTGACCCGGCCTCCTTTCAAACGTATACTACGTATGTCCCGGAAGGATGATTTGGGGTGAAGGTGAAGGGCCTTCCGTCTTCGGAGGTTCCCCTGACTTCTTTGTTTTGTCCTTGGAGAGCGCCCTCCTCACTGCTCCGTCTTCGGTCCGTCTTCGGGTCCGTGTCCGCGCGGAGAGAGCTGGTCGAAGCCGCCGGAAGCGACAAGAAGATACAAGACTTAGACTATGTAATTCCAATAGGAAAAAACACAGGAAGATTCTCAATGAGAATAATGAATCCTTATTCACCAAAGGTGAAGGCGGCATCCTGGACCTTGCAGCCACGCAACGAATGCAGGTTGCGGCATTCTTCCGGACCAACCTTGGCATCGGATGACGTACCATGATTGATGGTTTCAATTTCCTTCCGAAACTTGAGTGGGATCGATCAGCCCAAGAAAAGGTTGAAACATACCTGTGGATCTTCCAACTATGCCAAATGTCGGCCTTTTGGCTGATTATTGTGGATGAAATTTGTCATAGTTGGAAGATCCACAGGTATGCCTGGATCTTCAATTTGCGACATGCATTCTTCAGGCCTTCAACCAGGCCTCAAACACGTGCTCCGAATCCATGGACCAGGGGATTCTGCCGCGGTTCTCGCTGTGGGACGGTGTTTCTTTTTGCTTCACCTCACCACCGCAAAATGTCCTGGTCGAAACGCCCTCAATCACATCAACAAAAACCAAAAGTCAATTGGACTTACCATGCCGCGTTTGGACACGTGTTCATTGTCGAAGATCCAGGCGTGTCTTATTATATTTTTAATATATGCGTCCATAAACTATCTGATATCACCACTCAGGTTAGCAGTCAATAGCGGCGCGCCCACCTTGCAAACGCTGACAAGTGGATCGAATCATATACCTGCAACCTCGTGGTCGGCTTTTTTATTGTTGGTCGGTTGTTCAACTTACCTTGATCTGAGGAAGTCCCACATGTTTTTTTTCACATGTCACCTCAACTGCTTGTGACAATCTCCATTACACTTCTATATAAATCTACTGACTGCCTTCGCAAAACCTTCCCGAAACCTGCCACCGCCCTGCCACCATCCTCCCACCCCTCTTCCCACCCACGGTGCCGCGCGGCTCGTCCACGTCCTTGAGCACATGGAGCAGCCGTGGGAAGACTTCGGCCTCTACGACCACCTCCGCCAGATCCACCTGAGCTGGAAACCTTGATACCAGGTAGATCGAAACCGGGGTGCTCATTAGACGCCCCTTGCAGATAGGTGAACATCAAAAATCATTAGACGCCCTTTTGATTCACCTGGTAGGTTCCTATGCCGTAAGAGGGTTATGGCATGGCTCACCTGCTGAGCTGGAGACCTCCGCAGGGCTACGACGCTCGGAGCTCGGACCGAAGAGCGAAGAGGTTTGACCGGTGGGCACCGTAGACGGCCGCCGGCAAGCAGTACCCACGGTTCAGAGCGAAAGGGAAGGACCTGGCGCCAGGTAGTGCAAAACCCTTAGATACCTTGAGTCAAAAAGCTCGGTTTTTTCGGGATTCGGCCTCATTCAATCGATGGTGATGGTGGGTTCCAAGGGTCACTGCACTGGGGGATGATCCACCTGGAAGATCTAAGACAAACAACTCGAGGGCGAGCCAACACCACGTTTCGAGATCGAAAGGACTGGCGCCCCGTCGAGGTGAGTGCTGATTGGGTGAGAAACTTCAGGCGCTTACCCCGAAGCCACCCACGTTGACGCAGCTTTCGTCACCGGGACCCCTGGAATGGTGCGACATGTCCTGCGAAATGTCGCATGGAACCCTTCGTCGTGCTGCATTTCATAAGCGGAAATTGAGATGACACGCCTGGCAGCCTGATTTGCCTGGTGACACGCTGCACAGCGGTGTCACCGTTTTTGGGAAAAGAGGAACGTCGACTCTGTTGATGGAGCCTTCTGTGGTTCCGTCCCTTTCAGCGCTCAGAGTGGAAAGCTTCGAAGCTTGTTGGCGCAGAAGGTCGCGCGCGACACGACGCGTCTCTTCACCTTTCCACTCAACGTTCGATATGAAAAAGATTCAGGGGGGCCTCGGCCAGGCACTTTTCCTGTATCGACCAGCCAACTACAACTAAGACTAACTAGTAAAAAGAGCAAGCCAACGTGCACCCACCCCTTTTCTCTCGTGGTGGCATGAAATCGTCCCTTCACCTGATATCGATCCGAGGGCTTACGATCGTGACGGTGGGGGTGGGCATTCTGATAGAGATAAACCGCTCCCCAAACTGGTCTGACTGGTGCGACTCGTAGGGAATGAGGGAAGTTTCGCCCCCAATAGAGATTCCTTTGGATCCAGCCACCCTCATTCCCTACGAGTCGCACCAGTCAGACCTGGTGGCTTCAAGCTGAGTCCCCCTTCAGGTCGATGCATCCCAGCCACCGAATGCTTCGCGATCTGCGCGAGGCAGGCGCACACCTGCCCAGGTGCCCAAGGAACGGCCACGGTGGGCGGACCATGCGACAAGAGCAACCGTTCCATGTCGGAATGGGGTTGGAGTCCCATCGGAGTGAGTGGATGCTCTGGGCACCCTTCTCTTCCAAGTTCGGCACCCTTCTCTCCATGGAACTGCTGGTGGCCTGGTGGAACTCCCCGTGGGATCCGAGGTTCCAGCCATCGGACTTACCAAAGGAATCCGACTCAATGACCCTATTGGAGGGTCATTCACCATCAACCCTGGCGCTGCCAGCATCTCCGGCCCATGTCATTGTGCACCAGCAACCTTCACCAGCACCACCCAATCAAAGGGTGGTGATTTACTTTTGGGTAGAAAATAGCTGGTCATACAACACCCTTTGCAATGGTGTTCGTGTGTCATCCTTTTTGTCGATGAAATTGGATTCTGGAGGGCCATGAGATTTGCTGTTGGGGTGCTTTGAACGGTGCGCCGGCACGTGAGCCATGTCAAGAACCGGAACAACACTTGGGTTGGAGCTTTTGGGACCCGGATATAGGTTCGTCGATGGGAGTTCCAATTTAGGGGAGCCAACCAGCAAAAGATACAAACAAGAAACCCTAGCCCTTGCCCTCAGTTCGACCATCAAAAGAGTGGGAACGACCTAGTGTGAAATTAGTATAACAAACAGCTCGAATGGTGGTAGGCATCGAAGTCCCAGGTCCAAGCATCGCGAGGTGCTGGCGAGGCGCCTGCTAATTGTATCTACCTGTGTTATTGCTGCCTGCTCCCATGGATTGAATGGATTCCACCTCAATATGAGTTCGAGAGCACACAACGCTTTCCCGCAACATGAGCGGACGCCATCATCAGCAAATGGCAGCTAAAAAGCCCTGCAAGAGGATTGACTCAAACCAGCATTAGTCATAGGGTGGTTCATGGTGGTTCATGATTGATAGACACATAATCAGAACTCGGAACTATTAGATGCTACATGAATGATGGCTATATGGCTATAAACCACCCGAAAGTGGCGAACTGCATCTCCTCTTCTGTGGCCGCTCCGTGTCCTCTTCTGCCTCCCGGCGGCCGCGCCTGTCGCTTGAGGGCGGCGTCGCTGTTGGTGATCTCCTGGCGTCGCGCGAGCTCCGCTTTCTGGACGTTGAGGGTCGAAGTAAGCGGAGAGCCAATGCCCAAACACAGTAACGGTAGACAAGTTCGGTGCTGATCGGTTCACCACCTGTTGGGGTCCCTGTTGGCAGCCGATCGCCAGGAGGTTCTGGTTTAGCATATCTATATATACCTATCATTGAGGGGCCAATGTACACATGGAGTGTCCCAGAAAACCGTTGGATGAAAGCCTCTGGAATTCCGCCCCGCTTTCATGGGCAAAGGGCCGCCAACGCTTCCATCGAAGTTGCTCCTTCCCCCCTCCCCTTTCACCACCCCAGTTCGCCGCCGCCTTCTGCCGCCTTCGCCGCGACGTGATCCGCCACCGGCGGACGCGCCTCGCCTTCACCAGCAAGACGCAGGCGCCAGCGTCCACCACCACCTGTGCCAGCTCTGGACTGTGCTTGGCGATGTCACTCAGCGCCTCGGAGCCGTCGCGGTTTCGCGGATGAAGCGGTCCGGTCAGTCCACGTTGGACCGGGAACGTCAGTCCACGTGGTGTCAAATCCCAAACGTGACCAAACGTGCAACAATGGTTGTGACAAGGAGGATCCGGCGACATGTTTCATGGTGGGCCACGACTTTTAGGGTGGTGACATGTCACTTCAAATGTTGAGACCCAAAGCCTTGGGTCTGGAGATTTGGAGTTGTGGATGGAGAGTAGATGACACAATCCACAAGTGTCTAAAAACGAAAAGACATGAAAAGACCCAAACCCTTCACTCAAAAAGTAAGCCTAAGCGGCACCTGCCCTTCTCACAAGGCGCCAACCCCCCCAACAAAATTATGATGTAAACCAGCACCACCCAAAGGGTGGGTATTGGATCGTAACATGTTGAAGGAGGTCTATCAACCACCCTTTATGTGGTGTTGATTAGTTATGATTAGTTATATAAGGGATTATAAGGGGAAAACAATTGGATGGTCAAACATCTCTCTGTGGGGCTGTTGTGCCTCAACGCAGATGATGCAGATGCGGAGAATTTTCTGGAGGGAACGAAAAGGGGTCCAAAGTCTGCAGACCCCTTCAGAACCCCCCCAAACCAACCGTCCGGACGAAGGTGGTCTTCCGGATTGTTCCGGCGTGTGGGTCGAGACGGGTCGAGAGGATGCCGAAGAGATGCAGTTTGACTTCTGCGGGGTGCCAACCACCGATTAGCTAGAAAGATCTATCACGAACATCAACGATGCCGAAGTCCAGTTGGACTATCTATGTTCACCGACTGAAGTCCAGGAAAGTCCACCACTCGGGTGAACTCGTCAGACCATTCGGTCGACTGGACTCCCAGGGGATGAGGTAGCAACTCGTTCCAGCGGAGCGAACCGACACGAGCGCGCCGGTCGCCGGTCGCCCAGGTACGGAGGCGCTGATGCGCTTTAAGGTCAGGTCGGGCTCCTGGGGAGAGTGGAGAAGGAGAAGCGTCATTTAAGATGAGTTAGGTTCCAAGCTGTGGTTTGCTAGTGTGCTTATAGTTCTAAGCCTGGATTTGGAGTGTAAAAGCTTTTGATATGGGGAGTGTTACTAATCAAGGGTCTACACTACCATCCACCAAAAACCGAGCTTGCCAAAACCCTGGATCTGTCCCACGCGAATGGATGACCAAGTTGGTGGCGGAGGTACTTTATTTGGCATCCAAACTGGCTAGTGACCCTCCTCAAGCACATAGAGCATCATAGAGTTGAGAGATAGAGGGCGCACTTCGAAAATAAGTACGACATATTACGTCCACACTTCGATCAAAGTATCAAAGGTAGCAGGCTGGTCCTTATAGTGAACATGGGACAAAGGCAACAAATAAGTGGTTTCTTTCCACCATCCCTTCCCAACACCTTCCAGGTGGTGAAGAACTGGACCCGAGAAGAGGCCCAACCACTTGGCAAGGGCCGATCCTGCAGCTTCTTGTCTTGATCTTCAAGTGACGCACCGATCGTCCAGGCCTCAGTCCTTTCAGTGACCTCCCAACAGAGGTTGAAGGACCCGAACTAGACTATACCCTAGGTACCCCAGTGGGGTCCTATTTATAAGATCACTTAACCTCTCTTGGTCAAACCAAGAGATCAAAATGGTCGGTCCAGGTTCCAAAAAAAAAACAGCTTGGAGGCAAACCAGGTTGATGCATCAACGAACTCGGCTTGGTCCAGCGGCAACGCCTCGATCATCGCCCCGGTTCGGGCACCGGTCGATCCTGATACGCCAAGACGAGCAGGGGCACGGCGCCGGCATCCAGCACGCTCTGCGCAAGCTCTTTGCTGTGCTTGGCCTCAGGGAAAGGGAAGGCGCCACAGGGGGAGGAGCTAGCTAGCAGGCATTACGTGACCCACACGAGATTGAAAGGTGAATATCCTGAGCAAGACATGTGAAACCAAAGTTGCTGCCAAACGCAAGGGATCAATTTCCGAGTTCTTGTAAGCAAGGACCGCCCAGCGAATTCTGCACGTGTTGAGGACCTGCGTTTCCAACATGAATTGTCCACAGAAAGGTTGACAACTCCAAGTAGCTCCGACAATCCTCAATCAAGCAAGTGCCTCATCTGAGACTGGACAATTCCTCATGGCCCCATTTTCGCGGTGTCTTCTCTGTTTTGGGGGGCTCAAACCCCTTCACTGCGATCAGCTTCAGGACGCTCCCCCCAAAAACACTCCAACCCCCTCACCGTCACCCCATCTTGTTCGCATCAATCCCCTTGCGTGGAGCGCGCGCGGCGGTTCGGTGCGGCCCCAGGGGCGATGTAGCCCAAGGCCCAGGCAGCCGACTCCTTCACTGAAGGATCAAACTCCTGGGCCCGGATCGAAGCACGTGGTGGTTGGCTACGACCACCGTTGGGGGCGGCCCCTTGGGGGCGTTGGGGGCGGTCGGTTTTGCTGGCTCGCAAAGCGGGAGGAAAGGGAGAAGAAAGAAGGTGTTTAGGGCGGATCTTTAGAATAGAAGTGTCTTTCGATCTGACCACCCGCTGTAAACAGATCAAGAACCACGGTTTGGGGGAGACTGCCCCTGCCAGGGGTTTCCCTTTGAAGCGTTGGAGGCGGAAGCCGGTGGTTCAGAACCCCATCCGTTGGGTAATGCCCAGTGGATGATGATGGTTCAGCTGCAGGCCGACATCTCTCAATGAGCGATTGTACTGGCGCCGACTGCTAGGGCTTTACTGGGACTTTCGGACAGACCCCACCCCTCCGCTATGTCCATCTTGTGTGGGAAGCCTTCAACAAAGGTCGAGGGTGTGAGAAGCCCCACTCCTCAGCTTCGAAACAAACTCCACGGGAACTGAGTGGCGAGTGGGAAAAAGCACCTGTTCATTGGACCGTGGCGGTTGAAACCGCCGTGTCGTCCAAACCGGCGGCCCTCCCTTCACACAAAGGACTTGGTGGAGTCAAAAGAAGGACCGGCCACTTCGAAAACGTCCCACTCACACTCCGAAAAAAAAGAAGACCTAACTACTCAAAACGATAGTAACTACAAAAATCTAAATAGCAACAAAAAAACACATGAATTACTCAAATCTACCACAAAAATAGCAAAACAACATGAACCAGCCCGAACCTCTCAGCCATCGCCGCCTTGTCTCACACCTCGCCCTGGTTCACCCCAGGACTCGCACCTCCAAGCACATGACCAAGGACTCCATGGCGCCGGAATCCACCACCGCCTGGACATCCGGCGGACGAGGATCGACGGGCAGTCATGACATCAACGGCCGGGAAACATGGGACACGTTGGTTTGCATATCCCAATAGGTTACCAGGTAGACAAACCAGGTAGTACATCGATACATACCAGGTAGTAAATACATACCAACAATTACCAACAAATATACGGAAGGTTTGGAACACCAAGTATATCAATACATACCAATACATAGTGTATAACCCGACTTCCTGCCAGGTCACCAATTGAAACCTGTGGCAGGGCCCGAAACCCAACCCTCCAGCCATCGGAGACCTGGCAGAGTCGGGTGCTGGTATACCATCCAATGGGTGTCCAACAGACTACCCCACCATACATACAGGTCTCCATTGGGCACCCGTTGGATGTGCTAGGTAAATATATACCTGGACCTTCAAGGGGGGGTGTCCAATGGAGGTCCCTTAGTAGTGTAGGGGCTTCCATTGGTGACCCCTTGGAAGGTGCTGGTAGGTTTGTTTTACTAAAATCATCCTTGTCTGAATAGATGACCCGAGTAAAAAGCCATGTCCATCATGTCCTGCCGCCAAAGATAGTCTTTCACAGGACTTCGAGGGATGCCCGATGCCCTTACCCAAAACAAACAAAGGTGAACAATCTTGCTTGCTATGGCAACATGGTCAGACTGACCAATGCTGCACATGCGTCTCTCGGATGGTGAAACGACTCTGGACAACGACTCGTCTCATACCTTTCGAGGATTCCGTTGGAGACAGGTCTTCTGTCTTCTTGTCATCAATGATCCAGGACTCCCCAGCGAAGAATTGCAATGATGATCTTGGTGAGCTGTTACCTTTCGGGGTTGAAGTTCAAGACTACTGTGTCGTTCTGCAGGGGGTCATCCACCTGTGCGTGCGTGCGAACGGCATGGCGTTTTCGCTCGGGTGGATCAGCACCCTCCAAACCGACCGGGTTGCCATTTCGTTGAGCACCCTCCACGTCGCAATCAGGTCGTGAAAACCAGCATGAGCTGTTGAACTTCCCACGGAGCTGTTGAACAAGTACTTCGTCCCCTTCCAAAGCCCAGGTGCCAAAGCTTGAAGCAGTGCCTCTGCTCCGACCAAAGAGCAGCTCCTCGAAAGCTCGGCCGAAATTCCGACGCCGCCCCGCACCCCGCCTGCGCGAGGGGAGCCGAGTGCTTCGCCACGGCGCGCAGAACAAAGGCAGCCGCCTTCTTGTAGAAGCCTCTACTTAGTGAAGCAAGGGTGGGCTGAGGGGGTCGGTTAAAAGTATTCCCCTAGGCGTCCAACAACCATTGGTGTCATGGCTTTTCACCAAACAAAACCTCGTTTTACTACGGACTTGACACTACAACCACCGGTCGGTTCTCGGTGTCCCCCCGCAAAGGGGCGGTCGACTGAAGACTCAAGACCGGCGGCCATGCAATTCGTTTGGAAGGAATCCGAGGTGAACGGAACACATGCGCATATGGTTTGCACATGTTCTTAGATGTTCACTATATCATGAAGTTATGTCTAGTTTACTACAGTGGTTTCAGAGGTTCGATGGCACAGACCCCAAGATGTCCTGAAAAGATGGGGGTCCATATAAACCACCGACATTGGGGTCTGTGCCATTGGTCCTCTCAATCCACTATACTACCTGGAGGTGGGCTTAGTCTTGGCTCTCCAAAGCCACACAGCTTCGCCTCACCTCCAAAAGAAGACAACGCACCGAGCTGTCACTCCACAGAGCTGTCGCAGCAACTCCAGAATCCCCGGGAGTGAACGCTGTTGCAAGTCATTCATGTAGACTCTTGATGAATAACCACCCTCACTTGAAGTGCCAAATCCTCTTCATATGGGGGGTGTGGTCAAGAGTCTACAACTACATGAGTTGGTACACCTTCAAGACTGTTTGGAGCAGAGAAACTGCAAGGGAACCACGAACCGGACCACAGTCAGAGTGCTATGGACCCCACAATGGCCGGAGAACCATGAAAAAACTGGGCCAGTTTTTCAGGATCTGTCCCGTTGTTTCCTGGAGCTTCCCCGCTTGCCGACCCCAAGGGGCGGTTCTGTTGCGCCAGCGAGTAGACCAGCTGCGGGAGGATTTCGTGCGTGACCACCTGCGGGGGAGGCTCAACTGCCCGTCCACCACCCAAAAACACCTCACAACCTCCCGCGGCCGCTCCGAACGGCTGGATGCGGTAACCCCAGCCATCCCCTCCTCCTTCTGCCACCGGCTATAGAGAAGCAGAATCGGCAGAAGTTGGTTCAAAAGAACTCCCTTGGAGTCCACTCGGCCATGTCTTTGTTCCTCCTCGGTTGGTTTATACCTATTAGGTCTTCCTTCTGCATCAGGGGCGTAGATCGACAGACAGAAGGGGTGTCGGCTGCCCGCCTTTTTCGTTCCTCCGACCCCCGGCCCCCCGCGCCGACTCGGCCAGCTGCTCGTTGAAGTTGGCCAGACGGCCCAAGGCCAGCGCCGCCGACTGCTGGATGGAGGCCACATTGTCCAACAGCAGGGGCCTGCGTGGGGGCGCCATGCGGCGAAACCGACGTGGAATCCTCTGAAAACCGGTTTGGGGGCGGAAGTAGCCGCAGCCTTGGGATTCTGGGAAGATCTAGGTGCGGCAGGGGAGCCAAGGCTCGAAAAATGGGGTGGTGTCCAAAAACGATGGTGTGCGCGAACAAGTCGTATACGGCCAGGCGCGCCCCGTTCGCAGCGTCCGACCGCTCCGTTCGTAGCGATGCCCTTTGTTACAGCTTCTTGTTACTGGTTCAAATCGGAGAAATCTTGGGATTCCATTCGCAGCTTCATCCAGCTTCTGCAAGGCTTGGTCAGGTCAAGAAACTCGCTTGGACGATGATCAAGAGCCTTGATCTTGTCTCGCTCTTGGCTCTTGTCCATGAGAAAGGCCGAAGTTCATCGTCGGAAGATGCAGGTCCGAAAAGCGCTCCATCAATTCAGATATATACCATAAGTAGCCTCTATCTGGGACCCCCCCCCATCCACATCCTCACATCCAAGGAACCTCAGCCAACCCACGTGACCACCTCTCCCGCGTCTCCCGATCTCCCGCGTCCCGGACTCGTCCCGCACTCGGCCCGCGAAAGCCGTGCGCGACAGCCGTGCGCGACAGCCGCCGCTTCCAGCACCTCAGCAGCACCATGACGCCGGCGTTCTGCAAGGCATCGATGTTCTGTGGCCTCTGGCGCCGGAGGTTTCCAGGCCACAGGGCAGACGAGCCGCTCCCGAACGCCGGAGCCGGGTTTAGAGAACGGGGGGGAGGCTATAGTGTTCAGAATGTGGGAATAGGCTGTTTTGGAGACCTGAACTGGGACCCAATGTTGTGGTACATAGGGGATAGGCTATACTCATAGGGCTGTAAAATGACCCTATTTGAATTAGGGATTGGTGAGAAACCCCCCCCAGGCCCTTAGGTTAATGAGGTCCGATGGAACAGGACTCATCGAGGGGTCAGTGCCAGGTATCCATTGATACATCATAGACTTGGTTGTGCACTTAGGTGGTTCTCCCTCTATTCAACCCACCAAGGCTGCTCCGGCCAGGCCCGGCTCCATCGCTGCTCTGGCCGATCCCTGAACGTGATCCCCGAAACGTCGGCGGTGTTCAGAGTGAGCATGGTAGGCCTCCCAAAAGGATGGGTAGCTTCTTGTTGCTAGTAATGAACTTAGCTACTAGTAGCTTCTGGTTACATTTACTAGTAGTAATGCCCTATATAGTTACTAGTTACTAGTAGCTTCTATAGCTACTAGGGACATCAAGTCTTTCCCATGTCCCGACTGCTGTCGCTCACGGGAAGCCCGCTGACGGGCTGAACCCGCGACGCTCCTGGTAGCCAGGTCCGCCACCGTCTGCACGAAGGTCACACGGGCCTCCAAAGCGGCCCATGGGTTCAAACAAGCCTCTGGGTGAAGGAGAAAGAGATTGGAATTAAAGGGCTGTGTGGGAAATGAGCGGGAGGAGAAACATTGCAGTTTGATTCACGGTGGAGTCAATCAAAAATGGACCTGGTTGCTCTCAAAATGCCTGGACCAAGTACCATTCTTTCCCTTCAAAAAGAAAAACGGCGATTTGGAAAAGGAATCATTCAAAGTGACCCTACGGCATTGACCGCCCTTGGGTTTTGCTCAACCTCGTTCTTGTGACACTCCAGTTGGCAAGGGCAGATCAAGAGTGGGAGATTTGTAGTTACTTTAAGGCAAGTGCTTTTAGACCTTGGGAGAGGGGAAGTCCCATTGGTTTTCGCAGGCCCCCATGTTTTTTCGGCGCGGTGGTGGTGATGAACTGATGTTTTCGACTGCCTTGGGGGTTGGATGTGAGACATGTGACATGGGCGATTCCCACGACCAGGAGGAGGAAAAAAAAAGAGGCCGAGGAAAAAAGAAGAGGAAGAGAAGGGTCAAGTCTTCGTCCTGCCTCTTCTGGGGCCGCTCCGATCACTCCTCTCCACACCCCTAAACCCCAAACCCTCTTTAGCCCCCCTGAAAACCTGCGGCTCATGGCTCCCCACCTTTTGGTATTCTTCGAAGGTTTGGAGCACCGCGCGGCTCATGTCCCACTCCACCCTTCGTCGAAAAGAAGCGCCCCGTCCGGTCCGCACGGCCGACCCAGTCCTACGCTCTGTTTGGAGCCAAACGCTGGGTGTTCGGCCGGGCGTGGTCGACCAGATCGTACGAGTGGTCAAAGACTTTAAGCAGGAAAGACCCGTCTCTTCTCGACTGCACTAATCATGGAAGTGAAGAAAACTTCACCTGAGCCACCTGTTTGGTATGAGATGGTATGAGGATTTCATGGTCATCCGAAATCGAGGCCATGCCATCCACTTCACTGATGATTCCAAAGAGTCTCTGCTAGTGTGATGACTCCAGGTTATGCCTGGTGCAGGGCCCTGTTGATCCACTGGAATGCGTGGGGTGCCAAGACTCGGCACCTGTCTTTTTGGGTCAAGCCTCTTTCCTGGGAGACCCCAAGGACGAAGGAATAGATTTGGGGCGCCCATCACCCATGACGCACAGTAAGCAGTCCGGGACGCAGTTCCGCCCACGAAGCGTCCGCGGTCTCCCTCTGTCCGCCGTCTCCCTCTGTTTCGCCCCGGAGGTTTTGGGAGGAGCTTCTGGGCATGAGCGTGTGCACCCCCGATGGAGTCTGAAAAAACACTTCCTTTCCTTGCTTTGTGCTCAGTACTGGGTCCAGTTCTGGACTTCTAGGGGTGCATGCAGCACATGCATTGATTTATAGCACCCCTCAAAGATTTTGAGCTGGTTTTGGGAGAACCCTGAGCCCTGTCACATCTTGGATCCAAAGCGAATCACATGGACCATCCTGCATAACCCTGTCACCCACGAATGGCCGAACCCGGTGGCGTTGGGGTTTCCTCCTCCTCCTCCTCCTCCGCCAGAACCCCACGGCCGATGCCCCCACCCCTTCTGAATCGCCAATCCCCAAGACCAGTCAAACAACTAATTGACCTGGTTTTGTGCCAAATCCTTAGGAAAAAAAACACATAAAACACTTCTTTGGGATTCAAGGATCGAAGGAATTCCGAGGCGGTCGTGGCGTTTTGGTTCGACGTCGAAGTCGCAGAAAGAAAAGGGCTGCTCCATCTCGGCTCCCCGCAAAAACGGCTCCAAATGAAGCAGCAACTGCTCCGCAAGTCGTACCCGAATGAGTGGGGTTCCCTGAATAGGTCACGTGTGGAAAGAGACAGATCCTACCTGGACCATCCTGTTTGGGTCGATTTTGAAGATCCTGGACAGTGTACGGTAGTCCAGCCAGGACGTCCAGATGGTCCTGCTAGATGAATCCACTAACGGACCGGAAGAGTTGCCGATCAGGGGTGATTTTAAGATGTGTTCAGGGTCAATGTAGGAATCTTCCATAGATGGATGGTGTCTAGCTAATCTGGCTATGCAACTTGGGGGGGCCAAGAGTCCTTTTTCCACCCTCCTGGCCAACACCCACAGGTGTTGAACCTGGATACCGAACTTGGAACCATCTGGAAACACCTATCTCGAAGGAGAGGATGCTGGCTTTTCGAGGTCCTGTGCCTTGGTGAACCTTCCGAATTGCCCTCATCTCCTTCATCTCCATCACACACCGCACCCCCCCTTAATGTGCGTCCTGACGCTTGCTTCTTTCCGGCTTTCCGCCCGGAAACCGCCCCAGCCCGCCGGAACGGCGTCAGACAAGGCGCCCTTTTGACAGCGCGCGCCGTCCATATGGGGTCGGATCATCGGATGGCCACTTTACATTTCGATCTCGAGCGCCGCAGCCGCAGGGAAGTGCTACGCAGGCAGGGCCGTCAGGCAGAACATTGCAGGCGCAGCCGCTGGTGCGAAGCTCGGCCGAGCTGTGCCCGTAAGGTAAAAACCCACTGTCAAGTGCCTCTGCAGGTGAACATCTCCGTGACATCCAGGCTCGTTTAGTCAACGCACGCCCGAACACCCCTTCACACAGCTGGCAAAAACAGAAAAGGAAAAAGGAAATGAAAAAGAACAAAAAAACACTTTGTGCTGCAGCGTTGCGGCGCGCCGTTTCGGCTTCTTGCGTGTGTGTGTGTGTGTGTCAAACCCCGTTCCAAGGGGCACCAACCTACTCTACTCTACTTTGCTGAATTCTATCTTGTACAGTTGCAGGGGGGCTGAAGTGTGCTTCAGATGTCTCCAGCCAACAAAGACGCATTTGTCACACTGTGATATAGTTCTGGGACGCCAGAACTACGTACCTGCACCAGGATTTCCAAATAACTTTTCAATGGACTGTTCAAAAATCTGTTCGACCGACCCAGCAATTCCTTCTAGTCAAGGTCTAAATTGCAGTAACGCTAAAGTGCTAATGCTCACCGCGCATTGTCTGAAGCCACGCTCGGCAGAGCACTCATCCTAAGTGTCTTCCCCTCCTTTCTATAGGAGAATTGATGTATAGTCCTCTTTGGACCTCTGACGGGATTTCCCTGCTGAATTTTGATGCTCGAAGTGTGATTGACGGAAATGTTTCACACGGCACTCGTGAAGGACCGCTGCAGAGCTTACTGAAATCCATTCTGAACTAAGCTGCAAAGCTCACTGAATTTGTTTCACCACGGAAGCTTTCCAAGCTTTAATTAGACTGCTAAGTACTCTTAGGTTCTGCCAAGTATTCACATTATATGCGCCGATTTCGGCTTCTCGGCCAGTGCCTATGGGCCCGTGCCGATTGCTCGCAAGAGCATCCACCCCAGCCCACACCCCGTGCACCTGTTCTTTTCTTTCCTTGCTTTTTCGTTTTTTCTTGTTCTTTTCTTCAGGCTTGTTAGGTGACATCCAGGCTCGTTTAGTCAACGCACGCCCGAACACCCCTTCACACCGCTGGCAAAAACAGAAAAGGACAAAGGAAAAGGAAAAGGCAGACCGACCAAAACCAACCAAAATGACACCTTTGTACGCCTATAACCTAAAATAGACCCAACCATAATTTGGTTTACACCACCCTCCTTCCAGACCTTCATTGGGTCAAGATAAACGCTCAAGCGCACACATAAAAAACATATAAGGGGTCATGTTTGCAAGGAAATGAGGGCTTTATAGAACAGCGCTTGAAACAGCGCTTGATCTGAGATTATAGGAAAATTGCCTTTCCATAGAATGGATAGGAGTCCACTCAAAAAGGGCTGTCCATAAATTGAGTGCCCCTCCACTTTTGGAGTCTCTTTAACAGAGTCATGTTGTTCGTAGAACCGTTTTATGCAGGAGCCTGCGGGAAAGATTTTATGGATGAATTTTTTACAGGGATTATATTATATATATATATGTGTGTGTGTGTGTGTGCGTGTAGGTAGGTAGGTATGATATATTCCAAAATATGCCAAGAGTCCTAAAAATCTGAAAATGTTGCCCCAAAACTCAAAACCAACTCATCCCCTCCAATCCTCCTTAAAGCAACCAGCTTTCGGCCGCCATCCCGGACCAGGGAGGGAGGCGGACCATCACAAACCAGGGACCTGGTGGCGGACAAACAAACAAGCCACCTGTGACCAAGTCACCTACCAGCTGCTTCCAAGGGGTTACCAATAGACAACCCTACACTGCTTATAGGTCACCAGACAGGACACCCAGACAGGAAGCGCTATATAGGTATGATCACTCTACACTGCCTATGCATGACTAGCGTCTATATAGTCAGACATGGCCCACCGTCCTGGGCCGTTCTGGGCCGTCCTGTCGTCCACACCAGTCCACGGAAACGGTCAAAAACCGTCGGTCTTTCAGCTACCCGACACAACAAGAATCCACATGAAGCATCCCAAGAACCCCACTTGAACTTGGATTGTCTCAAGGAAACTCAAAACATCATCCTGGAAGGCAATTCGCCCATAAAGAAAAGATAAGAAAAGTTAAAAAGAAAATGTCTTAAGCCTTAAGCAAAACCAGGTTCATGAATCTTCCATCTTCAGACTGAAGACTTGACACAGTCGGATCGCAGCTTCTGCAACCGTCGCGTCGTCGCCCGTTCGTCGGAGGCTTGCGAAGGCGACGACAAAGGTGGAGGAGCAAAACAACCAGCCCAGCGCACGCGAGTCGGTGGGCTCCCAAGCAGGGAGAAACCCGGAGGACCAGCAAGGGCTAGCTATCACAAATGACATGTACCATGACCTTCCCAGAGGTGTCTATAAATAGCCTCGGTCTGAGGTGATTTCGGGTGTCCAATAACCACCAAACTTGGTTTCGGTCCTGGTAGGTGTGCTTTCTTGCAGGTGAATCATCCCAACAATGTGCTCACATCGTACTCCCGAAAACTCACGTGGACCCTGGTCGAATCAGTCCCCAACCCATTCCCGGGTCCACGTGAGTTTTCGGGGAGCTGAACATGGAACCCTTCCAGCACCCTCCAACAGGTCACCAATTGAAACCTGTTAGAGCCTAACAACCCTCCACAGGAGACCTGTTGGAGGGTGCTGGTTGAAGCTTGGAGGGCCCAAAAAGCCACGTGAAGCTCGCGAGGAACCACCACGCGAACAGTTTGGGAGTCAGATTGGGGAGTTACTCTCCAACAGGTCACCCGAAGAGGTGGAACGTGACGACGTCATCCACGTCTGGAACTCCCCCCCGTGTCGAGTGCTCCACTCATCCGCTGAATCCTCTAAAGCGCCTCCTGCACGGGACACCAGCGCCAGGGTGGCAGGCACTGCTGACGTGCTTACGTGCGGCCGGTGCAAATGCATGCGTGTAGGGCCATGGCCCAAGGCAGCCACCTTGATGACAAGGGGGGGCCGAGGGTGCACATCTGTGTCATGTGTGACCCAAACAGTGGATGAATGGCATATTTGGGATGGTTATGGGTGGTTTCAGGGAATCGGCATGTAGGCGCCAGGCCATCCCATGGGTGTGCTGGACGACGTGACGCTTATCTGCCGGGATCTCCAAAAACAACAACCAAACAGATGTACCAGGACCATCCTGTCGGGGTGTCCTGGCTGGACTACCCCACACTACCTATAGGCTTCCAGACAGGGCACCCCTTGGATGGTCCAGGTATGAAGTGTTTGTGAACCAGAAGCTACTGGCGGCCCTGGCATCGCTACGAACAAACTAGGAAACAAGGACCGCGACTAGTTGCTATCTCTGCGATCTAGATCACAAGATGGGTCCAGGTCCATGGAGGGCTGTGCGGAAAGGGGCGAAAAGGGTAGTCCATGACCCCTAGCCCAAGCTGCAACCGCATATGGAAACTGTCTTCCAGCACCACCCAGGTCGGGTGGTTGATAGACCCCCCTGACCATGTAATTTCCATCTAATGAGCATCCTTTGGGTGGTGCTGGTTCTGGCCGTAGGCCAGTTTGGGGGCCATCTTTGGCATGCGAAATGCAACCAAAGGCTCGCTTCGGAGTGCTTCCGCCGGGATACTGCTAGGAGTCTTGGCCACATATTGTGGCAATATGCATCCCCACACACACACACAGTCCCGAAACCTCAAAGCCATGTGTAACTATTAATGCTTTTTGATAAACAAAACATCTTTTTTGAATAAAAATAAATAAATAGATAATATAAACTGAAATAAATTGTCCGATATACTGGCAGTATTTGGCCAAACCTAACGGGCTTTAACCCTTTGGCCATATGAAGTCCGGCCGTATGGCCACTCTCGACCCACGAGGACCGATCAAAAAATAAACCAGAATCGTGAAACGACATCATTTTCAGCTATCCATTTCGAGGTCTCTCTATCGATCTATCTATCTATCTATCTATCCCTCCCTCCCTCCCTCCCTTCATACTCTTCACTCTTCATGAGTGTTCAGAAGAAGTCGTCCAAATCATTCCAAATCGATGGCCCCCACTTCCTGACCCGGGTGTCTTGCTCAAGCCACGACCCGGGCGACCAAAACCGGGAAACCGAAGTGGCGCACCGATCTGCGTGTGGCCTGGGTCTGGGTCTGTGGGCGTGGGCAGTATGCTTGTCGATGTTGGGTATTCCGTGTCATCCACCCTGGTAGGGTAGTCCAAATCATGCCGAATGAAGTCTGGTATAAATAGCTGTCCAAGTGTGTATGTGCCGGTATCGGTATGTCTATGCAGCACATCTCGAACTTCTCATTGGGAGGCTCCACCCCAGCTTAAAGCTTAAAGGCTTCGACAAAACAGATCTGAAACCACCCCTGTCAGTTGTCGCTGGATATCGAAACCACCACGGCTCCCAGGTGGAAGCTGTCCTCAAGTGGCATGGCCTTCCTCGCTGAATTGCACGTGCAACCACGAAGCAGGGCGCGGAATGATGGCAGAACTCATGGCGTGGTCTGGGGTGTGAGGCAAGGCTCCAGGTCCAGGCAAATCCAGGTGGCTCCAGCTGAACGTGTCACACAACCACACACGGTTCGGCGACAGTCTTTGGGGGCACACGAACATCCCGCCCCCCCTAGCAACAAGATTAACAAGTGCATTACTACTACTAGTCACAAGAAGCTACTAGTAGCTATTTGCTACTAGCAGTAATGCACTTGCTACTACTAGCGATGCACTTGTTACTAACAAACTTCTCGCCCTCGACGGGTTCTTGAACCAGCCACGTCCAGCAACCAGTTTTCCTGGGTCAAGGATGCTTGGCCAACTCGCATTTTCCGTTTTTGTGCATCCAAGGGAAGTCCGAAGGAGCATCGGCTGGTCAGTCAAGCCCCTAAAGAGACCAAGTCGAACACTGGGTGGCCAGCCAATTTGAGACTTCCCCCATCTATATTCTGTGTGCTCTTAGCTAAGCAGGACAAAAACACCTGAAAAGAATAAACAGGGGTGGAAACCTCAACTGTGGCCATGTCTTCGACCTCATTCTCTGAGCTCTTTGGGGCCAGGCCCAGCACGGTCCCTCATCCCGAGACCCACACCGCCGAGATTGGGCACATCTTCCCGGTCACCGCGACGCCGGCAGTCGGTGAGGACACCCACCGACCGCGCGCGCGCGAACCAGCCGTCTCACCGGCACAGGAATGGGAGCAACAGGAGTGGGGAGCGACACCCAGTGAGTTGTAGGCTCAATTTTGGGATTTGGATTTCTATCATGCTGGCACCAGCCTGACCAAAATCCAACTGATCGAACACTAACCATGGTGCCAAAGCTGTGATCAGCTGTCCATCTTGCGCACCAGCGGTCGTCCGGACCCCCCCCCGTCCCTTCCGGACGGCGTTGCCAAAGAAACATATCATCATTGGTCACTGGTCAAGAATGGTCCGCCCCCCTGTCCAACCCCTTTAACACCGTGACGCGACGGGCACCAAAGAACGTGACTTGACTTGACGGATGTGGATGTGACGGACACATCGAGCGCGGCACACATGACTGCAGGGACAGCCCAAAACCACGGGTTTTGCCGGGTTGGTCGCCTGGCATGGTCGAAACCAAGGGTCAATCTTCAGGGTCCATGCTAGGTATATTCGTTTGCGGGGGGGCTTACAGTGTCTTCCTCTCCTCAGCGCCTAAATGTTATACACATCTCTAGTTCCCTGACAAAATTGAATCTTGTAAGTAAGCTTTTCCTCAGCGTGAAGTGCAATGTCCAAAAGCAGTTCCAGACGTTTTCTCATGTTGAAACATTTGACTGCATGACCATTACAAAACCCCAACCATGCTCATCAGCCATCTCACCAAAACCTCACAATTTCCGAAAACATCCTATATCATCATTTATATTTATATATATATACATACCTGGACCCTCCAACAGGTGTTTCCTGGAGGCAACAGGTGGGAAAAAAACTAAAAAACAGTTGGGGTCCCAAAACAGCCTGTCGGAGGGTCCTGGTATCTAACCCCATGGGGCAGTTTCCTGAATATATACAAAGTTTGGAAAAACATGTGCCCAAGCTGCACTACTTTTCTTTCATCAACTCCCCTCCCCTTTCATGTCCCTTTCGTATGGCCCACTGGTGTTATTTGCTTGTGATGCTTTTTCAAATCACTGCTGCAAAAACAAAAAGGTATCAAATGAGTCGGTGTGTTGCGTTGCAGTCAGTTCATGATCACTTCCAGTACCCCCAACGAAAACACATCCCCTGTTTCTCTCAGATCCTGCTCTGGCCGAATTTGTCCTCTTGCTTCGTCGCACTTAACCCTGGCATGCATGGGCTGACAGTTAGGCACTTCGAGTCAGGTGGGGCTGCTACGCAGCAGCGAGAGGCCCCGGCGGACCGAAAAAGCACCGTTTGAGGCCAGTGCTTGGCCGAGCGGATCAGGCGTTCGAGGCCCCGAACCCCAAACAACCAGAAAGAAATGGATGTTTCCCCAAACAACTGTTTCCTATGTAAAGGATTTCAATTGCCATATTGGAACAACCAGACTTGTTTCTGGTTGGGACTGGAGCTCCAGGTTTGAAATAGGTTTATGTGGAATGTTTCTGTGTTTTGCGGGTGCGAGGGACTTGTCTCCAATCTCAAGTGTCTGAGGCTACTTGGACAGGTTATGGCACACTGCTCGCCACCCTGATCTACAAAGACCCCCAGACAGCGCACAAGCAACTGACAAAGTCCTACCCAAAACCATGAAATCATCAGAAATCCATGGGGACTAAGACATGACATGGTCATTTCACTGTAAATTCTAATCAAGACGGAAGTATCGGGGGCAAGCACCGGATCCACAACAAATCTCTTGGGCGTTTTTAGCCCAAGACCGGGAAGGGTGGTTGGATCGCCCACGACACACATCCCGCTTCAGCGCCCAGCAGCGGCCAAATCGAAGCTTGGGCACTGAAGGAGAGGTGCCGGGTGCGAATGAACACTAAAAGGGAAGAGCAAGAGTCCTTGTCCTCTTGCACGACTGAAACCCTGTAGCGAAACGACGCTGGTTTGGGAGCGTGCCAACGGTGCAACGCTCGCGCCGCTGTGCGAAAAGGTCGTGCCCCGAAACTCGCAGTCTCGGAAACTGGCAGTATAAAGTATCTCAAAGTTGGATGACCCTTCCAACAGGTTAGCCTCCCAATAGAGGAAACAGAAGAATCCTCCACAGCTTCCGAACGAGCTGAAGTCTCTCTTCATTCAAAGGCGCCCCAAATCGCTACTCCAAAAAAAGGCTTCTGTGTCCCACCACTGGGAGGCTTAACCATCCTGAACACCACACATCTACTGTATCAACATCTATCAACACTCCCACTTCTTCGTCTTCTTGAATCTTCCCACTCCCACCGTGCTGCGATCGCCCGGTTCCGAACTTCCTCGCAGGGCCCGGCTCACCAAGCTCCTCCGGGCCGTGGAGGATCGGAAGAGGCCACCGCCGGCGCGGTCAGGACACGTGCGGAAGCGACCGGATCATCCACGGTCGTCCCCAAGCTCGGGCAAAAGCGAGCTGGGGTGCCCGCAGTGGGGCCGTGCAATAGCGTTCTTCCACTGCCAACCATGGGGCTCTGAAGAACACCAAAGAAAGATTGAAAGATACGCATGGATACGAATCGACTCGTGTACGAGTCAATGACCCTAGGAGATACATGTGAATGCCCTTCGACCGGGGCATTCACAACCCGGAGCTCCGTTCCGGGTCGAATCACCTCCAACCCGGTGGAGCCGCCGCCAGGACGGGTGCACCACCTCCGACTCGGTTTTGGGGGACACCCCGAGGATCACCTCACCGACACCGCCGAGGCGGCCGACACCCGCCGAGGCTCGGGTGTTCGCTGGTGGATGCCCACGAAGTCGTGGTCAGCCCCAACGATGTGTGTGGCGCTTCTTTTCATGTGTGGGGCGTGCTGACTGAGGCCTCGAGGCAGCAGGTGAGGCCCAACAAACCGGAGCTACGTGCGTCTCGCCCCCAAGGTCTGACCCACAACCCTCGGGGCTGGGCTAACGTTTCCGTTGCCACGCCTGCAGCCCTCCAGACCAACCTTTTTCGTGGTTGCGTTATGGTTCAACTCATCGCAGACTCGTCAATAACCACTCAAACATGCACACACCGAAATTGAAACATCCGCAAAATGCACGAATTTTGGCGTAGCTCGTGTAGATTCACGCCCGTTGGAATATCAGAACCTAAGAGAAACATCGGCAGACTCCAATATAAGGCAACGACTCACGAAGATTGTTTTTTCACTGTGCAGATCTATTTTGAACGACACACACTGAGGAAGTTACAGGTCAAAAAAACGCACCCATGGGATTGTCTGGCTCCTTTTTTGGGACGTCCTGACCGGACCGCCTTCAGAGCCCCCCAGGTCCGGCACAGCGTCTAGGCGGCCGCTTTGGGACTTGAAACGAGGGCCGCTCGACGGATCATGGGGTTGCCAAGCGGATCATGCTGACAGCGTCGAAGTGGCGACCAGTGCCTATCCATAGAGGTGGACCTCCCGGATTGCGGGATGAACCCAAATTGAGAGGAATCATGCCTGAAAAACCGCCATCCCAACGAAACAAGAGGAACACAATATGACACAACCCTCGTACCTCGTCCCCACAAGTGATCCTTCTCCTCCTCTTGACTTGGAAAAGCTGGCGATTCTGAAGGAAACCATCAGGCTCAACAGCATCGAGATCAACGAAGAGGTCCCGGAAAACCCTCGAGATGGTGCAATCCACCCAACCCATCCCAGACCAATTCTCAAGATCACCCCAAGGAAACATTGGCAGTGAACGGGACATTGATCTCAAAACGAACGAAAGTCCTGAGTTCGACGATGGCATTGCTGAGACCATTCCCAACTGATTGACTCCCAGGGGTCCAAAGAAGACCGGTCAGAGTCCGACCTGGCGACCTGCCCGTCGCGTCTGGCGGACATCAAAGGATCGAACGATGTAGAAAGGATGCGGAAGCAGCCGCCTTGCAAAGGACCCAGTGAACTCAAACGAGAAAAACGATGTTCTTCGGGAGTCTTCCGTCTCTAGTTTTGCATCTCGCTTTGGACGCTTCGCTTCAGAAGCGATCTGCTTGACGTGCCCGGACCGTCAGCACTGCTGGGGAGAAGAAAAGTTTGTTTGGAACTGCATGCTGGGCGCCGACGGGATGTGCTCTTGCACCATCCGGCAGACAATTAGATGAAATGCGAGCCGCGCAAGCAGGGCAGGCCGAGAAAAAAGAAGAAAGAATCTGGCTCAACCTCAGCTTCACCTCCAAATGCTTTGGTTCTCTATATGGGCCGACCTACCTACAGCTGGAAGGAACAGGGCCTGAGGGAGGGGGGGGATGCGGAGGGTGGAGAAAGCTCCTATAGTCCTTGAAATAGTCCATCCCTGGAAGTTCAAGACCATAAAACCTGGAGAATCTAGTGTAAAATCCTTAGTAAAACAGCGGTGGTTCGGTAAGAACCATTACAATAATGGTTGCAAGCTAGGGACCATGGGTTGGAGCTTCACGACCTGGAATTCGGATTGGTCATCCGAGCTCGGGGCCATCCACGTGACTTAACTATGAGTGTAATATTCAAGGAGGGGTGTATACCCTGGGAAAACATCGGTTTGCATCAAGAAGTCCAACTTGGCACATGCCCGACATCAGTTTACCCATGCGGGGAGAGAAACTCATGTCGTGCATCCGCATGGTTCCGCATTTGGGGGTTGCCTTTTCTTTCTTGGGGAATGGCGGGAAGTGGTGGTGGGGAAAGATGCAGAACACAGGACAAATGCAAAGGTTTGCCACATTCTACGTGGAGGTGTTGTGCTATATGATCTGCGTGGAAACCCAAAACAACCGGAAAGAAATTGATGCTACCCAAAAAACAATATCCTATTTAAAGGATCTCAATGGCACATATTGGAACAACCATTTCTTTCTTATTGGAACATTCTCAGTTGTGAGTGGCCAGGCACAGGGATGCAAAAAGGGCATGAAGCGCCACGCTTGGAGAAATGGCCCCAGACCGTGCAGCATGCAGCATGCAGAACCTCCAAAAGGTCCATCGGGAGCACCTGTTCTGCCAGATCTTTGGAGCATGAGGGATACCATGGAATACCTACCAGCACCCTCCAACAGGTCACCAATTGAGTTATTGCCCGGCAACCTTCTACGGAGGAGACCTGGCAGAGTCGGGTGCTGGTAGATGCATCACAGAAGGAAAAAAGAAGTCCCAACAGCCTCCAAAACCGCCAACGTCCCCAGCCTCATCTTCCACTAGCAAATGTCAACAGCAATGGAACTCCAAGGCGCCCACCCCAAAGCATGCAAGTCCCCACCCCATCCCGAGTTACACCATTTGATAAGAACCAGTTCTTCTCTAAAGTCCAAGTAATGAACCGACTGAAGTGACTCTTCAGTAAAGGACCTTCCGACTCTCAAGTCACCTACAACAAGCCATTCTCTGTATGGTGTTTGAATACCGGGGAACCTGTTGGGAGATGAATCAATGCACCCAACTTGTGGGTCTCACGGTCCACCCTGCTCAGCCTTTCAGCAGCTGACACTGAGAGCTGCTGCGCCGCTGGGAGTTGGGGTCGGCAAGCGTTCAAACGGTCGAACGGCCAACGAAGATGGTTCTTGCCACATCCTGGCAGGCCGTGAAAGTGAGGAAGGCGGTGCTGCGTAAGGGATTCCCGACAGGCCGGAATGTGAGGGATTCCGCCTTCCGACCCAAACACGTCCGATCAAGAAGCAGCCCCTAGCCGTTCTACACTACAAATGCAGGTCAACCTTTCTTTTGATGAGTCTTGAAGGCTAACACCATCCAAAGAAAAGGTTGACATGCATGTCTATGGTGTTAAGACCCTTCGTCCAACAGTGGTTGTTCGGTCAAGCCCAGTCAAGCCCTTGACATGTATCGCGACATCGCGGAATCCTAGGGCAGTTTCCAGAAAAGGCCCAAAAAACGGATCGCAGAGTTTCCCCAAAATCGGAAAGCGATCCGTACGAGCGACCTGAAAGGATCGACTTGGTTGGGCGACCACCCACCCTCTTCCGGACGGATGTTCTCCGAAGACGAGCAACGTGTTTTGCTCTTGGACTCCTTGAAAAAGGGCCAGAAAATCGATGGAACAGCCAGAAAATGGAAAAGTAGATCCCCACTAAAGATGTATTGGAAACATTTGGAAACCGCGCCACTCTCTATTTGGGGGGGGCCACTTTTGAAGGACATGACTATTCTTTTTCAGCATGTGGTGGTCGATGTTCGTATCCTATGTGGTGGTCGATGTACCCTTGGAAAAACTGTTCATGAACCTCAAAGGCGCGAGATGAAAACCCATACATATATGCTCTAGAAATAACAGAGCAATCATTCAAGTTTACCCTGTAATCCAGTTGAACTATTTTGACCGACTGAAGTTACTGACTGAAGTAAAGGAACATTTTTCGGACCACCCAAAGACCATTCTTTGTGTAGTCTCTGACTCCCAGGGTCTTTTCACCCTGCGTTGAGGGAAAATTTCATTCTAAATCGTCCATATGAGGATCCTGCGGGTCCCCATGCATTTGAAGAAAACATTGGCAGGTATCCACCACATGTCAGGTCCCTTGGTGTCAAGGCCGATTCACCCCAACTTTCGCTGCACGATGGCCTCGTCGCCCTGGAAGTTGCTGGGAACCTGCGTTCCCACGGCAGGAGAGAAAGGAAAAGGGATCACTCATAGCAACGGGGGGCCCAAAAAAGCGACTGTATGGCTCCCAGGTCCTAGGTATTGTCATCCCCACCGGCCCAAGGGAAAATAACATTGGAAAAATCAACGAGCACCTATATGTGTTGGTGGGTCTTTCATGGAAGTCAAAGAATTAGGAGTTTACAGTGTACAGGGGTGATTCCGAGTATACGCTCCTCATCGTGGTTATACAAGTGAATTGCGTGCTTCCGAACACGAAGACCATGTTCCGAACACGAGCGCAGGGGATGAACTCCACTTCCATCTGATATACGCCGGTGAAACAATGCGTGACCCGATACTCCTACAAGACGGACTGCCCCAAATCTCCATCGAGAATTATCCATGTCCCAGCACTGCGTCACCACCTGCCACTGTTAAAAGTCTCCAGCTTCAGCCACAATCTTCGGAGAACTGCTGGAGTCATGGAGGCGGGTGCTGGTCATACGGAGTCATCAACTTCTCGTGATTCATCAACTTCTCCATGCCCGTGCAGCAGCGGAGTTATAGACTTCAAGCACCCACAGTTCTCTGGGTGGTTCATCGCCGGTCCACCCAAACCTGGGAAGTCCAGGAAAAAAAGAACTCCTAAGCTCAGCTCGTTTCCTCGGTGATCCGAACTTCGTTCCTGTCCGAAGTTCGATTCCTTTCCCGGTCAATGAGCCTCATTGGAGTTGATGATACCAACCACTCAACGATCCAGGTTTTCAGGACCTAACAGCTCAGGCTGGACCGGGTGGCGGTGGTCAAACCGCCCCCCCCCTGGCGCCCGTGAGGCGCCCGTCAGCCCGACGTCGGGCCCAAGACCGTAGACCCGAGTGTTCTCGGTTCAAAGTGATTGGATTGAGAGTAGATGGCACTGGCACCCCAAGATCCTGTATAAACATCCCTGAAAGGGGATCGGGGATTGTGTCTATAATTACTCTCAATCCAGAAGTTGACCCAGACGCCTCCCGGCAGAACTTGCAGAGTCTCGCTTCGCCTGGTCATCTTCAGTTCTGCAAGCTTTGTCGCATTCGAGACATCGCCTGAAACGGAGAGAAGGGTCGCCAGGCGTCCCAACCAAGCGGGATGTTCACAGGTTCCGCCAAAACCCACCCAAGCACCAAAGAAACAAGGAGTTTCTTGAAACTAGACTAGATCTGGCAGCTTCATGCAGTGTCCATGTTGTTTCAAGGGAGGCTACGAAGGTGCCCCGCGCAGGTGCGCTGGCGAAGGAAAAATCTCCAAGATCACCCTTGGAGGGAACCTGCTTGATGGAATATATTGGATCCGTGGAGAGGTGTCCTGTGCACGTGCTTCAGGGCAAACCTTTGTTGCTCAGGCCGTACAGGCTCCCAGTAGAAGTCAAAATACAGAAACCCCAGCTTTCAAGACCTTTAAAAGGAAGGTTGACCTGGTGTTGCAGTGCCAATTCCTTAGTAAAATAAGGGTTCTTCGGTCTCCCCCGGCGATTTCTTGCAACAGGTGCTGTCTCGACTTCGAGGGGATCACCGAACCGGCGGGACGTCGCGGGAACCCCGAATCTGCCCCCCGGAACCAAGGTGGGACGAGGGGCTGTCAGGTCACGTCCGGCCCTTGTTGGGGCCCAAAGCTAGTCACGGTCCACCTCTCAGAGCCTTGCTATAGCGAGCACCTGACCAGGCATGAGGGTGCGGGTGCCCGCGAAAACCCGGACCGACGTGCCAACACCAAAAACCGATACTTCCCCACATCTCTATATTACCCTATACCCTGGGAGTCAAAGACTACAAAAAGAATGGTCTTCCTAGGGTGCCTGAAAGGGACTGTCCTTTAGTTCACTATGGAAAGGTATATAGTCTTTGGACTTCCAGGGTATATATATATATAGGTCCTCAGTTTTTGAGGTTCCACATCTCCCCACCTCTCGACCTACGAAGTTGCTGCCCGCGCCCGCGCCCCGCGCCCTTCTCGGCGGTCCGGCGTCGGAGATGCTGTCCGCGAAGTCGCTCCCGGTCTTCGACTTCCTCGGGGCCGGTTGGTGGTTGCAGGGTGTTTTGATTTCCTTGGTTCTTGTTCTCAAGGTGGTAGGGCAGACTACAAGGCTGCACCAGGTCAACCCTTTTGGAAGGGTCTTGGAAGCCTAGGGGCCTGACCGGCTGGGAAATGCAAGGACAAAAGCAGCTTCGAGGTCATCCAAAGGAGCTCAAGGCTGTGTCTTTGAAAAGAAAGGCACCCATCAAAGAGTTTCACCCAAAATTCGCCTCACCTGGAGGGGAAAGGACCAGGAGGTGCAAAACTATCTTCTATAGCGTCGACGGCGTCACCTCTGCTCCAGTCCAACCAGCCCAACCTCTGTGCCCGACTCAACGGTACCGTCCGAAATGGAGGACATGCCTGACTCAAGGCTGTCACACTGCTAACTCATGAACATGCCTGCTCTTTGGTGCTCACGCCACGTGTCATCGCCAAGCTCACCAAGGACTGAAATGTCATCTTCGATAGCATGTAGTCCTGCACGCTTGGTGCAAAAACTGTGCAAAAGACACCAAGAATAACAGTAGCCTGTATCGAAATTATAAGACTTGAAAAAAAGAATAATCTTCTTGGTTGACCCTAGACTTTCTAGAAAACATTGCACCATCTGCAGTCCCCAAACCAAAAAATTCCTGGCTTCACTTGCACGTCACGGCGGCTTTCCTGAACCCAGGAAAGGCATTTCGCTTCCCCCCAGCCTCCGCACAGCTCATCAGCTCCCGGACGCGTTCGAACGCGGACCCGCGCGACGGACGGACGCTCGGCCGCACCAGCTTGGCCCACATCTTCCGCGGCAGCTGGGGGAGGGCAACGGGCTCGTCCGTCCTCAAACACCCCGCGCGGTCGAAAGGGGATGGATTCGCTTCGCGGTGCTTGGTGGAAGACGGCCCGGCCGTGAAAAGGACGAAGCCCAGGTCCAAGAAGCCTGCAATTGGGCGTCCTCCCGCACCAGCCACCAGTCATTAAGAGATCCAAAATGCGTCAAAAGGTTTGAGTGGGTCTCGTTCGCGTGCGCCCTCTCCATTCCTCTCCCAGAAGGGGCATTGGGAGCCGAACCACCCAGCAACAGGAAACAAGCCGTGAGCGACGCCGAACCACACTCGTGTTGTGCGCTTGGACTTCGAATGAAGCATTAGAGCGCCCGACTTCGGCAGGTCCACAAAAACATCTCTTCGAGCACCAAGGCGCCCCAAATGTGCAAAGCCACGGAGCAACTGCAGCAGCTCCTTCCTGCGGCAGAAGCTGCGGCTTGGCCCCGTCAAACACTGGTGAAACCTTCCAGGGGGGCCCCCTATACCAGGACCATCCAAGTGGGGTTCCATCGAACACCCGTTCACAAGAAACCGGAGTCCAAAGGCTTCATCAAACAGGTTCACCAACAAGCGGTTTCATCAAAAAGCTCCGATCTATAAAGTGGTGGCTTTGTGCTATCTGCTATCTATTTCTGAAACCACTGTATGTCTGGCTCTGTCCCAACCGCGTGCCCGCCGGGTGCGGCTCTGCAGTCAAGCTACGCGGCAGCTTTGAAGCCATTCTCTTCTGCCTTGGCCTGTAG
This sequence comes from Durusdinium trenchii, assembly GCA_963970005.1. NCBI lineage: Eukaryota > Dinophyceae > Suessiales > Symbiodiniaceae > Durusdinium > Durusdinium trenchii. Next base: position 605,845 of record CAXAMN010022017.1, read on the forward strand.
CGAAGGGATCAGTAAAGGTCTCCGTGGAGCAACTGTTTGGTCTTTCCGTTGCGGGTCGCCACTGGGCACCATGGCTTTACCCGGCGAGGTCTACGTCAACTCTATTTTAAAGACACCACGGAAGTCAAGGAAACTCCTTTTTCGGGTCACCTATCATAACACTTGGCCAGTCAAAATACCAGTTAAAATAGGGTTCTGTTCTTCAATCGTGTCGGACTTCTCGAAAAGAGAGATGGAACATTCCTTCGTTCCTTCCGTGCATCCACCGCTCCTCGGCTCAGCGGTCCGGAAAGCACGGCGGCTCGGTGGGGGCCTCCAAGTAGTGCAAAATGAGTGCCAAGAACTGCTCGTGCGGAATCTTGCTCAACACATCCCGTTGCCTCGAAAGCCCGAAGGTGGCGCACCAATCCCTTTGGAAGCGCCACACATCCGAGTCGGCCCAAAAAAGATGGGGAGCGCCCAGCACGCTGGGCAAACTGCAGGACATGAGTTGTTGGTGCTAAATGCCTCCGATGGACTTCGAACATGGCTTCAGGTTCGCGATGTCGGCGTCGAAACATGTCGAAAACCATCACCAGGATTCGACAACCAGCACCATATGCTCCTTCTCATGCATGGCGAGGAAGCATGAACCAATCTAACCCCAAGAGAGGGAACCAGAAAGGTGCTGCAAGGTGATCATGGTGGACATATCTCTGTACATATTATGTGCTCATATGTGCCCAGAGTCATCCAGTCCCCACCAGAAACAGCTCTTGTTCCAACATGTGTGAATTAAGATCCTTTATAAAGGAAGCGGCTGGGACTGGGGAAACATCCATTTGTTTCTGGTTGTTTGGGTTTCCAGGTGTGTCAAGGTGACAAATGAACATCCTCAACCAATTCCTGCCACCCATGATCTGGCTGACATCTGCCCAGAACCTGACCAAACACACTCAACCACCACTCACCACTAATTGGCCTTGGCCATCCTCCCTATCTACCATCCAACTCCCATCCAAATGCATCGTCGAGTTGAAGAGATCCAGGCCTCTTGTCCAAATGCATCGTGCGTTGATCGTGAGGGAAGTGGCAATACTCACAATTGCTCCCGTTCACGCACTTCCCCAAGTTGAAGTACCTCCCCGCTCGCGGCTCGAGCAGCTCACGGCGAGAGCGGCTCAAAACTCCGCGGTTTGGTTGAAGGTTTGGCCTGTTTGGTTCTCCACGGCGTTTGGTGCTCGCGGATGAAGACAATCCGGGGTGTCAGGGTCCGTTCTGGTCGGTTTGTTTGGTTCAAGTTGCAGTTGGCAGGTTTGATTTGAGGGCCTGAGGGAGTTGATTCCCCACGTGTGCCAACCACCGTGAACTTAACAGGATTTTACCATGTTCTACTTGGCAGAAGCTTGCTACTGAGGGTTGATAGGTATGATAGGCCCATGACCCAACCAAATGCCGCTCCTTGATTTCGCCTGATTGCCCTTGCAGAGGGGTTTCCAACAGAGGGCCCCCTAAGAGGTGTCTAATACTAGCTCCTTAGAGGTTAAGGGGTGTCCATTAACCCCCCTCTCTGGGGACCCTGGTCTATAAATGGTGCACGTCCAAACGCTCCAAACGGTCATGAATCCCTCCCCCAACCAACTCCCAAGGAAGGCACACCCCTCTCGGGGAAAAAGAAAAACACTCTGTCTCTTCCTTTGCAGGACCGAAACGAGCCGCTGGCGTTCCGCGTTCGGAAGAAACCCCACACATGCCAGGCGCACATGCAGGGTCGGCGGCACAGCTCTGGGTGTCCCACCGAACCTCAAGACGGTGCGCTCCGACCGGGGAGCGCGGCATCGTCCACCCCGTCGACAGCGCAGGACTTCGGTGCACCAACAGGGCATCAATTGAGACCTAGTTGAAGGGTGCTGGCGATAGATAGGTAGATAGATCGATCGATTGATTGGTTGATTGATTCGATGCTACCGCGTGAGCCATACCAACACCCACTTCGGATGGCTTTTGGATGGAAGATGCCTAGTCAGGGGGGGGCCTAAAAACCCACCGATCTCGGTGGTGCTGCTATGAAGAGGTTTACAAGCCATGTCTGGCTCCTTCAGCACCGACCACTCCAAACGAACAGAGTACAGTACCGCGCGATCCACGGACGTGCGGTCGATCCGCGCAAAAACCCGAGGGTGTTTGTCATCATTCCGCTTTTCCGCAGTTTCTTGGAACTTCTGAACTTCCCCCCCCATATGCTACAAACTGGATAAGTCAACCCTCTTCTTCGCGTCTTCCTAAGCCTGTTTATCTTTGGTCATTTGATCCACTTAAGGCGCACTCTGGCCCTCCATCCCAGCCCGATTTCGACCGATAGAGCAGGTGCCTGAGCTGGAGCTGATGCTGCTGAGTTGGCGTCCAAAATCTGTGCTGGCCTCCAAAACCGTGAGACCCGGTTCCCGGGCTGCATTGGAGCTGGAGGGAGGAAGGCTCGTGGCAAGCACCTGCGACGCCTGGAGATGCCTGGAGTGGATTTGCGCCATAAGTTCCATGGTCATCAAAAGAGGAGCACCGCTCTTGGATGTAAGGGCAGCGCCTTACGGCCTGCAAAGCCTTTTGTAAAGCACCGTAGACATACAAATGGGATGGGCAAGTGGATGTTTAAAAAACATCTATCATCCGTATACCAGCACCCGACTCTACAGGTCTCCGACCTGGAGGCTTTTGCTGACCTAAAAGTCGGAGATGTGGTGACCTGCCTTCGTCGGGTGCTGGTAGAGTCGGGTGCACGGCGTGCTACAGGACTAGCACCACACTTGGGAGTTGAAAAGAATGTCCGGAATGGCTTCGCTATGCTTCGTGCAAGTGTCAAGTTGACCAACGCTGCCAAGTGGCAGTGCTTGACATATCGTTCGCAGGTTCCTCGGCAGTTGCACCATGGTTGCACCACTCTGAATCCCCACCCTGGCAGTTGATAACCTTCCAATGGCCAAACTCAGGTGGTCTGTGCACTGTGGACCCACATCAATCCCTCAACCGTCATCGGAATCCTCAAGAAGCATCACTTCGCATCGCGAGCCGCCCCTTCATCGATGGACCGACGTCCGGGAGGTCGGAAGCGGATAGCAAAGCTCTGAGAAAAGAAAAACCAACTGACACCAGAAGAAGAAGAAGAAGGAGGAGAAGAAGAAGGAGCTGCAAACGCACATCCAGGAGGTCCCCCCCGCTTTCATGGCTTCTTCGCAACCCCAGAGTATGGTTCATAAGTCATTCTGGTCGACCTGAGGACCCCCCAAACAGGTCGACCTGAAAAGCACAGACCAAGCGCAAAGCCGAAAACTGCACCCGCCACTGCTTCGGCCAATCAAGGGGCAGTAACTACGCATCAAGCCAATTAGACGCCCACACCCCATCCCATATCCATCTTGAAAAGATACATTTTATCATTTTGGAGGTCGACTCCCTGATAATCCATGGCTACGTGGACTTCACCACCTGTTTGGTCTTCCTATGTCTTCGTGGTCATCCGTGCATTCGCGTCCCGAAACCAGGATGATTCCAGATGTCAGGGCGTCCCATCTTCTTCAAAGGAGATCCACGACCCACCGCGACACCGGGCGAAGACCCCCACCGTCCAGGCCCCGCACCATGCTGCTGCTCGACTCGGAGGTGATCTTGGACTCCTGAAGGTCCAACGGTTGCAGCCGCCGGGCGGCACCCCCACCGACCGAATCGACGGTTGAGGTCCAGGTCCTGTAATTATAGACACCTCAAAAGGAAGGCCTTGGCTCATTTATATTATATGTGCACGTATGTGCACGTATATACTATACTACATAATCTTTCTTGTCTGTGTATGTTCATATGACATATACACACCTTTGACATTTGGCATCCAAGACCGCCAAAACCTGCTGAAACCTGCAGGCTTACGGCCTTCTCTACCCGACGATCGCGTTGCTTCGGCACCAACCCGCGTCGCCGACCATGACACGGGAAGAAACTGGGAAACCGATGAAAGGAAATTGGGGCCAGAGGACCTCCAATTCCGACGGCCCTGGACGAGTCCAGGGAGATGTCATGAAACCCAAAAAACACCTGCCAAACCTCGCGAAGTACTTTCTGGATTCTTTCTGGGGTCCTGGCGGGCCAAGAATGGGGAAAGAGTGGAGTCAAGTTGAATCATGTTGAATCCAATTCTCAGCTCCACATCCCGTTCGTCCGAAACCTCTTGTCCATAGATGGTCCATCCTGACCCCCTCGCGTTGAAGGGGCCTCCACATCCCCGCGTTTTCCACGTGCGTTGTCACTCGGTGTCTGTGCACGTTCGATGAACGTGCATCGAACGACCGGCCGGTCCTTCCCTTTCAAGCGGAGCCGTGTGTGAAACTGCTCCGCGCGCTGGGCCAAGGCGCCCATCGAGACCTTCCTTGGCGCGCCAGGGTGGCGGGGGCGAACCGCGTTGTTCGAGAGCGGGACGCTATGCGGGCGTGTGTGTGTTTCCAGTGCTTTGTTATTTTTTGGACCGTTTGAAGTTGCAATAGGTCTAGCATTGGGTGTGGTATTGTAATCAGTCCTAAATGCTTCCCACAGAAGTGGGGCCTTCTTTTGTTACAACCATTCACCGCTGACCTGTGGGAGCTTGATGCCATTCACCCTGTGACCTGTGGTAGTGAAGATGGTAGTACTGTACCATTATGTAATCCTGTGACCTGCGGGAGCTTGATGCCATTTACCGTTGACCTGTGGCAATGGGAATCGTAATGGCCATGCTAATGGTATAGGTAATGGTCATTCACCCGTCACCCGTGTTGACCTGTGGTAATGGAAGTGCTATTGGCAATTGTGATCGTAATGCAACTCACCCTTTGACCTGTGAGGGCGTGATGCTAATGATAATGCGAATGGCACTGGGCACGCCAATGGTAACGCAAATGCTGATGCCAATAGCAATGGCAATGCTAATGCTAATGGGCCATAGTGCTGGTAATTGCCATTCACCCTTGACCTGTGGCAATGCTAATGGTGATGGTAATGCCATTCACCCTGTGACCGGCCAAAAAAAGGAAAACACTGATACCACCAAAAGGCAAAACGATTCCTTTTTTTTGGCCGACCCCCCCCTCCAAGGATCCGGTGAACTAGCCAAGAGAACAGACCTCACAGGCATCGAAGTTCGAAAAAACGTCTGAACACCTTCAACATGCAAAGTGCGAAAACCAGCGGTTTTCGAGAACACTGGAGAACACACACCTGTATACAACGTCCTTTTCTGCGTTGGAAAACATCACACAAAACCTGAAACCACAAACCAACCAGATTCTGGCTCCCTACCACGAAAAGGATGTGGTTCAGTCTGAACTCTTTCTTTCATCTGCGCAGAAGGCTGCCCCCCCTGGCCTGTGACTCTTTCTCATATGCCCACTCCAGGGCGAAAGGGGCACGTGGCTTTCAGTCGGAGGTCCTCTATCTTGGAAGTCTCACCCACCCAGCTTTCTCCCAACAACCCCCTCTTCCTCCAAGCTGCATCTCTGATAACTCCTCCTTGGCAGGCCAGTCCACGACACCAATCGAGAGACCCCACACACGTCGAAGATCGTAGAGGGCAAACGTCGGAAGAAACACCAGCTACTCCGGAGGAACAAATCCTCTTCTATCGGAAGAGGTGGACGATGGCGTTGTTCGAGAGGACAACGAGGCTATGTCGAGGCTATCGACTGGACCCATTCGTTCTCGGGAGGGTGCATTCCAAGCCTGCAGCATGTCCGCCTTCTCATCCATCCAACCCGCCTAATTTAAGGCTGGTATAAATTTGGAAGATGGAGGAACCAGTGCAACCACTCGAACAAAGGGGGACCACTGAGACACCAGTGGCGGGGATCTCCCCTTCGCCCTCCTTGAGAGGTTGAGAGACCTGAACTAGGACCCTGTAGTGGTACATATGGGATGGGCGAAAAAGGAGCTGTTCAACCTCTCTTGGCTCAAGACTGAACACCGGTGCCAGGTGGTTTCACTGGACCTCCTCGGCCAACGCCCTCCAGTGCCGGACCCCGAACGTCCTCCGGCGAAGCTCCCTCCCTTCGGCCATCGATCCCCACTACGCCCCAGAATCGGACATAAAACCACGAAAAAAAAAAACATGAAAGAGAACCCACCAACAGGCTGTTAGTTGAGGGTTGTTAGGCCCTAACAGGTCTCTATTGGTGACCTGTCGGAGGGTCCTGGAAAGAGAACCCACCTCCGCAAAAAACCGCAAAAACCGCCCGTGAAGCTCCTCCAGCATCCTGCCCGCTCCGCAAACACGAGGGCTCGACCCGACGCCCGACGTCCGCGTGATTCGTCTCACGCTGCGTCGACCCACTCGACGAGAGGCGGCTGTGCGGTTGGGGGGCGCGCTCTTGGAACGCTTCCTCAGGCCAGCGGGGCATGGAAGCGAAGACCCTTTTTGGAGGGTCCAGTGACGAGTCCATTGGGGCGGGCAGAATGAAGGCTCGAGCCACGCACAGATGTTCCCGAATGTTCTGCTTGGTTGCTTCTTTACGGGACCTGATCCTGGTGGAGCGTCGTCCCGGATCCCCCCACACCGCCCCGTGCGGGGCGTCTCACTTCGGATCGGCTCGGCGGCATCGTCCGCCGCTCCGGATCGTCAGCGTCCGCCGCGGATCGGGGCGTCGCTGGCGAGCCAGGCTTCTTGTAGGAGTCATTGGCGTCGATGGAGTGCTCGGAGACGTCAGATTGGAGGTCGGAGGTGTCGCTGATGCACTCCTCCACATCCTCATGGCGGACAGATCTGGTGGTCGCTTGGCGGGCCCCAGTGTCCCCAAAATGGGAGATGCTGAGGCAAATGATTGGGGGCAATGTTCCTGAGGGTCACACTTAGTGGCCGAAGATATATGATGGGCCAACGTAAGACCCCACTTTTTCAGCCATTCCGAAGATGGTTGCGTTCGGACTTGTGCGTTCCTTAGAAGCGGAAGGTGGGTCACCCCTCCACATACTGTAGACGTGGATGCCGAAAAAGGCCCTCCAGGGAACGTATTTCTCTTGTTACTTTTCAGGCTCCTCCAAATCGTCTCGGGGAGTCTTCCCTTCAAAAGACTCAAATGCGCAGATTGTGAGGAGACTTGCGAATCGCTGAGACACAAGCACGTGGAATTCTTGTTAGTCATACAGCTTTGGTGAGTTACCCTATGGCCCATCCACCATAGACCCAAACACATGGGAAAAAATGAAAAAACGCTTGATCCTCCATGAGCAAACAATACCCATGAATGGCTTGCTTCTGGGCTGTCTCAAACAAACTGGGACGCTTGGCGCTCGAAGTCCAGCCCCGGACTGAAACATTGAAACAATTTGGGGGCATCCTCCCGTGGTCAGGAAGTTCGATTCGGGTCGACTGACTCGCAGCAGAACCGCTTCTCTCGGATTTTGGGGTCACCGAAACCCCCCCCCCCGACGCGAGATCTTTGAGCGTCACCGGACGGGCATCCTGCCCGGGCCATCGGACGAAGGATGGGGGGGAAGCTGCCCAAGGAATGGGTCCAACTGCGTGCTGCGTGCGTCGGCGCGAAAAAACGCTCCAAACGTCGGCATCGGCATATGCTTTGGAGGTCATTTGTTGTGGTCGGGGCCCACATCAAGAACGTGAGAACTGGGTGTTATTGAAACATTAGCATGAAGACAGGGCACATCGTTTCATCTCATTCTTTGTCAGGCATTGAGGCTCTGATTCTTTTACGCCAGTGGAATCGCGACACGAACGTGGGCTTCTCCGCGTTTTGGGATCATGTTTCGGCAAACTGGCAGTTAGATTCCCTAAAGAAGTGCAGCACAAATGTTGCCGTATCTCGTGAAACGAATTGGTCATCTGAGTGGAAAAGGTGCGCCATGTCTGACAATCCAAACGCTGACAGACCAGCAGGGCACCCGAGATACGCACAGTGGAAATCCACCCGCCATCTCAAAGAAACACCGCCTGGAGATGAAACAGCCTGGAGATAGACCCCCAAAAAGGGGGGGTCGACACTCAAAACCTACCTTCAGGTTCTCTATGTGTTGGGCCTGCAACTTTCACCCAAAGGACCTTGTCCCAAAGACGTTTCATGGCCACCGCGGGACTTTCTGAAGGATGCCTTCCGGAACAGGACTCAACCCTTCACTCAACCCTTCACGGTGTCTCTTTGGGGCTGGTGCTCGCCGTTCCAGGCTCCATCCCGAACCGTCCCTGCTGAACCAGGCAACAATAAAGGTCGAGCGGTACCTCCCAAAGCGGCACGGCCGTCCGGCACTCTGAGCCTCCCAATCCGCCTTTGAGGCGCTCTGAGCCTTAACCCTAGAAGTGCAGTTGGACTATTTTTGACCGAAGTAAAGGAAATTCCTTCAGGTCACCGTTCGTCGGACCATTCTTATCGTCTTTCACGGCGGGCGTGTCGACGGTTTTCACCCAGCCCCTCGGTTTGGAGAGGTCCAGCCAAGCCCATCCTGCCAAGGGGGTTCCGACTTGATCCATCAACGGATCTGAAAATGAAGGCTCGACCACCGCATTCTTCGGCTTCGAACACCACGCGACGGGGACGGTGCTAGCACCGGTGCTGTCGTTCCGGGAGATCCCAGTGCCACGGGCCGTGGAAGTTAGAGCACCAACCGAATCTATACAACCCTTCACCAAGGAACACTCCGGAGAAAAGACACATGAACAAACAGGGAACTCGGCCAAACCGTCGGCGCACAGCAGCTTCATTGCCATGGGTCGGACGGAAATGGAAAGGGCAAGACGGCCGAGGCGCTGCAGGAATCCCCTTAAGGCACTTTTCAGCCGAAAATTGGTGGTGCTTGAGCCCGGCCACGGTGCCGCATGGATCTCGGGGCTTCCGTCGAGACGTTCCCGCCAGACACGACCCATGAGGGAGAATCAAGCCGATTCTCAGACTCATGTGCCAGTTTCGGTCATACCCGTCAGACCCATGTTTCATAGCCAGAAGCCACACCGTTCTTGGAATGTTTGGGTCCATCTCTGTTCCGGGGCTTGGGGGGAATGGTGTCACATGGGCTCCCCAAGCACCGACCGGGGTGCTTGAAGCTGTGTTTCAAAGGAGCTTGGCCGCGACCATGCGGTTGACCAAGCTACTACATCGCCTGAGAAAAATAAACAAAATGATACACTCAATCCACAGCAAAGACCTAACAAGTTCACGTGGAGCTTTAACATTCTGGGCACCTTCTTCTGACCGAAAATAAACACATCGGATATACAAAACAAACAAACACAAGAGACTGTCAGATTCTGTGTCCATTGAGGGGCTCCGGCTCCTTTTCATTCAGCTGGAGTCCTCTGACAAAACCCCTCCACGAAAGCAATGGCAGGACCCAAAAAGCAAGGTCCCCCAACTCTCACAGGATACTCGGTGAATAGCCTACTGAACCATAGACAAACAGAATACGAAAAATGAACAAGATTCAGATAAACAAGGAAGAAATGGTACTGGACCATTTACTGGCCCTGCCATTCGTCTCCATAGAATGGGATGTCGAACCTCCACAGGTCCCCATCGTCCAAGACGATGAATCGTCTGATCTTCAGAAATCGGATACACACGAGGTCGACCGTCGACGTGTCATCCACGTCGGAGAAAGGATGGGAAAAACATAGCAAAGGCTCATCTTCACTGGAGCACCCACGTCACCACTTCACATCCACTTCACATCAACCAAAACTCCTCCCTGCACGGACCGAACCTCGTCCTCCGGTCGTCCCACGTCCTCGTCCTCGTCCTCCCGCTCGTCCCGCACCGCGACCCCCCAAGCGACCGCGCCCTTCGCCGGTGCCGTGCACCCCGCGGACGCGGCTGAACTGCACCTGGAACCGCGCGAGCCGTGAAGGGGGGGACCCAACGGGGCTCTGGGCTTCAGTGCTTTCGGTCCGCCTCAGTGCTTTCGGCTCGCCGAACCGAAAGCAGACCCAAAGCCGACCGCGTTTTTCGGCTGATCTGACGGAGGTGCTTCCCCCGCTGTGCGGCTGGAACAGCCGGGAGGAATCGGTGGTCCGGTGGAAGTCCCCCAGTTCGTTCGGAGGATCTTTGGGTCCCATGGAGTACGTAGCAGCTAAGAGAGTCCAGTGAGTTCGACTCTATTTTGAGCACCATGTAAGTATTCAGGAAATTCTTGGACTTTTGCCCATATCCTAAACCCAGCCGACCAGTGTTGGCACTACTGCCACGTTATCAGAAAGACATGGATTTGCCAGGAACGTTGCAGCTGGGGTGGCTTGAGGGGGTCAATGCGGATGTAGCTGTTGGGGTGCACTCCCAGGAAAACCATCATGGAAGTGGAACGAGTGGAAAACCCCCTGCTTGGAGACGGTGCACGGTCTGAATCACTTCATCATGGAAGTGGAGGCTTGCCCCGAACGGAAGACGACGTTCCTTCAGAACCAGGTTTACGGCTTACCACTTTCATGTTAAACCAAGATGGTTCTTTTTTGCATGGCTTGTGGCTTCCTGAACCTTCAAAGGGGTGCTGGCTGGAGGTCCATAAGTCGTGTACGGATGTGTAAGGTATAGTCTATCGGAGGCCACGATAGACTGGTGCTGGCTGGCTTGGTCGCCAGTGTGCCTCACAACTTCGACCGGATGTCCACCCGATTCGGGTGGTTCTGAAGCGAGTGGTTCTGTGTGAAGTCGCATTCCCGAGGTGAACATCCTCTCCGGAAGTCTAACCCCCTGAAGTCTAACCCACTCCGAGCGTCAAACCCATCCAGTCATGGTTGCTACAAAACCCTAGGTCGCGTGGCAGCGATCCAAGTAGATCAAAGGTTGAAACTGAACAGGCCGAGTTCACGGGGCGTTCGATGTGCCATCTGAACCTTGCTACCTGACCTAAGAACATCCTAAGACAGCTAGACCGTCCCCACACACTCCAGACTGGAATAGATGCCTCCCATTAACCCCAGAAACCATCCCAATGCAAGCACATATGCCATACATGGAGTGATTGGGATCTATAACCATATGACCGTATGTCTTGTCACTTTCGGCTGCGGCATCACAGTCTCCGCAAGCAGTCACTGCACGGAGAGGACACGCCCACTTCCCCCGCGCCTTGCCAAGGCTGTGCGAAAAGCCGAAGGCCTCGCCCTCCTCTTTGAGCAAGTCCACCTGGCCATATGGTCGCTTAGAGATCATCCCACGCTCTTGATGAGTTGTTCAGGAAATCGACCTAAGAGCATCTAAGAGCTCTGATTTCTGTCTCGTTTCGGTGGTAGGATGAAAGAAATCGATGGGACCAACCGCTGAGAACCCTTTAAGATGGAGAGGTGTTGCAGGCTCCTTCAGTCGGTCTCCATCGTCTCAACTGGGAACCACCCACCGAAGAATGAGGAATGAAGGGTGTCATCGGGGGCCCTACCAGGACCTATCACTTCGTCGACTTGGCCATCCTCTCACCAAACCCATCTCCAAAGTTCTCAAAAACTCACCATCCCCCCAGATCCAAACCCTAAAACCCCCCCCAGGCCCCCTCCCCCCGCATCCCTCTGCTCCATCTCCCCCCGCTGATCCCCCCTGCATGTCCTCCTTCCTCCAGTCACCTGGGCTCTTTCCCGCCTCTTGCCTCCCCACCACCTCGCGACTCGCGACTCGCCCCAGGTGACGCAGCACGCACCTCCCAGGTCAGGCAGCCCTTTTCGTCGGTGCGTTGGTTGACCTTCCGCTTGGCCGCCTGAGGTGCAATCCGTTTTCGAGGAGGGCGACGGAGGAGCGTGGCCCCCCCAAGGTGAAGGTTGCAGCAGATGGCCAGGGTTCTGAGCGAATAACCTTTGATCCCGAACAACCCTGTTGGTTTATCGAGGTTAAACATGTTTAATTAGACTTGCTGAAACCAGATCGTTCCCATTTTACAAATGGTCGAACAGACTTCCAGGGAGTTCAGGAGAGAGGGACCCAATTGATGCGTGGGGCCCCTCTGCGCCCCAATGGATGCGTCATGATAGCAGTGCTTTGCCGGATTGCCACGCCAAAAGGCGGAACAAGTCTGAGAAATCGCGCTGCGAGGCCACCAACCCCACGTTCAGACTCTCAGCGCGGATGGCCTCGATCTCGGCGCGGATGGCCGCCTCCCGGGCTTGGCGTTCCTCTTCCAGCTTTCGTGCCTTTAGGAGGGCCGCTCGAGCGGCGAGGCGCGAAGGGCAGGGTGGTGTGGGAGGGCGGCTGCGCCAGCAAATCTAGAAGGGTGAAACGTAATAAATGGTGAAGAAGAAACCTCCATCTAGGACATATATATAATATATATATATATAGGTTTTTACAATTAAGATGGGTGGTTTTATTGATCAACCGTAGTCTATATTTTAGGGTCCTGGTTGTGATATAAGATAAGATGCATTTGCATGTCTGAAGCGGGAGAGTTGGAAGGGTCGAGGTGAAGAATTAGCCAAGAAGAACCTCCTAAACCCCTGAAGATCTTGCGTTTCCTGAGTGCCTAGCAGTGCTATGAAAAAGACTTCTGGAGATACTGGCTCCCCATGTGTGCTTTCACATGGAGGCTGCAGGGGCTTCCAGCATGGGTGAGATGGCATGGCCCGGACCATCAAATTCGGACGAAACCGGTGGTGCACTTCCATGATATGATGATTCCAGGGAGTATCCACATGGTCAACGACCCGATAGATCCACTGTCATCACCCTCTTTCTTTCGGGTGATGGGACAAGTGTTCGACAACGTCTGATTCGGCAACGTCTGATGGCATGGAAGCCTGAAGAGTCCACTCCTACAGATGGATATGGCGATTCTCGGTCGACTTTGGTACCGTATACTGTACCTGTTGGTTATTGTTATGCTGAGGGCTTAACACTACAAAACCAGGTCGTTACCATGTTAAAAAGGATCGAACAGACTTCCAGGGGTTCGTTTAGGACACCTATGGATTCGATGTGGCCATAAATGCCCGACGTTGAAGGCTTTTCGTGCCTGTTTCAGCTGAAATCGAGCTGAAACAGAGTCACTGACCTTTCGCAGCATATTTGGATGTGGTGGACCAGCTGGCACCTTTCTCACGGATTCTCAACCCCAAACTCCCACCTTCACCCCAGCCTGGCCTCTTCTGCCAGCCTGGCCTCCTCTGCAAGTCTGGCCTCCTCTGCCAGCCTGGCCTCCTCAGCCAGCCGTGCCTCTTCTGCTAGCCGTGCTTCTTCGGCCAGCCGCGCTTCTTCGGCCAGCCGTGCTTCCTCTGCCAACCGGGCCTGGCGAGAGCGGAGGACATCGCCTCAGGATTCATAGCCTTCAGGACCGACACCTTCTGAGGGTGTCTTATCTACCGAGCCTCCCAGGACCTGGAGTCCAGAAAATCACCTGGAACGTCGGTTCCGAAGTGGAGCATGTCTGTGATATAACCACCCCTTGTGAGTCCTGGCCGTTTGGCATTCACACAGTTGCCATGTCCAGCACATATCATAACCCGACCCGCCTCTTCCGCCAGCCTAGCTTCTTCTGCCAGCCGTGCCTCCTCAGCCAGCCGTTCGGCTTCAATCCTTTTGGCCTCTAGTTCTGCTGCCCTGGCCTCTGCTGAGAGTGCAGCCAGCCTGGCTTCCTCAGCCAAGCGTGCCTCTTCTGCCAGCCGTGCCTCTTCGGCCAGCCGTGCCTCTTCTGCCAGCCGTGCCTCTTCTGCTAGCCGTGCTTCTTCGGCCAGCCGTGCCTCTTCGGCCAGCCGTGCCTCTTCTGCCAGCCGTGCTTCTTCGGCCAGCCGTGCTTCTTCTTCTGCTAGCCTGAGGGAGGATAAGGAAGCAGGAAGTCAACGAAGACTTGGACCTCTGAGCATGTTTGTGCTGGTCACCCGAACATGGTTTTTGCTGAACAGCCTGAACACTGTTGCAATGAGCACATGGCTCACGCAACCTAGTCACCGCCTCGTTGGAGCACACCGAGATCAGCACATCCACCTTTTAAAAGGAAAACACCACGATCCCCAGCCTTCAGCCACTTCCGCTCCATCAAATCCTACCCAACCCAGCCGCCCGCCTGGCTGCTTCAACCTTGGCGTCCTCCAACCTCTTACGCTCCGCCTCGGCTCCCAGGACTCCCACGGGCCGCAAATGGAGCTGGAAGGTCGGTAAGTCCAGTTCGACGATATGTTGACCGACTGAAGTAGAGGAGACTCCTGAACTCGGGTCACCTATAGTCGGACCCATTTGTTTTCCAGGGATAAATATACAATATATATGTCTACACATATTCATAGAATTATGATCAACTTTGTTCCAAGCACCTCTTGCCTGTGCCTGGGGCGGCCTCCAACCATACCGAAAAAGATGGTTCTACACTTCCTGGCTGGAGTACCCTACACGCAAATGTTTGCAATAGTGGCTGGACATAAAGGGACACAAGGGCGTGAATCTGGCATTCTCCCTCACCCCAAAATGCATGGAAGTGGGCCGCCGGCCGCGAAAGGATGGCCATTCGACGAAGACCAAACAGATCGGACCGGAGCCCGGTCCGAAGGAAACCCACCAACCAGTCCCGGACATCTCGGGAGTCCACCATGCCCCCACCAACACATGGACCTCCTAAGGACTCCAAACGTCTCCAAACCTGTGAAACTCGGGCTTTTCCTTGGCTAAATGGTAGTTGATGTGTCAAAGACAACACCTTGAGGGAGATGCACCAATCGAATAGATCTCTTCACCGCCACCGGCCGGTCCGAACCTGGAACACCCACCGGGTCGACCCCGACCTGCCTCCTCGGGGTCCAGCGCCTGGCCGGGTGTGGTGCTTCGGTCCGGACCGTGCGGGTGCGGGGAGGTCCGAGCCACGACTGAGCTCCACGTGGCGCTACCAGACCTGGACCACCGAAATGAAGCCGCCACCAGTTCCACAAGGCTCCTTGGAGAAGAGGGGTGTCCATTCTCCATGGCATGCCCTGAGCATCACGAAGCACAAATGTCAAGATTGTCAAGGATCAAGCGCTTTTGGTCTCAGAATGACCAAAAGCGTATATTGAAGCACAGCCGCACTTCGCCATGACTTCGCCAGTTCCAACCACGAACCCCCCAAACACCCCACCGACCATCCACCGGGTCCGGTTGCCGCGCCCCGGGACCGTGGAGTGAACCATCAGCACACACCAACTGGCGGCGCCAGGAGTTGGAGACGGTGTTCGACCTGGGCCGCCTTGCTGCAATGACAGGTGGTGAGCTGAAACAAGTAAGGGAATGGTCAAATCTAATGGCGTTCTGGCAAAAAGGTCACCAACCCTCCGGAACCTTCCTGTGGCCGGCAGCTTGTCTTTCTTCCCTTTTTGCGGCAAACGGCCCGGCCCAGCGCATCTCTCTCCTCAGGTGAGCGATGGGTTGCTCTTCAACCCTTTCCCCCTTCCCTGATCGTCCACCGGGTCGTTCCGGCGTCGTCCACCGGCGGCCTCGGACGCTTCACGCTCCAACTCCAAGAGCTTCTGCACCTGGCGCCGCGTCGGCCGCGCGCCCGGACCGGTTCACCGCCACTGAGGCCACGACGAGGCGCCACGACGAGGCACGGCCGTCCGGAGACAGAGGTCGAAGAGACAGAGGTCGGGGCAAGGTCGACGCGGAGAACATGGGGGAGACGGATGAGACGGGAGGGGACGGTGTAAGGGTTGATATATATATATATATACCCTGGGAGTCCAAGACTATTTTAAAAACGGTCTTTAGGTGATCCGAAAAGGAACTTCCTTTACTTGGATGGTGCCGAAAAAAGTCTTTGGACTTCTAGGGTATATATATATATATATATACATATTGAGAAAAGAATCAGAAACAGAGTGAATATGTTGGTGTGTTGTGTGTGTGCGTTGTGGGCATGAGAAGGCTCCGGAATCACTCTGGAGAACTCTTCTGAACGCTGCTTAAAGGAAAAATCCAATTGATCATCCTTTTATGCCCCGCTCAAGGTTCGAACGGCTCAATTCCCAAATTGTGTGTGTGTTCTTTTCTGGGGCGGGGTTGAGCTTTGCCAAGAATGATACCACATTGGAAGTGGAAGGTCATCGAAAAATGTTCCCTTTTGTATCTTTCCTACGAACAGGTTTTTCCTCTAGCAGGGTGTTACCTCACACGTCCATCTTGCTTGGGGGGGCGGAGCATGGGTTCTTCCAAAAGACTGTTGACATACCGCTTTGGTGCACTCTGCACAGCATGGTTCGAGATCTTCAGGTAAGGAGCTTGGGATGCGCG
The DNA here is from genome assembly GCA_963970005.1 of Durusdinium trenchii. NCBI lineage: Eukaryota > Dinophyceae > Suessiales > Symbiodiniaceae > Durusdinium > Durusdinium trenchii. The sequence goes on from CAXAMN010022017.1 coordinate 622,008, forward strand.
TGGGGGTCAACAGCTGCTTGTGGCATTGCTGGCGGTTCTCGGCGGAGTTGGCAATTCAGTCAGGCCCTGGGAGTCCAGTCGGTCATGCTTAAAATGGTCTTTAGGTGGCCTGACAAGGAAATGTCTTTACTTCGGAAGTGCCCAACATGGCCTTTTACAAGTGTAGAGTAGGCACTTGGCCCTGTCGAAAGCATCGAAAGCAAGAGCTGTTGGTCCGTTGGTTCCGGCGATGTGGCGCTGAGCACTGCAGTTCCATGCCCTCTGCCAGGACCGAAACCAAGTTAGGTGGTGTTTGGACACCCCGAATCACCTCTAAGAGGCTATTCACATCTAGCAGGGTCGATCAAGCACCCTACCACACCCGCTCCAGTCCAACCTGTGGTGTAGCATTCTCTGGCCTCAAAACCGCTCCCCGCACACACCGCTGAAGGAGCTTCGTTCCATATGGAGTGGTGCGTTCTCTCTCGGTGCTGTTTCGGAGGGGCCCGAGGGGCTGGAGAACCACGAAACCTGGTTCCAGGGCGAGGTGGGAGATGGAGATTGTAGGAGTCAGATGGAGTTAGGTGTGAAGATCCACTCACCAGTCTGCACCCTTCCTTCCAATGTCCGGTGTCTAAGTGAGAAAGCCTCTGAGAGGGGTCAAGCAGTGTCCAAAAACCACCTAACTTGGTTTCGGTCCTGGTAGAAGGTAGGGATTAAGAACCATGCTCTCCATGGAAGCCACGTCCGTTCTGGTGCAGGCCTGTTCTTCTTGCTTCCTCATCGATGGAAGCAAGAAAACACCTAAAGACCGGGAAACAACCAGGAATTGAAGACTTTGCAAAGAGTCCTCAAGAGACCTGAAAGAGAACTTCCTGAAGACCTGCACCCTCACACTTCCGGACCTTCAACTGGAACCGGATGAGACTGGGCTTCGGAGAACGGGGCAGCTTCCGAGAAACGGGGGCCACCGATGGTGCGAGCGAGCGCACCCACATCGCCAAGAACCGTGGCGGCATGTGGTTGATGCGGTGGTTGATGCGTCGCGTGGAATCCGAAGGTTTCGCACAAACCCTCAGACTCTACACCTTAGATCTCCCAACATCTTCTCCAAATAGGGTGTCTATTCTTGGTGCCCCCAAACCAAAGGTTTTGGCCACTTCGCAGGGGCCGCAAAGCTGGTGCGCTTCGCCCGCGTCCCTTCCGTCCATCGCCGGGCGCTCACACGAGACATCCTCACCTTGGAGCGTGTGACCGGGCACAGGGTACGGAGGTATGGTACCCTCAATGAGGTAGGCGTTGCTCGTTTTCCAGGGTGGCTTTGGCAGTGAAAAGGTAAAGAGTTTCATCGGTTTTGTGGTGTGGGTATAGTGAGCCGCAAGGACGGCATGCCTGACCTGTTTTGGTACCACTGTTTTTTTCATCTGCGTGTGCCAGGGACTTCCTGCGCTCATTGAGTGTACCAATTTCCAAGGTTTTAAAGTCTCTTTATCGAGGTCTCTGCCCACATGTGGGCAAAATCGAGGTCTCAGTTCCACTCATGACTCGAATATCACAGGGCGAGAGCGCTGACAGAAAAACCGGTGTCCACTTCACCAGAAACATGATTGTCCTGCACATCGGCTGTCAGACACTCTCCTTCAAATCAACTATTGAATTGAATATATATATATATATAGACACATATATGCACATAATACCACGACCTTCCAAGCGGTGTCGATAAGTAGCTTCTTAGAGGTTAGGGGTGTCCCAAAAGCCGCCTGTTGGAAGGTCCTGGCAGGTATCTCAAGCAGAAGCAAGGTCGCAAAGCCAATCACAAAATCCATGGTTGCATGTGTTTCTTGGTTCGAACCCCAGATCCCCCGTTGAATTGGTATGCTCCGAGTCGATCTGCTGTGCCATGCCCGCGCCACTTTGGAAGAGGCGTTCGAGCTCACGGAGGAACGTCCAGAAGCTCCGTGGCTGAAAAATTACATTGAGAAAAAAACGGCCGGATATACCATGATACACCCACCCACAGAAGGAGCGGCTTCATCCCCCCATTTTTGCAGGCAGCGTCGGTCAGGTGAAAGGCAAGCGAAGGTTCCTCATGTTCAAAGGAAACCCGAACCAGTTCCTCCACTGGTCAGAGGAAAGCTCCAACCGAACGCTCCGAAAAGAGCAACCAACAGAGCTTGTGTCCTATACCGTACCATTCATGGAAGGATCTCTTCAGCATCCTTTCGGGCGTCCTGACCGTCCTGACCGTCCGGTCGCCAGTCGCAGGGTTCCGGCGTGTTTCACGCGCGACGGAGTGCGTTTCACGTGCAGTGCCCTCAGGTGGTTTAGACCATCCGCCTGTGAGGGCGGAGGGGGCACGATGAGGTGCGGCGGATGGGTTCAGAACCAGCGAATGCATGGGATATGGTGTCAAAAAGAGTGCTTTGAGGCGTTTGTCGGTGCTGTTATGGTGTTGTACTCGTTCAAGCTTGAATCATGCAAAGGCCAGCAAAAACCACCAGGCAGACTGGATTTCCACTCATTTTTCGTCCGAAACCGCTGAAAACCGCTGTCCTACTGCTACTCGCTTTCGCTTTCAGCGGTGATCCGCCACCGGGCTTCAGATCACCGGCAGCGCCGGTCCACCGTGGTCCGAGGTGTTGGTTTAAGGGGCGAAGTGCCATGGCCCAGCATGGTGTATATATAGACCCCCCAAGATAGAGTATAGAAACCTCAACTATCCCCACTGGACATGTCTTGGAAACCGTGCCATCTATTGAGCACTGGGGAGCACTGTCGAGCACTGTGCTGCCTTCCATCGGACCACGGGCACATCCTCTGCTCAAGTGCGGCAAAGAGCACGCGCGGCAAACCGCGCGTCCGGCGGTGCGAAGGGGGGCTGGCTTCGGTCGAAGAGAGGAAGGGACACGGAACGAGGGGAAGGGGCACGGATTGCGCGTGGGAATCCGGAACAGCAAGGATTGCCATCCTTTCCTCTTCGGCAAGGGCATTGGCCCTCCTGGAGAACAAAAAAGACTTGCAAAACCTCCTTCCAACCGGTCCCCCGACATTGTACCCTGCGTCCGCTGCGTCTCAGTGCCAATGCTAGCCTCGCTAGCTTCCTTTTTGGGAGATCTAGTCGAAACAGGGTCAGTTTGTCATTATTATTACCATCCTTGCTGTCACTATGTACTATTATCAATCATTGCTAGTGTGAACAATATCTACACCTTCCAAGAACACTGGCATGTCGCTGCCCAGTGTTGGGTCCGACCAACATCAACCTCCGCGGCTCGTCGTGCGCGCTCAGGTCGTGCGCCGGCATATGTACACATCTGCCTAAGGGGTCTTGAGCATGCTGGCACAGCGCAGCTGGCCGCGCCAGCCGCTGGTGCCTAGAGCCAGGTAGTTTTTATATGCTTGAGAATGCTTTGCGGAAGCTGTTTCACAAAGGGCTCAGAACCAAATGCGTTGATCTTGGAGGGGTGGTCGGCGGGCACGTGTCGTGCGTTCCGTGCTCCAAGCGGTGTGGGTTCGGTGCACCCATGTCCGACAGTCTGGTCGACACTCCTTGGAATCAGTGACCTCCCAGAGGTTGAAGGACCCGAACGTTCGACTATACCGAACTAGGTACCGCTCTTAATGGGGTTCTAGTTCAGGTCACTGTCCACTTTTTTGGGGGGAGGTTACATTTAAAAAGAATCTTTGTATTGTAAATGGCCATCCAAGGGGCCATTCCACTTCCATGATGAAATCCACAAAAAGCGTAGAAGAAATCCTCCGAGACTCCGGAATGTCCGGGTCTCACTTTTGGCTGCCTTTCACAAGCGTGAAAGCTGGACCTCTATAGAGCATCGGTTTTGCCCACCTGACACTTTCCACCGTTCCGCTACGCGGGATCAGACGCCTTCCCCTGGCTCGAGAGCACCAGGCTCACTGGGCTGAAAGAGACGCATTCAAGGCAGGCAGCTCGAGTCAGGCTCTTCCAATGGGCACTGGCGCTCTTGGCGTAAGAGCCGACCACCACTGGCTGTTTGAAACGGCCGATCGAGGAGCGACGAAACAAAGTCCACCAAAACCTGGACAGGGCTAGTAATGGCATTGGAGATGTTGAAGGTCTCTCCTAAGCCTTCATTGCATTCTGCCAAACATTTTAAGATATCGACATACGATCCACTCGGATGGCTGGTCCATACTCCCTGGAAGAAGTCATAGTTCAGAATCCATGGGAATTTGAAGGAAAACCACCACCATCTCTGAAGCTCTCTCGGATTTCAAGGTCCCTCTCGGGGGCGGCAGCGCTTCAAACACATTGAGATACAAGCGCAAACGCCCTGCTCTCGTTTTGGAACCTTCGCTAGGCCTGCCTTGGCTACCTTGCCTCTGCTTGCGAGCCTTGGCCGCTCATGTGTTTTTGCCCAATGCCCTTGTCTCGTGCCCTTACGCATGTCAGACACAAACCGATCACTTTGAATCACTGCGCTGCCACACGGTCACAACTCTAGTTTTGGTTTTGGACATGTACTAGCGACACTTTTGTACAAGCCCAAGGACACAACACCCAAAGAAAGAGACACCAAACACCCAGGTTTCACCCCGTTTGGGGGTGTTTGGACCCTGCTTGGGGTGGTTGGACCCTAGACACCCCGGTAGCGCACCCCACACCTTGGGCACTTGGGTGTTGGAGGATAAGGATAAGCCTCGTTAGGCTGTGGAAACTCCTTCAGCTGACAGGGTTCCCATGGCTTCCCTGTTCCACCTTGCACGGTGCGATTTCATGCGGGTTGGGCGACATGTGCCTTTCTCCTCCCGCGTAGGCGTCGTTCGTTTACACTGGGCACTGAAGCACCATCTGTTCAACACATCCCTGCTGATTGTAGCGTAGCAGCGAAGCCCCATTGCAAGAGCCGCTTCCCGAGAGATATAAAGCCTCGACGTCAGGATTTCAGGTGGGGGAACTCTTTTGGACTTCCCAACTGCGAATTCGCAACAAGTCCTCAGCGGGTGCCGTAAGCTATGGGGGGAGCAAAATGGCCTCCCAGATCTGGCAGCGGAGTTGCTTTGATATCATCGAGCTTGCAGGGGATGCCAAAAAAATGCAGGAGAAGTGCCAGAGTGCCAAGTGAGTCACCTAAGCCTGCAATCGTTTCTACTTCTCTACAACATTCTACCCCTACGCGCTTAACACGTCCATTGCCAACTTCTAGGCTAACTTAGGGATGTCAGAGCCACATAGAGAGATCCACTCAAATATAAAAGTGCCCAAACAATTGCATGCCGGCATACAGAAATGGGTTTGAGGACAAGCCTCCAATCCAGGTGAATGACTTTGGCGTCCGTCTCCGCACATCCCGATCTTCCCCGTCGGACGCACGTCACGTTGCACGTGACAGGGCGCCACCTCCCCAGTTGCAGCTGACGACTCGTCGCCTTCAGAACACATAATACAAGAGACGGTGCGTTCCGTCGGTTCCGCGGTGCTGTTCCACCCCAACCGGGTCATGCAGGACAAGAGACACTGGGTGTGAGTGTCTGGAAGTGAAGGTCCGGCTGGGACAGAAACACTGGGTGAGAGTTACGAAGGATGGCCCAAACAGGCACATAGTGACCAGTAGTTCCATGCGGGTGCCGAAGTTGGAGTGTCACATCCACTCACTTGGGGACTAAAATCCACCCCCTTGAACAAAAAGGTCCTGATGTAGAGTGTTTCATGAGTTTTCATCCACCACACCAGACTGGATGGCCACTCCACCAACCCAGCAACCTCGCGCGGCTGGCTGGACTTCCGCGGGGGGGGCTGCATGGTCTACCTGACTTGGGTCACAGACAGATCCTTTGGGTGGGCACAGACCTGTCCATTGACCAACCACCCAACCAGTGACCGAACGGACCTTCCCAGTGACCGACTTTGCGGTCACTGAGTGACCAACCTCTACAGACCTCTTGGTCACCCCGGACCTCGAGGTCCGGGGTAGCGGGAAGGCCTTCAAAGGGCCAACACTTGCAGGTGGACTTGCTGTTTTGGGGGCGAACGGTTGCGACGGGACACACCGCGACTCACGTCGTCCGCGGCCAGCGCTGTTGCTGGATGTGGCTCACTGGGCTTCGGCTGTGGAAGCTCCTGGCTCCGGAGCGAAGAAAGCCGCTGTGGAGAGGAAGGGAAGTGATGGTCACCAGACCCCTCCGGGGGTGGAGGGTGGACCCCCAACGATCTCATTCCAACAAACCCCCGGAAAAGGCAAGCACCCGAAACTGTGAGAATCTCCGGGGTGGACCACCCGGCTTCGCTCAATGAAGGGAGCGTTGCGGTTTCGAAACCATCAAACCCCAAACCCCCCGTCCCAAGCTGGCTCCCTGCTGGGTTGGCCAAGGATTTTTGATGTGCACCTCTGCTGTAACGCTGTTTACTGGGAACGGGCGGAAAAGTCTGACGCAGCACTTTCGGGGGAACTTTCGAAGGCCTGGACGCCAGGATGTGCGATTTGGACGCCGTGGTTTTCCTCTCACTCTGTTGTCACCTGCCCTGACCACTCCACCTGCTCTGACCACACCACTCCACTCCTGCCAGCTGTGCCACCAAGATGGCCAAGCTCTGACCCAAGACCTCTCCGCGGCGCGGCGCGGCTTGGCCCAGTACTGTGCGGGTCTTCGGATGAGATCAGTAGATGTCAGTGCTCAGGTAAGCTCTTGACACCGTGCCTTCCGTTCTTCAGAGTTATTCTTGCAATGACGGGAAGAAAGGGCCTTGGGGGTCCAAATCCAGCCCACCAAAGGAAAACGCTCCATTCTGAGGCCACACATATAAGCCGTTTAGAACGGAGAGAACGACACGGCACCGAACCAGGCAGGTCCAGGCTGTATTGGAACCTGGTCACTCGATCTACTTCGTTCCGGTCCGCCCGCAGGCCCGAAGCTGCACGCATGAACAACAAAGGACCGCGGTCGGGGCCGGGCCAGGTGTTCACACTTGGGGCCAACGACGAAGACTCTTGTGCATCTACCTGGACCTTCCAGCTCTTTGTTGTGCATCTCACCACACCCGGTGCCCATCGCTTCACCTGTGACCGGGCTCCGGACCGGGACGCCGCCCATTCCGCCGATTGGTCCGCCCGGACCATCTGCGCCTGGGAGCCCCGAGGCGCGAAGTGCAGGCCATCCATCTCCCAGAGCGAAGCATCGGCCTCAGCGCGGCTTGGAGCGGAACGAACGAACGAACGGCTCGGAGCGGATGGATGAGAAGCTTGAGACCAAGCCATTCTGTTTGTGCTGTCTACCTCTTCTGATTGTTTAATTCAGATTAGTTGCTATAGCTTCTGAATGTCTAATTCTATTGGCATTTTTTGTGCAGTGAATCCTTTTCTAATTGTAAGACCCAGAATCACCCAAGACGCGTGTGTGCATGTGGTATCATCTTCCAAGCACATCCAACCGAATGGAATCACCCCACCACCCAGCCCCACCCCCCGTCAGACATTGAAAAGTCCATAACTACGAGCGCAGTTGTCAACCTGCTAGCTTGCCGATCATTTCCCCCGAGTGCCCTGGGGGAATGAGAAGACTACTACCACAACTACTACCACACGGAAATTGCCAGCAAGACTTGCTCGAAAACGACCCAAAACGACCCAAACGCGTACGGCGGCCAACGAACGTGGGCGGTCGTTCGCCCCCCAATACCCACCCGGCGAACGGCGAACGCCGCGATGACTCGGGACATTCGACCCGACCCTTGAGGAATTGGTCGCGGTACGTACGATCTGGGACCCCTTCAATGGGCAATGGAACGACCAAGAGAGGTGGACCGTGACCGTCTATTTACGGTCCTAGGACAGGGGTACCGGTTCCTGGGAGAGTCGAACGTTCGGGTTCTTCAAACCTCTGTTGGTGTAGTTGGGCGGACTTCAAACGGAGGCCCCCCCATGGGGAACGATCGCTGTCCGAGGCCCACCGGTGGCGCACCGAACCAGGGGACCCAGTCTGAAGCCCCACCAAGGGGTGTCTACAGTATATATTCTAGCTCGGTCTGCGGTGAGGAACGGGGTGTCCAAAAAGACATCCCGTTCCTTGGTTGTTGGAACAAACATGACAGGTGGAAGCCCTAGAGGGCCTGGAGGCTCAAAACCTCCTGACTTCCGTGGCTTCCCCCATGAAAAGCACTCAAGAAGCCTCCCCACCCGCTGGAAATCGATCGAACAAGGCACTGGAGATAGGAAGTCCTAGCAGGCCGGCTATCCGGGTTAGGTGTTCAGTCAACCGGGTTGGCTGTCCGAGACTCATGTTGGGTCTGTCCATGTCATCCACCCAGTGGATGATGATGGTTAGGTGGCAGGCCGACAGCTCGAAAATAGTGATTTGCTGGCTTACTGACTGTTACAGGTAATAGGACAGACCCAAGACTAAGAGATGTGTTCTTTTTGGGCTTCGTTCAAGGGGAACCGTGCGGCATGGTGATCAGGAGGTGATCATTGGCTGGATGGAGCCAAAGCTCATGACGGAAGACGTGTGCAATTTGTTTCTAAGACACCTTCCATCCTGCAAGAGAGCTCTTCAATCCGTGTGTTGGTCAGTGTCGCAGCTTCACCTCGTTGACATGTTCCATTTCACATCAACCTCACTCACGACGTGGGATGGTTATTGTGGCTCGGAGCGGCATCTCCATTCACCCAAACCACCCAACTCCTGGTAGCCGCCAAAGCTCGACCCAGCGAGCCGCCCTGCCCCGACCCTCGCCCGCCTGTGGATCGATGCTGGCGACCACGCGCGGCTCGGCGCCCAAGCGGGCGCTCAGCCTCGGAGCGTCGCCCCAGCCGAGGCGACCAGGGAGGCGGGGACGAAGGCGGTGGACCAAAACCGCTGCCTTCGTAGGTGGTGAAAACGGAACGTGGCCTTCTCGTGGACCTGCCATGACCTGCCCCGGTTTTCAGGACATGACCCGTGAGCTGCCCGAAACACGACTGGTCAAATTTGTCTGGGAAGTCCAGTGGGTCAATCTCAAGAGGCCCCAGATCTTGGATCAGGGCTTGATCGGTCTCTTCTCCGCGGCCAGGTCAGTGAGGGTGCTCACTAAGTCACTATTACGTCTTATTGAAAGACCGATTCATTGGGCTTTGTTGTGGTCTTAAGGGGTGCTCCAGATACACACTTTCATTTAGCCCTTCAATACCCGAGGCACCGGTGTTCTCATCGATAAGTTCTGCACACCGTGAGAGACCTCTCTAGGGAGCTCTATGCCAAGAAGCCGAGTTGAGATGTATTGCCTCTGCATCTCCTGCAGGTCGAGCGGAGATATTAAAAAAAAATCTCAGCACAACAATCCACTCGAGAAGCTTGCCTCACTCAACCAAGAGAAAGGAAACCCTCTCCACCCCAATGAAGTTAGACTTGGTGGAATAATCATGGAAGTGGGCATGGCCCCTTGGATGCCACTTCCATGACTATGTCCAGAGAGTTTAGAGCCCCCTTTCTGCGTTGAAGCACTGCACCAGATGCTCTTGCTGCTCCCAGCCCAGGCAGCTTCGACCCAAGAAGCCCAAGCAGCACGTCTCGCGTCACGAGACGTTGACCCCCACGACCCCGAAAAGAGACGTTGACCCCGACGTTCACTCCCCCACCTGTGCCAGGCAATACCCAGGAGCAGGTGCAGGTGCCAAAGCCATGGTGCAAACTCCTGCGGCCACAGCCCAAACGCGAGGAACGAGAGTCACGGCTTGCGTTGCGGGGAGTCCAAAAGCTGTCTGATGAAAAAGAAGAACTCTTTGGGAGATGTGGGAGTGCAGCTATGGCTATAGGTGGAAAGTGCTTGATCTGCATTCTATGGCAGCCTTTTGGGTTCCATGCTGCAGCTCCTCTTCAACAAGCCTCTTGGTTTCCAGCCCCAAGTGGTGCTGCAAAGGGGCTACCAGGTACTCCTTTCTGGAAGGCCCTGCTACACCTGTGCACCGAACCAGCGCAGCCCGGCCGCGTTCCCGCCTTGACGATGGCAGAGGGCGTGCAGTTCCACGAGGTCCTGGCGACGTGGTCCGCGGTCCGCCGTGGTTCGGGTCTGGGGAGCCTTCAGGTCTGTAAGAAGAGTACAGACGGGGTTAGCAGGACCTTCCAAGAGGCTGTTTGGAGACCCTAACAGGTGGTGAACCTGGGCACCGGACTTGTCATCCAGTTTGACTCTATTTGACACCGAAGTGTTCAAGGAAGCTTTTTCTAACGCGGTCATCCCTTTTTTTTCAAGACAGGATGGAGCTGCCCACCGACCAAACCAAAGCACCGCAATTGCACTGGAGCACGTGACACCAACAGTATAATTCAGAACTGTCTTTCCACTACCTACACTAACTATTGTTCATACTTACTGTATGTTCATCTCCTTCATCTCCTGTTGCATATGTTCTTAGACCGAGCTTGGGTGGACCGAGTATGTGGGTATCACCTTCCTCTGAACGTCACCCAAATGCCCTGGACTTGGATGTCCGTGACAGCCCTGGGAACTCAGCAGGACTAGCACGCCGGCTGGGTCTTAAGAGTCCTCTGAAGGACACCCCAAGCACTCAAAACTCCGGGCTTGGTTTACTCTCCCTGGAACTAACATGGAAGTGGATGGCACCACCTGTTTGTAGTGGAAAATGGTCTTCCAAGGGGCCATTCTCCACTTCCATGTTAGTTCCGCTGGAAATCCCTGAAGTTTGGGTTGGCGTGTAAGATGGCCTCAGCACCTCCCTCTCAGCCGCCCTGTAGACCGTAGATCGCTCCTCAACGATGACATCCAAAGGTGTCCCGCGACCAAGGTCGTTGGTGCCGGACATGATGATCACCAGGTCCTGAAATCGCAGATGCACCGCTCTTGCGCAACTTTCAGACCGTGACCCGAAGAGCACCAGACCCGGAGCACCACCCAAGCACGACCTTTTCTGTCACCAGGTTTGCACCTGGAAATGCCGATCTTGGAATCCAGGGTGTTGAATCTTGAGATTCAACACCCAAGGTGATATCACCTCTTGTGTCGAAAGCTGGATGCTTGTTGGAAGACCTCCTGGGACGCTGGAAGGGCGTTTCACCACCAGTCCAGCTGGAACGAACATCGGACGGAACGGGTCGTCCAACCGGTTGGACTCCTCAAAACAACTGGGATTCGGACTCCCAGGTGGGGTCCATAACTCCGAACTCCGACTGGGTCGCTGATCAACTGGCCGAGGTGAGGTAGTGGTTTACTGGTCAGAAACCAGCTTCCAAAGTGCTGGTAAGTGTATGTCCTGCAAGTGTATGGTCCTGAAAACCGATTCAAAACCGCTGTCGGCACAGGGTCCCGCTCTACTGTGAAAATCTGTGAAAATCGAGGAAGCACCCACCAGATTAATTAAGGTCCACAACGGTTCCTGCCCGCCAGGCTGGGGACCTGCAGGCTGAAAAACCAGAGAATCCAAGGCACGTAGTTCTGGTCCTCTAAGATCTTGCTGAGACCAACGCCTGACAGTCCAGTGCCGTTCGAAGACCTACACCGACCTCGCGTGTGTCGGCCCTCGTCCCACCGGTCGGGCCCATAGGTTTGGACCGACTTTACGTAGCTCTGAAAGGTGCCGTGAACCGTGTGCCACCAGATCATCAGGTTCAGATCATCCGGAGCGTCAGGGCCCAGGCCCAGCCCGAGCGTCCTGCCCGGACTCCGCCGTCGATCTGTCACAGCCCCTCCGGTCGATCTGGGTCTCCGGGAGGTCCGGGGCGTGGTGAAGGTCGACCGTTTGGGGACCGTTCGCGTTCGGGCTGGCGGCTCTTGGAATCCACCCAGCACCACGGGCGGTTGATAGACCCCCGAGAAACATGCCAATGTAGATCCCATTTGGATGCACTCACTTGCGGGCGGTTCACGTCCACACAACCCCTTGTCATATTGATCATATTGTATGACGGGCATTGGTGGATGTAGTCAGTGAGAAATGGGATTCAAGCACCTCTTCAGGTGGGGCATTTTTCATCAAGAGTCTTCGTCAATGTTCATCCAAGCAGCACACCAACTGGCCCTGGCCCTCTCGGTGCTACCAACTCTTCCCGGCTTACTCATGACACACCCTACTTACACCCCATACCAGGACCTTCCAAAAGGCGTCTTTAATATAGCCTCGGTCTGATTTGACTCGGGGTGTCCCAAAACCACCGAAAGAGCTGGTTCCGGTCTCGACTCCACGGCCCGCCTCGGCAGCGCGCCACGTCCACCAGCTCGCTCTCCGCGCTGCGGAGCATCTCGGCCGTGGTGCAGCCACTGTGCCCGCAGACCGAGACCTTCGCGGCGGCCGCACGCCGAGGTCCCGAGACCCAAAACGCCTGGCACTGGACACAGACAACAGGTGGAGCCAACCAAGGTCCCTCATACCCGCTAGGGAAAGCGCCTGATCCTGCTGTGTTCCAAGCCACGGGGCCCAACCGTTCGACCCGACCGCCGCCGTGCCATGACGGCTCGGCGCCTGTGCTTCGATGCCACCGTTCGCCAAGACCTGGCCACGGGCCCACGGCGGACATGGGGGGTGGGACCCCCATGGGTCGTTGCCTGGCCCGTGCAGGTGTTTGCCAACGTTTTGCAGACTTGTCCAGTAAGTGGGCTTGGATGGTGCCTTGCTGGGTTTTTTTGGTGACCTTGCCCGAGTTCACCAGTCAAGTGCCCGTGGCTCAGAAGCACCAGGGTCAACGAAACCTATCACCTGCACACTCACAGACTCCAAGGACTCCAAGTCCAAGCTGACTCAAGCACCACTACCAATCTCTCCCTCACCATCCGAAACCTGTTCTTGCTGTTCTGCCCAGGCCAAGGAGTGGATGGTCTTCAGAACCAAAATCCATCCCCAAAACCACAGCGCCCTTCCCCGGCCACCGTTGGATCCCCAACAAATCGCCGAACCCCCAAAGGCCCCAAAGCCTTGCAGTGCCTGACCGACCAGGCCCACCGACCAGGCCGGCCTCGGCCATGCTGCGGCCATACGGGTCGAACTTCGCGCCACCGGCGAAGAAGCCGGCGGTGAGGCTGTCCTTGTTCGACTCCGGTGCGGTCAGCGGTTCGGCCGCGGTGCGGGGCGGGTTGGGCGCGGTGGTCTTGAGGAAGGCGACCGTCTCAGCCATGGGTGCCCTGGAAGTCGAACGGACCATTGATTCAATAGCCTTTAGCCACGCAACCAAGTTGTTGTACTAGCAATTGTCGATAACCAGATCAACCATTTTACAAATGGTCGAACGGACTTCCAGCGGGGTGGAGAGAGGAAGCTGCGACTGAAGACAGCTGAAGGGCCTGAAGGGAGTGGAGAGTAGAGAGATGTTTTCCAGTTGTCCTCACCAAGACCGGGTAAAGGGTCTGGTGATAGGCCAAAGCAGGCAATAGAAACCTGGTGTGGGGTGGGTGAAAGCTAACGTAGGTCTTTGTCAGTTGGCCCCTGATTATATATCTACCTTGAGTCTCCAATGACCCTTTTAAATTTGCCTTTCCAAGAAAAAGAGGTTTTTGAAAGAAAGCACTCTTTTTTGCATATGTCACGAAATGTTCCTTTTTTGTTTGTGCCCTGTCAGATCCTCCTTAGACAGTGTCCTGAGACCTTTTTTCGGCGTCCAAAAGGCGTCGTTAAGCGTCCGTGCCGGACGCGTCCGGATGAAGATTCACTCTGCACCTTTTTTTGAGTCCTCATCTCTAAAAACGCGTTTTTCGAGCAAAAACGCAAAAACGCAAAGTCTCCAAAAACAAAAACGCAGAAAAAAAAGGTCTTTGGAGACTCAAGGTATATAAATAAATCTATATTGCATGCCTAAGCCCAATGGGTGGACCGTTTTGAAGTACAGCGACTTTGGAGGTAGCAACACCAATCCTCGGTCTGCCAGTCGGTGCCAAATATGTGGTTCACCCTCTCTGGTCCCAAGTGGGGCCTCACGGGCCCGAAAACAGCTATAGGCGAGGCATCCACTCTGCAGCGCTGAGAGCGCTTCGGCCTCCAACCATCCAAAAGCCGTTCCCAGACCGCTAGGGCGCCCCATGGCCTTCGTTGCTCCGGACCGACGCCTCCTACCCGGGGCCGAGGCGTCGCGAGCCGAACGCTGCGACCCAAGGGACGCCATAGCAGAGGATCTTCCAGCGAGGCTTCTCACCTCGGGACGAGAACACGTGGCTGAGGCCGAAGGAAACCCGTCCGCGTCGATTGAGGGTGCGGTGGGGACCATGGTGAAACCCGTGGGTGGCTTTTGGAACTCATCCTGTGTGTGTGCGTGTGTGTTTGTGTGCCTATGCACATGTACCTAGGCCCCCAACAACCATGATTTTGATGACCTTTACTAAACAGCCATTGTTTTACTATAGAGGATTTACACGACAACACCAGGTCAACCATTATTGACATGGTCGTGGAAGCCTAGGGTGTATATGTGCAATCATGTGTTCTATGACCACCTGGGCGTGTGGGCGGCATTCACGGCGGTGAAAACCACGGAGAGTCGGGTAGAGCTTCGAGTCGTCTCCACCCATCTCCCCAGCACATCTCCCATGTCTCATGTGCTGAGTGGATGTAGGTTGGGAGCTCTTGCTTTTGGTGTGTCCAGGCTTTGGGTGATGAAGCAGTAGTCGGACAAATGTCGCGGTGCATGGAAAACCGATCGACCCCCTCGCGGTGCTCGTCGCTGCAACCGGTAGGGCCCACACAGAAGGAGAAGTGGACGGGCATTTCACCCATCGCCTCTCCTTGGGGCACAGGCAGGCGTTAACAGCGAACACGTGGATCGGCAAGCAGAGTCATGCCCTTGTGGCAGTGCACTTGAATGATAGGGAGACCCCGCAGCCAATGGGTGGCTTGATCTATTTAAGTCTATTTCCCTTCATCCAGCGGGTCGGTGCCTGGGAGTTTTGCCTCTTGGAGCTACACACCCATGTGGTGCGGGACGAAACCTTCCTATCTTCAGAGTGAACTTCCGTTGGGCCTCCTGGAGGAGGTCGAACGGAAGAAGCGCCACGAGGTCGACGGGAAAATCCGCCAATGACGAACATCGGCAAATCCCATCCCAGACGGACATCCTCTAAGACGGACATCCGGCGTGGATTGAGGTACAACTTGGAGATGTCCAGGTACTGTAGCAACCATCTCACTTTGGAGATGACCCAAATGATTCCAACTCCGGAAACATGTTGACCGACATACAAGAGTTTCAACGAGAGTCGACTGCCTCTCAGCTCCGACCATTCCAACTAAAAAAGAAACGAAAAATTACAAAAAATGAGCTTCTTGAGAACTGACTTCTCCACCAGTTGCTTCTCTACCCAGGTCTACCGCCCCCACCCAGGTCTACCGCGTCCGCGTCCACCACTTGGCCTCACAAACTCAGACTCAGAACCCCTATCGGCCCGCCGAGCCGCTCATTCGTGATCCTTCATCCTCCCAGGACTGGAACGTTGCCACTATCCCCACCTGAAGCCGTTGCTCCCAGCTGAATACAGCGCACGGCGGACGGGTTTTCCGCGGAGGTGTGGTGGCTGGCGCTGGGCGGCGCTCAGCTCTGAGCAAGGTCAAAGATTTGAGTACCTGGACCTGGCCGCACCTGGCCCTTCCCCCACGCCATCTGGGAATTCACCCGACCTGGCTGCTTTTCCCTGTCCAAAACACCTCTCCTTGATCGTCCAGCACGATGGACTCCCGCGCCGGTGCTCCCTGGGAGCCTAGTCAGGTGATCCCAAAAAATAAAAGGAACTTGAAGACTTGGGCTGCCCAAAGATCGTCGAATTAGACTTCTAGGGTCCAGGGTGCTGTGTCGTTCGGGGAGGTCAACCAAATTTTCGAGCAATCCCATCAGTCCCAGAGTGGGTGGATTCCGCCATGTCCCCAGAGTGGTGCCCGAGAGTTCTCCAACCACCAGGCAGAATCCAAAAGATCCGTGTTGAAACAACCAGAACACTTGGGTTTCTGTTGGGTGTTCTTCAAGCACAACGGTGCTTGGCCGACTTCTTTGGCAACCCCTGGCGGTCCAGGCATCTGCATCCAGCCGGGTGACCAGGTTGATCGCCGGCACAGGCACCATGGGGTAGATGGCCTGGTGTTCCCATCGCTGTCCGTGATGGGGCAAAAAGTTGTTGCACACGTGTTCGACCGCTGAAATGGTAGGGTTCGTGCCACTGACTTTGGGCACCAAGTGGACGCCGCGGACGCCTGCTACCGTCGTGTCCAGCCATTTCACTGCTTTCTCAGCCTGTCTGTGCTTCAGAGTGGAGCTGCTGTTTTGTACATGTTGAATCCAGCAATCCAGAAATCCCTGTAACACCCAAATGCGCCCACTGGGCTCTCGGAATTCCAGTCAAGAAGATTAACACATGCCAAGAAAAGGTTTGCTGATCCGGTGGCAACGCATGGGACAAAGAAGCACACGGTCACGAACCGGGTTCATTTCCCTTGCTTAATCTTCGGATCCGAGACCCCGAATCGATGCACGCACCACTGGAAATCTAGAAGCTGGTGGAATCACCTGGAATCATGACCCCCTGCGGCTATCCAGTTCTGTTGGTGGCAGGGTCCTATAGTCGCATCGCTCGCCGGATCCCGCTTCGACTCCGGAGGGCCCTGGGGACGGCTCCGCAACGGCGCGAACCGCTTCAGGCGCGGCCCAAACGTAAAAAGGGCAATCGCCGCAAGAGCCAAACAACCATCAGTGTTTGACTCAGGGTTTTGCACTTAGGGTATAACTATAATATATATTACCAGCACCCTCCAACAGGTCACCCAGATCAACAACTTTCAAAATGCTCCTGGACTTCCAGATCTTCCAGCGCGCACCCCTTTCAGAACCCGCTCCCACTGATCCCCCGCCGAAACACCGGCAACTGACCGAGGAAACCGAGAGGCAAAGACCGGCACGTTCCAGCCCTGGTCGAACATCGGCACCTGACAGTCCGCGAGGCCCGTCCGCCAAGCAGTCTGCGAGGTCCGTTCACCCCGGAGAACCCGGGCCCATCTGGAAAGGGTGGTTTTCTTTCCGGCACGCTGCTGGGGGGGAAGTCCGTGGGTGGGCTGCCCATGCCGGGCACAGATTGGAAGCAGTCGATTTCTCCATGAACGTGCAAAAGCCATTGAAGTCCCACCCTTGAAGTGCCCAATTCATTGGCCTCACAGTGGTGGTGAGGCCTCCAAAAAGCCTATAGAAACTCTACCGTGTTCGGAGGAACGATCTTCAGGAAATCCAGATCAAATGTGTACCGAAAAAATGATCCACCCAGCTCTGGTGGTCCTTGGTCCAGCTGCGTCCCTTTTAAGGAACCCTCTCCGGAGACCAAAGATCACCAAAGATCACCGTAAGCGGGGCCTCAGCTAGGCCACCTCCCTAACACATCTGCTCTTGTCCTCCTCTTGTCCTCCTCTTGGCCGCGCCCCTGAACTCTGTCGCTCTCCCTCTGCATCCTCAGCTTCCCGACGGCCGCCGTCATGGCCACAAAGGAACCGCCCCACGGTCGGGCGTCACCACGGCCGCTGTCGGCCCGAGCCCATGCTCGAAGCCACGCCCCCCCCCCGCTGGAGGCCGTAAATGTTTCGTGGAGGAACGGCGAGGCTGAGCGAAACGATCGAGCTAACGCAGCACCCCGCGGGGATGGAGAAGGAAAGAGATCTCAAAACCCTGCTGGCTTAACCTCTGGCGGTCTCTCTCCCAGGGTTCTTTCACCAACCCTGAGTTCGTGGTACTGACTGCCTGAGATCTCAAACAAAAATCCTTAAGTGGCCACATCTGGCCTGGTGTGGTCACCCTTTTCAAACCATGGACAGACCGGCCATCGGCCACAGCGTCCGTTGGTCCACCAACCTCCCCCCCCAGGTTGGTCCACACGAGAGGGTCATGTTGACAACTCTGCCACTGAAATCCCCGAATCCGAAGTGTGGCCGGAAGTGTTCGATGAATCTCATGCTGTTTTGGAACGACCGACAACACACGCGGTCGCCCCATTCTAGAAGACCCAATCAGAATCGAATCGATGACTTCAGCCATGGTGGGGACCGCCATGGGGAACCCATGACCATCGATGTGTCGCCCATGACCGCCGTGGATGTGTCCACCCAAAGCCTTCTGCTCTGCTCCGTGCGTAGGCACGGCAGAATAAGAAGTGGACCCAACGGCCTGGGAGGAACGGAGCAGCCAGAGGTCGACAAATGACCTTCTGGGGGGGGTCGCGGGGTGCAAGTGATGGAGAAAATCCTCGAAGCCAAAGAGCTCGGCGGTTGAAATGTTGAAAGATGTTGAAAGGATGCCCACAACGGCTGCCGCACCCGAGCCGCAAAGCGTCCCTTTTGGATCTTGCCAGCGGTCAATTTTGCCGCGTGAACACTGCACACCATGTTGGGCACACACCGTGGTGGCCCAGTGCTGCAGTCGAGCGAGGAAGACCTACGGACAAACCTGCACCAAGAGTCACAAAGGGGTGGTGATGTTTAGTCCCATCCAGTGAGTGGATGTTCTGGGCACCGCTAGCCTCCGGCACCCCTTTGGAACTGCTGGTAGCACAAAACGATTTCTGACACGCCATGGAAATGTCAACCGATTGGCTGATCCGACTTCCAGTGTCCGCGTGACTTCCGTGACGTCGCCCCGTGTCCTACATTCTGAGGCCGTAACAAAAAACCGTAACACCTGGTCACTACACAGGAACACCCGATAACACCCGTGCCAATCCTCTTCTTCATACCGGTTACCACCCATACTATCTACTCACTCAGTCCCTCCTCCCCCTAGTTCGTTCGCCGCTCAGTCCGGCCGTTACAGCCGCTCACCCGGCCGAGCCGTTGTGCAGCGCAAAGACCCGTGCGATCTCCTTCATGGGGACGCCCCCCGCCTTGGCGGCGTTCCGCGCAGCCTGGCACGGTCGGGTCGACGAGGGGCTGCGAGGAATTGCAGGTCGCGGGTGGCAGGGCTGGTGAGGGAGGAATTGGAGTTGGATTACGTCATTGGTAGTATATAGAGGATCTCATCCGCGCCATGCTTTGGAAGAAGCCATTGGTTTCTGGTGCTTTGGGGTCCAGGTGTGTTCTATAGACCCACCTGAGGTCAAGTTCGGTCAGGTCCCAGTTCAGGTCCCTCAACCCAGATCCATCCCAGTGCACCCGCCTTGATTTCAGCCACTTGCCCTCCGCGCGCCGCCACCGCCAGGGCCTCCAGCAGCTGCTCGTGTTCTCGCTCTGCCTCTTGCTTCGTCCTCAAGGCCGGTTGAGGCGATTCGAACACCGATTCGGCTCGAGTCCGGTTTAGGCTATCTAGGGACAGGGCGGCCCAGTAATAACCCATCGGTCTTCCAACCACAAATGTTCACCCATCAACTCCTACAACGCCAGAATCTCACGAAAACCACCCGTGACGGTCTAAGACTGCCCGAAAACCCGCCCGTTCTGCCGAAAGAACTTGGCCCATTTCATATATTTTGATTGTCACATGCATGGGTAGCCTATCACATTCTATTTCCGCTCATTGTATTCTATGAATTTGGATTTTTTTCCTCGTGTTGCAAACTCAGGAGTGGGGCGTTGATTGGGTCAAGCAAAACCTGCAGCAATAACCGGTTCGACCCGAGACGATACGGACCAGGCTAAACCCAAGAAAGCTCGATTTGATGTGAGAAAGCCAGGATTCTGAGCAAGAATTGCATGTTTTGGAAAAGCCACTGGCATCTCCTCCCGCCACTCAATGCCGTGAAAAGAATGGTCCTCCGGAGTCATATTCTATAATGTCATGAATTCATGAGATAACCCAGTAGCCCGCAGAAATTTGCGAGCATGCATGTGGTCAACAGAAATCATGGAGCATGTAGCTGGCACACATGGTAGCATGTACACATGCGCAAGCGATGAAAGAAACCTAGCAGCCCCCCCAAGTCGCCAGCAGTCGTTGCCGTCTGACATCCTACCTCCCTAGCAAAACCCATTTTCCATGCCCTGCCCACCCCACCCACTGCTCAAAAAGACGGAAAACGCCCATCACAATGGTGGAGAGATCCGAATCCTCCACCGGTGCGTCACCAAGGGGCGTCACCAAGCGGGAGAGCGCCTCGGACATGGCCTGTTGCTCCTGGGCGGAATGTCTGGGCGATCACGAACCCCTGCCACAACAAGGAACGGAGACCCCGCCGCAAACTAACATGGAACCTTAGAATTGACCCGTGGTTTCGACCATTTTCCTCTACAACCCGACGTGGTTTTCGGGGTCCATGTGGTCCTCTCGAGGGGAGTATCAGAAACTGGATTGGGCACAAAGTACTCTCCGAGGAAATTCATTCACATGGAAGTGGAGGTGCTGCACTCCACCTGTTTGGCCATCCGAAGAGGCCAGTTCTATTTAAGGAAAAAACATGTTCCAACATGGGATTCTTCAGCTACTGAACGCAGGTCGCCAGCCTTGCCTAGCTTGTCGACCCTCGAATGACAGCGCCCCTACCCCCAACCACTCCTGTGTGCCCCACATTCCGCATATCCAAAGCTACACCTCTTCCCCCATGGCTCGGGACCCGTCGCCCGCCTGCGCGAAGTCCTCGTGCTGCGCCTCCTCCACGCAGCGCCGGAGCTTCTCCTCGCGGCCTTCCGCCTGCGCCGCCGCAGCGCGCTGCAGCAGCTCCTTCCGTTGCGCCTCAGGGGCGGCGTGGAGACCCCAAATTGCTAAGACCTGTTTGGGCAATACGAAATAGACTTGAAATTTGAACCTACTAGCGATGGCGTCCAACCTAATAAGCTGGAATCGCTGGAGCCAACGAAACATGTCCAAAAATTGCTCTTCGAAGGATTCTCCGCGAATCCATCCGGTTGGCTACGCACCTCGCGCGTCTTCGACCGGCCTCGCGCTGTCGGAGCTCGCGCAGCAGCCGCTCGGCTTCCGAGATGTCTGGGCCGCGAACGCCGGACCTGGTGGCTGACGGGGGCACCGGACCTGGGGTTCCCTCAACAACCACTGAGCGCAAAGACTTCTTTTTTTTCCGGTTAGCTCATAGTTTACCATTGGCCGGTGCGTTTTGTTCTTCCTGTTGGCCGGTGCGCGATAAAGAACGTGAAGGCAGGCAGTTTCAAGATCCCCGTGTCAATTCTGGGTAGGGGGGTCCTGCCACAGATTTTATAGCTATAAAATGGTGAAGCCCACCAGCAAAGGGACATAAATTGGTGTGACCCCACCAAAGCTGAAATCCTATATTTTCACTAGACCCGACCTCCAAAACTTGACTCAATGACACTGAATGTACGCTCAACATGCTGCTCTCAGATGCCTGTTCAAAAAAACCAATCACTCTGCAAGGTGCACGCCAACCCCATCCGACACCTGTCCTATGCAATGATTTGCTCCCACAACCCACCCAGCAAAGCAGACATAGAAGTGCTAAAGTCAAGCTTTAGGATGCTTTAGGTGCGCTTCCTGAAAGCCCTCCAGGACAGTTGCAGCATGCCACAGCACAGTTCCAGGATGTAGCAGGGCTCCCCAACAAGCATAATCCCAAACACACACTTTTATTGCATGTCCAGGGGTGGGGTCAACCCATTCTATAGGCCCACACCTGTGCCACACCTCTCCTATGAAATGCATTGCCCCCACCACCCGCCCAGCCAGCAAAGCACAAGTGCCACAATGAAGCCCAGGTGCCCTTCCTAGCAGCCTTGAAGGACAGGAGCAGCATGCCACAGCACAGTTCCAGGATGTAGCAGG
>CAXAMN010022017.1:643635-655551 GCA_963970005.1 Durusdinium trenchii
GCATTGCCCCCACCACCCACCCAGCCAGCAAAGCACAAGTGCCACAAGTGCCACAATGAAGCCCAGGTGCCACAGCACAGTTCCAGGATGTAGCAGGGCTCCCCGACAAGGCAAATCCCAAAGACACACTTTATCACACGTTTATTGCATGTCCAGGGGTGGGGTTGAAGCTTAGGCCCACACTTCTCCTATGAAGCATTGCCCCCACCACCCACCCAGCCAGCAAAGCACAAGTGCCACAATGAAGCCCAGGTGCCCTTCCTAGCAGCCTTCCTATCAAGCACCCAGTTCTCTATAAAATCCGCCCGCACCGAAGGTGCTGAGGCGTTTTATAGGGCTGTGCTTGCAATCCGTTAGTATCGTCAGTATACAATAGCTTTAGCTAGGGGGAAGGGGGGGGCATTTTTGCTCTAGAATCCTGTGTTTTTCACGTTTTTGGAACCGGCTTAAAGTGCTTTCGTGCTAATGTTGGGTATCTTGAAGGCTTTAGGGATGCAAGAAATGCGAGTTTCTGCTTTGCATCATCTGCATCATCTGGACATTGGGCTGAACAGGTTCCCCTAACGGGGCTCAACATAGCTTCCATATTGCGTAACCACTATCTAACGGACGTGTCTGCGAGATAGGGACTTGAACGTCCGGGTACGTGGGTGGTCCGGAGCAGAGATAAGCAGGTCAGGTCCAGGAACGGTAACATTATCTCACGAGCATAGCTCCCATATGGTCGAACATAACTCCAGAAGTCACTATCTCAAGTATGCTTTCCCGAGATAGGTACTTGAACGTCGTAAACATGGCCCAACGAAGGCTCAAAAGGGACTGGAATAGAGTGAAGGCGGATTGCCTAACATGGCCCTAGAAGTCACTATCTAACGGACGTGTCTGCGAGATAGGGACTTGAACGTCCGGGTACGTGGCTGGTCCGGAGCAGAGATAAGCAGGTCAGGTCCAGGAACGGCAAAACGGGTACGTATGATAACCCTAGAAGTCACTATCCAACGGACATGTCGGCGAGATAGGGACTTGAACGTCCAGGTACGTGGGTGGTCAGGAGCAGAGATAAGCAGGTCAGGTTCAGGAACGACAATACTATCTCCCGAGTAGACCTCCCATATGGTCGAACACTCTCAAGTAAGCTTCTTCGAGATAGGTACTTGAACGTCGTAAACATGGTCTCACGAAGGCTCCAAAGGGCGTGGATTGCCTAACAGAGATCTAGAAGTTACTACCGAAAGGACGCGTCTGCGCTTGAACGTCGTAGACTGGAATAGATTCCCCCTTAACGTAGCTAAACATAGCTTCCATATTGTTTGGCATAGCATTAGAAGTGATATTTGGCTTCACCGGAGCAAAGACAAACCGAAATCACGTTCTGGAATGGCAACCTCGCAAATAACGTGGCCTAACGAGGGCTCAAAAAGGACTGGACAAGCACGTCTCCTCGAGAGAGGGACTGGGGCGTCGCAGACCGGGACCCCTTTTGCACTCCGTGCGCCGACTCCATCGACAGGGTGAAACATGCGCTCTTCTCAGTACAGCTGCACCATGTCACATCACGTCCCGTGACGTGTTAACCTTGTAGAGATGGGGAAAAGAACGTGAACTACCTGAATTGCCAGGGAGATTAAAACCTTAGCTCGCCACCGTGCTGGAAAGTACTGCAACAAATCCTGAGCAAACTTCAAGGAGCAGGACTTAGAGTGATGGCACAGCACTGGCCAGGACGCCTGCAAATAGGCCCATCCATGGAAGGTCACGTGCTCATAGGTCCGAATACCTTCCTGTGGCCGATGGCCGCGCTGGAAGTGTCCGCCGCGGGTGTTCCCGGAAGAGACACCTCCAGGTTAGAACCCTTCTGGAAATACCGACTACTTACCAGTGCAACTACGCAGCTACGGGTGCAGCCACGAAAACAACCGTCGCTAATGACGGCAATTTCCGGTGTCGCCTTGCCATGCCTTGCCCGTGTCACCGATCTCCGCACTGGCAGTATCCGCAGCAGGTACTGCAGGAAGAGACGCCTCCAGGCTGGAAACTCAAATACGTTTGTGCATTCTCCGGTCGTGAACCATCAAACAAGTGTTTGTGTCGGCTTCAAAGAGTACCAAGGGAGGTGGCTCATTTTTTCGAGCTGGCTACTTCAGAGCGGTCTGTCTCTGATCGTTCACGCTGCATGGTTGCAGTTCTAGGAGCTCAGGTTTCCCCAGGTTCAGGAAGGCACATTGACACGCAAAGTTAAAGCACCACGAATCGTCTTGGGGCGGCAGGAGCGCCCTGCCAACACCGAGCTGTTTCCGACAGAACCTACGTCTTTGGTAGGGGCTAAATGTTTTGGTGTCGGCCAAGGTCAACCGTCCCATCGTGATACCTCCGGCAGTGGTGGCGGCCCTTCAGCAGCCACAATTACTTAAAAAGGCGTCCAAGTTTCTATGGGCCGTTGAGCTCCAGACCAAAAGATCCGTCAGTCACGAGCCTGCAGTTGCGTCATAGCTGGAAACAGTTGCCAAGGCAAAGCTAGAGTATTCGGATTCTCGCGGCCTCGGAAGCAGCTCTTGGATCAATTTGTTGGTTGCCTTCGGTCGCCGCATGTGCGTGTGGCTGATCTGAAAGTTACCCCACACATAAAGGACCTAGAGGTGATCCTAACTGAGTTGGCTTCGAGACACAAGGGCACGGCCGAGCAGCTTCTTGAGAAGCTCTCCAATTTGGCTTCTGTGCCTTGCCAGAGTGATGGACCTAGTATATTGCCTTACCCCCTGCCCACCATACAAAGTGAAAGAGAAATGAACCTTCTAACTTTCACACCTTCCAAAGCTCAGTTCCAGGCTGCTCGAAACAGAGCGAAGTCCTACGTCAGTCACGACATTCTTTCCCAATCTGCTACAAAGCTTTTGGACAATGACCCTAATTGCCAGTAAGCCAATCCCCGCATCCTCTTCTACCAATTTCACCAACACCTTGTTCAAGCAATCACTAGACAGAGTCGGCCGAACCTGTTTTTGTCCCTCCTCCCCGGACTCGCCGTCCGGCAATTGATACACTCTCCCTTTGGAGCGAGAATTCCGTACTGTTCCACTCCATCAACAATTCGACGGTCTGCCTGCTTCCTCAGCAGCATCCACGAAGGCTTACATGAAAAAGTACGTGGTCCATTTGGATTACCAATATCCAAGTCGTCCGCACAACAAAACCGCCCCAAGTCGTCCGCACAACAAAACCGCCCGAGCTGTATTTTCTTTCGGTTGATGACTTATTATGAACACCTCCGGCCGATAGATATCTCTTTGTCTGCCTATTGTTCTATCTACCTGATCTAATCTAGCTTTTGTTTGCTTATTGTTCTATCTACCTACTCTAAATTCATCCTCCACCATTGAAGCTGTTTCGAACCACTATGTTGCCATGTCTTGGAATTCCCATCATAACCCACTTGAAAACAAAAACTACCAAAAAAAATCAAACCTAGACACAATCGAGCCCAACTGCTAACCAGCTCTCACGGATACGAACCAACGCAGCCTGACCTGCCGTGGATAGATCGTCTTCACCCGGCAACTTCCGTCCTGCAAGAGATCCACTACTCACATCTTCTCCCTTCAACTGAACAACACTACCTCCATCATCTCATGTTTCTACTTATGTTTGCATTTAGAACGCCCCAGACGTCACTATCTCAAGATCATAGCCCAACAAGGGCTCAACAGGGACTGGACAAGCTTGCAAAGTCGCTATCAAAATCACTCTCTTCGAGATAGGGACTTGAACGTCCGGGTACGTGCCTAGTCCGGAGCACAGATAAAGAAAGATAAGGCGATCAGGAACAGACATTAGGAGAGACAGAGTCTTGGAACGGTTACCTGATCTCACGAACAGAGCTCACTGCGACAAGCGGTCTCCGACGCAAACCCATCTCCTCGCATGATTGACTCGCTGCACACGGATGAAGCAATGACCTCCTCCCACTTTAGCGACTCCTCCTCCGGCAGGTCGTCGAACGCCACAAGCTGGGAGCGCCACACGACCACGTGCCGCGCGATGACCTGCAGCAGACTTCGGGCCAGCGCATGGCTGCGCAGCCTTGCCAGGAGGGTTTGCTGCCACACATGGGCACGGTGCAATCCCATTGCCTGATAGAAGTGAAGAAGCTCTTTCCTTTCGTCCCCTTGAATCGCACACAGCACCCAAGCCGGGCGCTCGCTTCTGCATTGCGTCAGCCAGAATTCTCGGGACAAGGCCACTGACTCCCATTTATGGGAGGCAACATGGTACTCGAGTCTTTCACCCCTGCGGACCCGCTCCTGTGCTTCTTCCGTCTCTCGAAACTGAGCGATGCTCTCTGTCGCAAGCTGCTCGATCAACCAGCACGGATCTGCAACCTCGTCTAATACTTCAAACAAAACACCCAACGCCCACAATACAGTATCACCCCTCCCTCTACTCACCCTCTAAAAACGTTCAAGTAACTGTCTCCAGAAATCCAAAAATAACCGAGCCACGTCTTCCTGGCGATGCTCCGGGCGCAGAACTGGCAACTGGAGAATGTACCCTTCGCCCCCCCCGATAAGTAATAGTGACAGCTTGAATCAACCTGTGCCCCCAGAACTGCATGACTCCATCCGGGGCTGCTTGCACCGTCTCACTCCGCCACCCATATTGCTCCAACCCACGCGGCGGCTGCTGCAGTCGGCGCGACAGTTGCGGTGTCGCCAAAAAAGCTCTCCACACATCCACACTCTTGAACAACACCGCATCTGGCTCGGCCAGCGGCTCTGCCACATACTGCCATTGAGCGTACTCCCGACTCAAAGTCTCAAAAACATTCGCCGGGGCTGCTTGCATGCCCTGGATCTCTTGAAAGATCCTGCTACCAAAGAACCACGGGCGCACCACATCGGTGGCATCCTCGAGCCACTGCGGCTCCTGTCCCCAGAACATGCGGATGTGCTGCTCGGAGACTTCGGCGATCTTTCGCCACAGCTGGTTCCCCAGCTGTTGTCGCTCCGTCCAACTGTGGACCCACTCCCATCGGAAGTCTTCCAGCAGCAAATACAACTTTGACCGTGCCCTCGTCAAAGCGGTATAGACGATGGCTCTCTGGGTCGCTAAACCTTTCGCGCCCCAGTCCGAGCTTCGTCTCCTGCACATCGTTGTGTTTCTGTTGCACGCCTATCTATGAAAACCCTTAGTCCGCTACAGTCTCATCGCTTCGCGCTACCCGAACACAATCACTCGGCTCCAAGAGCACAAGTTCCTGCGTCAGCTGATTTGTATGTTTGGAAAACAGACTCACTCTACAACCCTACTCGATTTCACAACGCCCTACATCCATCCTGGTCCCCAACACGATGTAGGTTTCCGCTTCGAAGCCAGCTGCAGCAAAGGGGCCTCGCATCGACACACCTGCGCGCCCCCCAGCTGACGACGCTTCACGAAGCTCGACCGACCGCCCCTTAAATCGATATTTTTTATTTTCTCCACCCCGCCCCGCATCAAATCTGAAGCTAACAGCGCATCACGACGCTCACCCACAACATCAAAACATGCCGCAAATGCGCCCACGAAGCTCTGCAGCTTGCTTCTCAAAAATGCCTCCAACGCGTTCAACGGGGCCAGCAAAAAGCCGCCAATACCGATGCTCGGCGAACCTCCCCTCTTGGCCGCAGCCAAAATCTCCACAGCCACCACCATCGCCACTGCCACCCACACTTGCTTACAATGGATATTCTGATTCTGACCATCCATCGTCCAATTTCTCAAGCCGAACAAAAGCATTGGCGCGACATAAGTTCGATGAGTTGCACTGGATTGGCACTCTGCCACCTACCACACGACCAACCACAAACGCACGGATTCAGAAGACAGCCCTCAATCCTTTTCCAAACGAGCTACCCTTTTTACGCGCCTCATCGCCGAAAGCCTCCTGCAAAAGGCCAAGCACGGCTGCCCCGTTCGCCATGTCTCCAAGCTCCGCAACTTTTGGACCCCATTGGCATGCACCACCCACTCCATGTTGACGTGCTGCTGCAACGGCCGCCCCAAAGACCCTCTGTGGTCTCCCGCTTTCCAGCGCGGAAATTGATGCTCATCACCTAGTCTGGACAAATTTTATTTACTCTATTTCGTTCCTATCATACTCTACCCCTTGGCTCCAAGAGCACAAGTACCATACTTCGGACACTAATCAGACCTACGTCTCAAAAGTGTGCTGTTCTTTGTTTGCGGCTTCTGGACGGCGTGGCGACGGTAGTCCCTATAGCTCCTGTGCTGCTGCTCTTGCTGAACTTTCCTCGCTTATGCCGTGTAACGTAACTTTCCTCGCTTATGCCGTGTAACGTAGCTCGAAAAGTCACTATCTAACAGCTGTGTCTGTGAGATAGGTACCTGACCGTCGTCCACTGGTCCAACGAGAGAGAGACTGGCATAGACTCAGATATTGACTAACATAGTCCTATAGAAGTCGCTATCTGAAGCACGTGTCTAGCAAATATTCAAATGCTGGAAAATGGATTTGCACTCTCCATCTGCGTCGTCTGAGCAGTACATTGAGCGGTACATCGCTATCTCACGGACGTGTCTGCGAGATAGGTCACTTCAACGTCGTAAACGTGGCCTGATGAGGCTTCTAAAGGGACCTCATCTGAGCAGTACATTCAGCGGTACCTAGCTATCTAACGGACGTGCCTAGTCTGGATGAATTGATTTAGTCTATTTCTTTTCCTTTCATACTGTACCCCTTGGCTCCAAGAGCACAAGAACGATACTCCGGACACCAATCGGACCTACGATTGAAAAAGACTGGAGTAGAGCCAAGATATTGTCTAACATAGTCCCATCTGAAGATCGTGTCCAGGAAATGAATACGCAAACGTCGTTAACACTGCCAAAATGCTCATCTTACCGAACATAGCCCTAAAAGCTGGGCCAACGGCTCCCTCTCCCGCGTCGGTCTCATGCACTTTACATAAGCCGAGACACCAACTAACAGCATGCGTTCGAAAGGAATGCAATTGATCGCAGTGCGTTCAAAAGATTCGCCCATGTACTCGTCCATGAGATAAACCAACCTCCGCTTCTTTCTTGATCGACTGCGACGGACAACAACAACAAGCACCTACTTCAAACCACCTTATCCCGTTCCTTACCGCCTGCCTGCGACGTCCACGGAAACGTCTCTCCCAACCGCCGTTGCCAGCCATTTTGCTCATAAAGGAGGTGGTGCAGGCCACACACTGAACTGCATCCAGATGCCTTTGCTGTTCCAATTGCATTGCATCGTACACAACATTCTGCAGGTGAATGAAACGCCATCCCAACACGATGCTGATCACGTCCAAACGATCCGCTGGTACCAATGTCAAGAGTTCATCAACTGCATCATAGAATTCTTGGTGTCTCTCAAACACTTCCGTGGCAATGGCCGCGCATCTCTCTTCAAACAGATCTACTTCTCCCTCCTTCTCCACTCCAAGCACCAGAACCCTCACTCCGATCTTCTCCAGTCGCTCTGCGAAGCCTTGCACTGTTTTCAGGGCAGGAGCATTGAACACCACCAGCGGAGGATCTTGATTTCGGCTGCTTGTCAGCTGCACGGTGACAGCGGCCAGCAAGGTTGTTTTGCCCCCACCAGCAAAGCTAGACACCACCGTGACTGCTCCCTCGATCTCGGACAGCACCCGACATTGATCTGCGGAGAAGCCCTCAATCCCCAGCTCCGCCGCTACCCCTTGCAGAAATTCATACCGCTGGAGTCCCAAATAACGATCCCAGACCGAGCTGCGGACAAAAGTCACTGGCTGGTTTAGACCCAGCCAAGCATTGAAAGCATTGGCTCGCAAGCCTGCCAAACCCTCACTTGACGTTGCAGCTAAACTACCAACATCTCCTTCCAGCATTGGTCTCAACCTCACCAATGCCTCGTACATGTGGATGAACTCGTGGATGTCTGCCAAGATCACCACCACCACCTGCGACCCCCGCTCCAAGTTCACCACAGGTTGCAAAGAAACCTGGTCTTGCCGAAAATTGCCCACGTTCGACACCAAGTGCACACTGCCTCGTTGGTACAAATCACTCTCTGGCGTCTCAATCCAGGCGCGCACCTGGTCCATTGCACAAACCCAAATCATCTTCAGTTTCCAGTCTCGGTTTCGCTCTTCGCTCATCAACAAAAGGCGGGTGACCTCCACACCACTGCGTTTCGGCTTCACCGTATCCCGAACGACTGCTGGATACGGGCCCCCCACATCTTCCGACTCCCGGATTGTCTGCTGCAGCTTTTTCTGCAACTGCCCCAGAAGGAGTGTCGCCATCCTTTGAGGTGAAGTCCGCACGCCACCCATAGGAATCCAGCTGGTCTGCACCCGACGCACACTGGTAATCCAGGTTGCCAAGTTCGTTCTTTCCGCTGGCCCCTCCGCCGGGCCCAAAAATTCTGCTATAGACACTCTAAACACTGGGTTTTCTGTCAATGTCAAAAGCCCTGGCTCCAAACTCCTCATCTCACGCAGAAACTTTGCAGCGGCCTCCAGCCTCCGCACATGCTGCCGATTGACCCCCGGCACACGATTCTCTGCAGCGAACTGCCCCGCCTCCTTTATCTTCGCCAACAGAAGGTCATGCCGCCCAATCAGGCTAGCGCATTCCTGCCCATCTTCCGGAAGTGCAACTTCACCCAAACACACGGCAGCGACATAGCCGTCACTCACGAGCTGTGGTTCCCGAATCGTTTCGATGAAACGATCCACCCGACAGACACGCACGGACATAGCCACATCTTGCCGCTCTACTGGGCCCTCACGCAGCCTCACATAGAGAGTCCGGAGCTCTGAAAAGGCAAAACCAGGAAACAGGTCTTGTAGAGGCACACTGCCCACCCGGTGATTGTATGCCACCAATGTCGCCATCGCTTCGCGCTACCCGAACACAATCACTCGGCTCCAAGAGCACAAGTTCCTGCGTCAGCTGATACAAAATTTCACTCGGCTCCAAGAGCACAAGTTCCTTCGTCAGCACTCCCTTGAAAAATTCATGTATGTTGTTGTCTTTGTCTTTCCCTCCGATACTTGAATGATACTGTTGCCCTACATGGAAAGCTTCTTTTTCTCTTGCCTTACCCTCTACCTCAGCTGTGAAGCCCAACTGCATCATTCGCTGCATGCATCTCGCTGGTCTTCTGCCTCTACACCTCTCGCCTTCTGCCGTATCCACAGCAACTGCCTCGAAAACATGACTACTGCTGCCAGCAACAAGCACAAAATGCCTGCGGCACAAAGACGCCGGCCATCCCCCGTTTTCGTGCCACACTTCACGTCTTCAACCGAAACAATCCATGCCTCTCGACATAAGCACAACTTCTTGCATCACAGCGTCACCCCACACCCAAATGGCTGCGGCGCAAGAACCCGTTTCTGATGGTCGTGGCGACCCTTCTGCAGCACTCTGCCTATGTTTCAAAAAATGGACCATTCCCTGCCTTGACGAAAGCCGTCCTAAAATGGCTGCAGTCTTTGAGCCCAAGCTTGTTTGAGAAGGACAGCGAACCCTACCTGGATCACCATGTCATCATCTGCCATGTTCGTTTCATACTGCAAACACCTCCCGCCTACAGATCCTTAACCGGCTCTGCAGCATCGGTCCCTAAATGGCTGCGGTCTTTGAGCCCAGGCTTGTTTGAAAAGGAAAGGACATTGCCAAGGTCAACCGTCCCATCGTGATACCTCCAGGGTGGCGGCCCTTCAGCAGCCACAATTACTTAAAAAGGCCCTTGAACCATCGCATACCACGTCATCCCTTCCCCTGATGACTCTGCTTCTCTCTGCTCCAGTTGGACCTTATCTTTGCATATGGAAGCTATGTTCAGCCACGTTAAGGGAGAGCCGTATGGACGCTATGCTCACTCCCTTGGCTCCAAGAGCACAAGCACCTCGGACTTCCTTCTGGGACTCGCTGGATGTATTGTCCTCTCCCCTCCGGTGCGGGCGGTTACCGTCGCGAAGCGACGTGAATAATCCCCTAACCCCCTCAGGGGACCATCTCATAAAACGTTTTATGCCATACCATGACCCCCCTAGATTTTATAGAGGTTTCTGGCACAGGGATGTTTCAAGACTTTGGGCATCTTCTGCCATCAGTTCTTCGGGTTAGACCATCATCATCATCATCATCATCATCATCATCATCATGGTGTGATTCATGCATGCGCAAATCCTCAAAGATCCCAGAAGTCAAACCACCATGTCACCATGTCGACCAAACTAGGCTCCAATCTTGCGAAGCACCGACAAACGAGCCGTGGCTTCCCCCCCTTTGACTGGCCATTGCGATGGAGAGCGGAGGCTGAGGAAGAAAACCCCCAATTTAGAAACTCCAGTCGGAGCAGAGCCCGGGGCCAGTCGGAGCCCTTCTTGCACCTTCTGCAGCCCTCACCCCTGACGCTTCGAACGCGGATTGAACCATCTCTGCTCCCCAGGCGAATCTGGCATAGAGATTTAGGAACTGAATGCCACACGAAAATGTCATTTGAGAACGTTTTGAAAACTAAGATAGCACCCCAAAAGGCACACTCACTCAGAGTTGACACGCATCATCATCACCCATGCTCCACTCTCCAGTCACGCTCCAGTTCTCAAAACCGCCGCTTCAACCACCACTTCCCCTTTCCCAAACCGCTTCAACCCGCTCCCCCCGGTCCAACCCGTTTCCTCCCGACCCGCCGCCGGTCACGCCCGGCCTCCGCGCCACGGTGAGCGCCTCCGCCAACACCGCCGCCTCGCGCCGGTCGATGGCGCTCCGCAGCGCGGCCACCTGGTCCCGACGTCCCCGGCCAAAGCGGCCGGATGACGTACATGGTCCATGTGGGTGGTCGCGTCACCGCGCGCCGTGGCCTTGCCCAACAACTGGTTTTGTTGGAATGATTCTCTTTTTTTGGGGGGGAGGGGGAGGTGTTGTGATTTTCATAGACATGCATTTGGTGCTGTCTGGGCAAGGTCATCCCTTTTTCCCGAAAGCATTGCGAAGGGTTCTTCCGGAAAATCCTTTGAACACTTACACTTCGACACTTACACTTACACACACACACTGGAAGAGCGAAAGCATCCAAGTGCGAAGTATGCCAGTGTCAAAGTATGCAAGTGTAAGTATGCAAGCATGATATGCAAGGGTAAGTATGCAAGCATGATATGCAAGCGTGAGTATGCAAGCACGCAATGAGTATACAAGCATGCAATGAGTAGGCAAGTGTGAGTATGGAAAACTAGCACGGGAGATGTCCTAATGAAAAAACATGTCCCCACTTTATAAATTCTCTCTTAAAGGCGGAGTGCGGGACGAACAGCGTCAACCGAAAGTGCAACCCTCTGCGGAGATCGTGCGTGTCGAGTGCGCGAAATGCAGGCGAGAGTGCGATTTGTCCGGTGCGCGCGCAACCCTCTGCGGAGATCGGGCGTGTCGAGTGCGCGAAATGCAGGCGAGAGTGCGATTCGCCGGCTGCGCGCGCAACCCTCTGCGGAGATCGTGCGTGTCGAGTGCGCGAAATGCAGGCGAGAGTGCGATGTGCCGGCTGCGCGCGCAACCCTCTGCGGAGATCGTGCGTGTCGAGTGCGCGAAATGCAGGCGAGAGTGCGATTTGCCGGGTGTGCGCGCGACCCTCTGCGGAGATCGTTCGTGTCGAGTGCGCGAAATGCAGGCGAGAGTGCGATTTGCCGGGTGTGCGCGCAACCCTCTGCGGAGATCGTGCGTGTCGAGTGCGCGAAATACAGGCGAGAGTGCGATTTGGCGGATGCCTGCGCAACCCTCTGCGGAGATCGTGCGCGTCGAGTGCGCGAAATGCAGGCGAGAGGTGTGGAGTATCTGGGGAGCTGGGAGATGAGCACTGGTGACTTTGTAGTACAACTGTAGTACGCGGAGTAGCTGGGGAGC
>CAXAMN010022017.1:665092-681736 GCA_963970005.1 Durusdinium trenchii
CGCGGGCGCGTCCGCCGGCGCGGCCGACCCGCGCGAGGGGTAGGGAGCGGCCGGGCGGGGTTGGCCTTAGCGCTTCATGGGCCAGCCCCAACCGTTCAGATCCCGTAGAGTTTTACAGGCGTCAAGAACCTCGGCGCTCACAAAGGTGTGATCGTAGAGCCACCATTCTGGTTGCAAGAGCAAACTGATGTGATCCGATGAGATCCATGCTGCAAAGAGCCCGGCTCACACCCCGCACATGCAGCAACTGCGCGCAATTCGAAGCTACATACTATGCTCCTCGCCCCTCACCACCGCCCCTCACGGCGCGCCGCCTGGAGAATAGACCCCTAAACACCCACCGCGGCACCGGCGGCCGCCGTGAGGTTCTTGGCCTTGAAGAGTTTCTCTCCCAGATCGCCCTCCAAGCGCACCTGGCTCTGACGTCCCACCCAGACAAAGGCCTCCTGTTCGTCAAGCTTGGGTGTGGGCCGTCTATAGAAGGCGGTGGGAAGAGGGAGCCTAAGCGGGCAGCTATTTAAGCCCCAAAAACGCCGGTGGCTCGGTGGCTCCCCAAAAAAACCTGAGCTGCTGGGGGGGGGAAGTCGCCTCCCTCACGCACCGTTTCTGTGCCAAAGCAGATCCTCCGAGCGTCCAAAACGCCTCGTTTCTGTGGGCCCTTCGGGTGCGTAGGTCCAATGAATCTCGTGGACCGCGCCCCGTTCCCGCGCCTGCCAACGATCCCCATGGAACTTGACCAGCACGCCCATCACGCCTGGTGTGAGGAGTCTCCCATGCAACCCCAACAAGAAACCTACACCCCCATTCTGATAGAAAAGCAAAACCCCTTTAAAAAGGTGGACACCGTGCCACTATGCATTTGGGGACCACTTCTTGGTGCATCCAATGGGCCGCGCACTTTTTGCAGATTGAAGTCCATCTGTTCCGTGAATCCAAGGTCAACTCTGGTTTCATGCCATGGCCCTCGGATGCTTTATGGGGGCGTGCAGCGGACAACGCGGTGAAGCTTGAAGTGCTGTACTTCAGCTGCTCTTGGAGGCCTTGCGACTTAGTGTGACGCTTTATAGTATTACTCCCTGTGGTTGGTGGATGTTGGTGGTACACCTAGCAAGGTGGTCTCAAGGAGAGTCTTTCAGCAGGTGCATCCTCACGCTTAGTGGCTTAGTGCTGCACCCCGGCGCGAAGACAGAAGATTTCACAAATCCCGAGGGGCGGGCTACATGCAGATGTGCATGCAGTGCCAGTCATCTAAGGATGTTGTAGGTTGCAGGACCTCTTAGTATTCTTCCAGGCTAACTCGGTTCGAGTTCTGCGGCTTCCACAGGCAAGCTCTCATTTGAATCCAATAATCCTTCAATCACTTCTCCAGACCGCAGCTGTCACGTGACCTATATAGTCCGAGACAGCAAGACTGCCGTGCCTCAAGCTCCAGCACAAGGTCATTTACCACCTTGGGATCTTAGAGTCCTCTCACTCCATCCTGTCACCTCACACTCTCCAACAGTACCCAACTCCCCACCCACACTCCCCACACTTACCCCGCCGTTCAAGTGCTGCTGCTGCTGAAGCCCGGCGATCCGCACACGCTGCCCCACCGCCCAGCCACCAGCCGCCGCGTCGGCCTCCGCTGCGGCCGCCTCGAGCCGCTGCTGCGGCCGCAAGCCACCCAGCCCGGCGCCAGCACCGGGCGCGGGGGGCGCGGTGTGCGGCCTGGGAGAATGAGGGTGGGGCACCCCGTATAGACTTGTTTGTTTTCCTTTTGTTTGGGGGGGGGTCACCACTGAGTGGCTGAGGATGTTCACATGTCATCACATGATGTCCATGTGTTCACGGATGGTCAGCATGGCAAGAATCCCCTCCCCTGCGCCCGCAGCTACGATCCGGGATCTCAGAGATCCTGCGTGAAAGGGTCGACCTTGTCTCGCCAAACCATTTTTATGGAAAACCCCTCCCAACAAACAAAACATTCAAGTGGAGAAACACATGTGTTTGCAAAAGATGGACGTCTTCCAAAAGCCTTTGTTCCACTTCCTCATGTTTTTGTGCCTTCAAGAAGGTATACGGACCCCGATAACGGTCCGCTCATGGTCCGCACCTGACCTGATGGTCTCTCTGCTGCGCCCTAACTGCTCGGAACCCTATCCCACACTTTAAAAACCTAACTATACTCCAACCTACCATTGAAAAGAAGAACAAAGAACCACTCCCCCACTTGCCCCCCCCCCGTCCAGGTAGGCCCAAAGCACGGCGCCAGCGGCGCGGGCCTCGCCGCCGCGCCCGGCGTCCCCACGTTCGCAGAGAAGCTGTGCACCCCGCCGCTCCGCCTGACGCGCCGGGTCTCAGGCCTCCACCGCCCCCCAGCGGCCGAAAGGCGGAAGAGTCACCAACACCCAGCCACTCACCAGCGCAGTAGACCCCCCTTTCTTTTCAGAAACGGAACCTCAAGGACTCAGCGCCATCATGGAAGTGCAACAGTTCCGCTGGAAGAGCATGAATTCCTCAAGACAAGGAGCGTTTAACTGGCTACTCGGATTCCATGAACCTGCAGAGCTTTTTCCAGCGCAAGAGCCTACTATCCATATGCACCACTAATTAAAGGTTTCTCAAGGTTTCAGGCTTCTCAAGGTTTTTGGACACATGGGACGAGCCGCCCCCTCCCCAAGCCATCACGAGCCGCCCATCTCGCCAGGTGTTCCCCACGGTGGTGTTCCGCGCGTTTCTTGGCGGGGAGGTTGCGGTTACCTGTAAGTGACCTTATAGGACCCTACCGGTGTATTTATGGATTGTTTCTAGGGGGTCTTCAACCTCTGTTGGCTCTTTGGAAGAAACATTCACAGCGCGTTCCTAAACGTTAGTCTTGGCGCCAAAGGACCGGGGAAAGAATCAGGGAAGAAAGAAAGGAAAAGGAAAAGGAAATGAAAAAAGAGAAAAGAAGCAACCAGCAGTCACGTTCGACGGGGTGCTATCCATGGAGGTAGTCACATCCACGGCCACTGGATGGGACGAGCCACACCACCCAGGCCCTCCATGCGACTCCTGGACGTCGAGTCCAGAACCATGTTGACCGTCGCGGGGCATCGACGTCGTCGCGGGGCCCCACATCAGCCCGAAATCGTCCCACGTCCCATGTCTCTAAAGGACCACCGGCTTCCAGCAGCCCCTGCCCCTCCAACCAGTCACATTCCGCCACGTCCTCCGGCCACATCCACATCCACTCGCCTCTGCCCTGGCCGGACCTCTTGTCGTTCGCTCCGCTCCCATGCAAAGCGCTTGGGCGGCGCCTCCTCCCGCGCCTCGCGGAAGACGGGCGGAGGAGGTTCCTCGCGCCGAACCGGCTTCTCTTCGTGGGCAGCCGCGGAACTCCGGAAGGCCTGGCACGGTGACTCTCAACAAGATCTGTGTGTTGACTCGTCCTGAACACCCCTCCGCCCAGCCCTGCCCAGCCCTGCCCAGGCCCCCGCACCCCCGCCTCGATGAATTCCTCCTCCGCGCTGAGCTTCGACGTGCGCCCCGTGGCGTCGTACTTCGCCCGGGCCTTCGAGTCGCTCAGCACCTGCGCGACGCCACCGACCCCTGAACGGCCGCCTTTTCGCCGTGAGCAGAGGATCATGACAGAGCACCACTTTCAGGATACCTTTCCAACAGCACTTCCAAGCACTTATTTTTTGGTGCTCCTTCGAGCGACCGCTCATCTTCTTAAGACCCCCGGAACCCCCACACCAGCCCACACATTGATGGCTTTTTACTATACGTACTAATATTACTTGGTTGTTTCATAGAGAGGATGCCTCCGGTCGTGTGCAACCAAGTTCGGTCAATCGTACCTGGCACCGACCCCTCTACTCTTCCCAATAGAAAACAGGTGATAAAAGGGGCAAATGCCAGAGCCCAACCCGTGCCTTTTCGGGCCCCTTCTTGGTCCAACCCCTCCTTGGGTCTCCGCA
This sequence comes from Durusdinium trenchii, assembly GCA_963970005.1. Taxonomy (NCBI): domain Eukaryota; class Dinophyceae; order Suessiales; family Symbiodiniaceae; genus Durusdinium; species Durusdinium trenchii. The sequence continues at coordinate 669,037 of CAXAMN010022017.1, forward strand.
GCCTCCCCCCACAGAACGACCACCCACGGCTCTTTGGGTCGCCCACAGCCCACGGCGACCACCCCCCACACACGGCGTCGCGCGTCTCGCGTCGCGCGTCTCGCGCTGAAGCCAGCCTCGTAGGCCTTGCTGACCCGCGCGAAGTCCTCCGGGTCACCGCCGCGGTCCGGGTGCTTCGCCAGCGCCAGCTTCCGGTAGGCCTCGAAAAGGATGGATGGGAGCGATCCGCAAAACGGTGTCAACCCGGTGGAAACGGAATAAACAAAGCATGGGCAGGGCTGGAGATGCCACCAGGAGTCACAAGTGGGGGTGGTGCTTAGTGAGTGGATGTGATAGGGGTACCCCTAACCCTAACCTCCATGGATAGCACCCCGTCTTGTGACTGCTGGAATGTTTATAAATATCTACCAGCACCCGGACTTATTACCCGTCTCCGACCTGGAGGCTTTTGCTGACCTAAAAGTCGCAGACCTGGTGGAAGGTGCTGGTATATTTATATATATATATATATACGAAGAATCTGTTCAATATTGACCCGGAGTCCACCAGAGTGTTTTTGTATTTTTTTGGACGGGTGCACCATGGGACAGGTTGGAAACACACACATCCCAAGAGAATATTGTTGTGCACGCGCATGTGTGTCCCAGCATTCTTCATCATATGTGCCAGGTCGGCCATTGGTGTTGTTTGTGAATTGGCAGGAAGCCACAGAGCTCATGAAGAAAGGCGTTGCCTTGAATGATCCTTTGCAGTACTGTCCAAACCTTCCGCTTTAGAGGGCGTTGCAAAAAAAAAAAAACAAAACCTCTTGCCGCGTACGCGCGAGGTTCTCGCGCACCTGGCGGATCTGCGAGGTGCTGGCAGAGGGGTCCACGCCCAGGATGGCATAGCAGGATTCATCGTCCATTTCGGGCTCCATCCCCATCGCGGAGACGGAACCCAAATCCAAAGCCTAGAAGGTCAGTTTGACTTTAGAAGTAAAGACCATTCCTTGCCGTATCACTCCATGGCGACCATTTCAACCGCCGACCGGACTCCTGAAAGCACTGGTTCCTGGGGCCTGGTGTATGTAAACCTACCCCGAACATGTCCTGTCACTGTCACTGTCACCATCGTGGCTGGCCAACGCCTTCGGGTGATGTTTTGATTGGGATGATGAATCTATCCGCTATATGCGCATGGCCGGGCGCCCGTTGAACTGGACAGTGTTTGGACTAGTGACTAGGGTTGCACCTGCTTCTTTGACTTTCCTGCTGGCTATCAACCAACTCCCCTGCACACGTGCCTGCCTGGAAGGTTAATGCGAGGGCACTTGGCAGTGGTTCCCGTACATGGTGATGGCTATTTGATGCGAGGGGTTCATCTTCACAGCGTGCTAAAGGACCACTGAAACGAAAAGGGGGGGCTGTTCCTGGCTCCTGTTCCAAGTGTTGCCATATCCAAAAAGGCACAAAATCGAGCCACAGCAGCTTCAACAGCTGAGAAGGTCCGTGCCTGTTTCTGCTTAGGTCAGCCGTTGGACCAAACAGCCATGCTGGAAGATGAATTGTCTAAATGGCAAGAACCTGGATTCTGGGTATCCATCAACCTCTTGCTTTGAGCCCGTGTTTTGTGTAGATTGTAGTAAATGCCGTGTCGTTTTGTCTCCAACCGTGTCTCCACAAAAATGACCAAAGCTACGTCGAAAGGGATGCCGTGTCGCTTAGCAGCTATCTCTGTCGGAGAGTGTTTGGGTATACTCCCGATTCTAATGCAATATGGTTGTTCTGTAGAACCTGGAGGCGAAAGACATGACCAAATGTGTCTAACTACCTTAGCTTGTTGTGGCTCTCAAGGTTGGCCGCGAGCACTGTCTAACGTCTGAGACCAAGTCAGACAAACCTCTAAGGCACCTCTACCTCAGTAGGGCAAACGTTCCAACGTGTCCCTACCCAAATCGCGTCCAGACTCTCGATCCACAGAAACCCCCCAGCGCCTGAAGAGCTTCTACCATTCATGTCGGGGGGGGGTTGAATCAAAAAGTCTCAATTCCTCAAACATGGAGCACTCCTCCCCTTCACCGTCTTGATACACAACTCCTCCCAGAAACTTGCCCCCCCCTCCTACGTCGCTTGTTCCTTGTCCCATCCAGACCAAGGAGACTCTCATGGTTTGGGTATATTCCCATTCGATGTTGGCTACTAAAAAGCCTTTCCCCTAAAATGTTACTGGTAAGGGGGGCACACCCTACTCATGGTGCCGTCATCCCATCCCATCCACACCATCGGTCAGCACTGAGATCACCGCGAAAAGAAAACGCCGCGGAGAAAGCACCGGCGCTACCATCATGGCAGGGAGAGAGCAAGAGGTCAAAGTTTTAGCGGACCCAGCGGTCAATTTCAGTCAACTTGTAAGTAAGGAAGGCGCTAGGAGATGAAGCTCACGGAAGAGATGGAGCCCCTTGTCAGTGAACAACTATCCATATATATATATATATTATATACATACATAACATGATTACATGAATTGGATGTAACTAATCATGGAGCCCCCTCAGGAAGGCTAAGTTCCATGGGGCTTAGTTGCTGAACGTGAAATTCGGCTGCTTTCAATCTGCAAAGGCGGGGTCCAAAATCGAAGCCCCGGAGAAAGAGTTGGGACGGGCCGTGGAGGAATTGAGTTGAGTGAACCTCCCAGAAACTCCAACTTGCAACGATTGACACTGGGGAATTGGAAAAGGAAGAAATTCAGGCTTGGAAAAACGGAGAAAATGTATGAAACTGTATGGAAATTGAGGTGGCACCCGCCCAACCACACTTTTTTCCAGTAATCAAAATCCTGATTTTCATGCCCCTGTCAAGTGAAGGTGATCTGCTCACTGATCCCATCAGCATCTACGAAAGCTTGGTCTCAGCTGCGAGGACCAGCGCAACCGGTCCAGGATGAACCGGTTTCCACGACCCGAACTCGATGCCAGGGACCGAGGTGCACCACCACCAGGCGTGAGTTGGGCAACCCAGGGAGCCCGGCCAGCTAGGCAACCCAAAGGAATCGACCCCTGAAGAGTAAAGGAACAGAATTGTCAGAATAGCAGGCTCGGCACAGGCCTGCCCAAAAGAAAACCAACGCCTGGAGCAACAAGAATTGCCATTGACCCACACCTGGAAACTCACCCCAAACCAAAAACAGTTCCGGATGTCACCCCCCAAAAAATTGAAACCAGCAGTCAGGTTAGGGGTGCGATCCATGGAGGTAGTCGGGGTGCCCATTGTCCACTAACTTAGGGACCAAACACCCCGACATTATGTCTCCTGGAATGCCGTAAAGCAGCGGAGTCGGGAGCCGTGCCCGAGGGGTCCAAATGTGGTTCACCCATGGGTGATTCAGTGGTTTTACCCTGGTTTGACCCATGTCTGAAGGGACACGTATACCGTACCCAATGGGGGCGGAAGGTCTCACACCGCTGGAGCCCGGAACTCGCCCGAAGCCGAACGCCCGAAGCCCTTCCGCCCAGGGCTCGCACCATCGCGCGCTTCAGCCTGCGGGGCCACGGGCCCTTCGAGCCCTTCGAGCATTGGTGGCTCTCTGACCCGGTGCCCTGCCAGTTTTCCACCCTCCATGTGTCCTCCATAACCCTAGCTTCGGGCTGCTTCGGGTACCAATGGCACTCCGCCAATTGGGTCTTTGTTTCTCGACTCGGACGACCTCCAGCTCCACGGTCGGACGACCGACGCCCGGGCACCTCGTGGGAGGCGCCCTCCTGCAGCAAGTCCTCGGCATCCTTGACCAGCTCGGCCGTCGAGGGTTCCTCTCGACCAGCTCCGACCGGCGCACGACCGGCATGGCGTCCGTGGTGATGCACGTGGTTTTCCCAGAAGGCAGGGGGATGCATGGATTGTTTATGGGCTGGGGGTTCTTCTTCTTCTAAGGGTTGTCTGCCATCACAGATTTTTATCAGAGGTCTCAAGCCTCAAGTTGCTGGTGTGCAGTTGTGGGTGTGATCGGCTTCTTCATGTGGAACCCAAGGGTTCTCCATCCAACAAAACCCAGAGAGGGTTGTGACTGCGAGGTGGTGTAGAATGAGTCAGTTTGGAAGTTGTGGAAAACTTTGACGTAAACAACAGCTTCGTGAAGAGCCACTTAGACTACTGACCTTCACATCCTTAAGAGGGGAGGGCCGGCATGGCATGGCCCTACTCGGCCATCACGGCGGACGTAGACTCAACAAAGATCAGTATTCCATGATATGCGTTGTCTTCAACCTCTAAAGCGACATCCCATCGCGCTCGGGCCAGGTGACTCGCGTGACTGGTCGAACAGCTCTCCTCCTGCAAGTTGTCTTGCAACACGGCCTCGGCGAGCATGTGCGCTCAGCTGCCGAAGCCAAGCTTCCAGCGGTTCATTGGCACTTGGCGAATCGACCAGGCACGGTTCATCTCTCCACAGGGATCCTCTGATGTACCAGGAGTTTGTGCTGCGAAGCGCAACTGGGGCACAGTGAGTGGGGGTGGAAGGGTCCCGGTGAAACACGTTCATAGGTTAGGGGAGGACTCCTACCCGAACTAGTTAGAAGAAAGACCTGCGAGGCGTGCTTCACTCGGTTTCAAAGACGCTCAGTTTCTTGCACCTGTCTGAAGGTTCAAGCACACTCGTCCAGTCTAGAATCTAGAACCTCAAGCAAATGCTTTGTTTGAGAGCACCTTGCTTCATGGGGTTACTGTTCTATTCGTCACCAGCCACTAGCAGGATGTAGGAGTTCAGCTGACCAGCACGCGTGTCAATATCGAAACAAGCTTGAATTGTGCCAGTGGCGGGCTGCACCATCCATTCCACACAGACACCGTTTGTGAATCTTCTTGGGCTCTTTCTCCAAACTACCCACCCCCTCGTACTCCCTCGGTCCTCCAACTCTCTCTCTCTCTCTCCCCACTTCACCGCCCTCTGGGTCCCGAGCCATGACCTCGGTGTCGGCCTGCGAGAGCTCCTCCGACAGGTGCCGCAGCTCCTCGGTGCTCCGCTTGAGCGAGACCTCGGGGGCAGCCGGAACCAGCGAGACCGGTGGAAACGAGGTTCGGGATGTTTTGGGTGGTGCGGCTTGACGTGGATGGCTTCACGTGGATTCTTTCGGGGCCGCGGTGGGGATCTACAAGTAACACCAAGTCACGGGTCAAAGCCCTGAGCCTTCTGAGCCTTCGCAGCCTCAACCCCCCAAACAGTCGACGGCCACGGTCGCCCTTGACCGCTTGCCGGTTGGACCCCGTTCGCGGTCTCTGCGCTCCCGGCCACCGCAAAGGGGTCTTGCGGCCCCTCCTGTGGCGGGACATGGGGCGGTCCAGGGTCCATCCGGCTGGACGAACGCATGGTCATAGGGTCATAGGGGGGCAGATGTCTTTCAGGGATGCCTCCATGAGAGAATGTGTCGGAGCACAAGTGGGAGCTGCTTCCATCAACTAACTTGCTGCGAGGCTGGTCAGACACAGAACGCCCCCACTGGAAGAAGCATCAATGTCATTCTGTTTTGGAGGTAGGTTCTGCCCTCCAAACATCAGTCGAAACAAGCAACACGACGTGACACGAAGCACACCTGCCCAGAAGCGATGGTCACCTTCTTCAACTCCTGGCTGCCAGCGAACGAGGGTTTTCTCCGGCGAGTCGCGAAATGCAAACCCAATCAAATCTGGTCATCACTATAGTTCGTACATAGGCAGTGCTTGTGAAGACCAACTTCTTTTGGTTCCCTGTAAAGTGGTAACTGGCACTCGCTGGGAAAGGGTGGAGCTAGCACACGGTAGACGGTAGAGCACCAACAAGTGTGGCGAAGCAGAACACAGGCGAGCAGTGCCAGGACTTGCAGTGTTCGATCTCTTTGCAGGCAAAGTTTGCCGGGGTAGGCGGGAGTGTTCAACCATTGAGTGGTGTATCTAAAACGACGAAGTCAGAACTGAATGCGACTGGCTGCGATGGCACTGGCAGACTCACCCCAGTGTTTGAAACCGCTTATTTAAGAGCATGCACTCCCCGGAATGGTCATGGAAATGGATGGCCTCAGGGAGCACCCTGACAATCCTCTACCAACGTCCGGTGATTCTCCACTTCCATGATGACATGAGAGCCTGAAAAGGTCCAAGAAGAGGTCCTCCACATCCATCGGCTTTAGATCACCCAGGGTGTCGCATCGTGTAGCTGTACCCTTTGGCGTCAGCCTTGAGGGCCATCCAGCGGCATCCCTTGCGGATTCCCAGCCCAACGAACCTTCTTCTCAGCTTTCCTTAGCAACAAGAGTGGCATGATCAGCGGCACAGCCGGAGCTACCCGCTACCGACCGCTACCCAAGCCCGTGTCTTTGGGCAAAGGGATTGGAAATTCACAAGGGCTTGTTGGGCGATTCTACTCCCAAAGTCGCGGAATTAGCTATGATTATGACCATCCTCTTCCATTCTCCTTGCCAGCCCACCCACCCCTCCCAAGAACACCCAAGAAAAAACTGTTTCATCTCCTTCAGACGTGCCAAGGTCGGACTCCGAGACTCAAAAAAAAACAGGACACCTTCCAGAAACCTCCCACCATCCCCCCGGTCTCCCCGGCCTTCCCCGGGCCTCGCAGCCTCACTCGTCGCGCCCAGCCCTCCCCGTCGGCCACCGCACAGTTCCCCGGTTCCCTGCCCGAGCGTCTTCACTCGGACGGCCACGGGGTCGATCAAGGTCTGTGGCCTCCGTGCCGCTCGGGACCGCTGGAGAAGGGAGTCGGTAGCGGAGGGGAGCAGAGGGAGCAGAGCAGGGCACCAGCGGGGCTGTTTGGGGAACGTGTTGGGTGAATTGGGTGAATGGCCATGAACACGAAGTCAGTGGAAAGAAAGCTATAGGCTATAACGGCGAAGCTTGGGTCTGTTGCTCCACAGGTGCTGCATGTGGGACTTCGGTCACTCACTATGCTTTGGAGTTGTACCCCATCGAGCGGCACATTGCATAGCACCAACCTCCAAAACTCCTCCCATCCAATTCCCAGCTACCAGGTCCTACCTGCCCACACCCACTTGTTTTGAGGGGACTTGTTTTTTCAGACCCCAAAGCCACAATGGACGAGTCCGGGGGGCCCGACTTGGGTGGCAAATCCACCTTCCACTCCTTGTACCTGAGAGGTTCAGTCAGACGAGCAATGGAGAGACATGGAGCGGATGAGCAAAGCGGTTTCTCATCTAAAGTGGTCCAGGGAACTCCTGGAACTCCGCGCAGTGCTCCACTGCCCCCTCCGTCACCACCGGCAAACCCATCAAGAGCTGACCCTTCCAGGCAGGAATTCAGTTGTTGAATGGGTTGGCCACGGACCTGCGTTGAAGGGAATCTTGGAGTTCTGAGCACTTGGAGGTTCTGGGCATAATGCTCACAGAACATGGGCCATGGGGAGAGATCCCATCTCCCGTGGTGCGGAGTTGGTTTCTGGATCTGTGATCTGTGCCAGCGGATTTCAGTTCATTTGGGAGGCCACCAGTCCATGAGTCAACCTTTTCAGAAACACTGGGCCAGACCATCTGGACATGCTGTGCATTGCTGCGCCACTGTAATCATCAGCATCCACCTTTAGTTGATCTGCCGATCCCTGCCCTGCTGCATCGCTTCAGCTGCTCACTGAAACCACCTGGGAACCCCCAGCGGCTTTAGTGTGGTGATGGGCTTCTTCTCCTGCCAAAACCATGGTGACGGATGTGGCTCAATCATGTCGTATCACGCAGCCGCCGTACAAACAGAAATTGAAACCTTGAGCCTTCAGCCTTGCGGTTCTTTTATTCCAACTCCTTGAAGCTGGTGCTCAGAAAGCCCAAACCAATGTATTCTAGCTACTTTCAGGCAATGACGGGAGCGAACAGTCCAGCGACGGTTTGTTGCGGCGCCGTGTGTCCGGCTCCAGCAGTCCACAGCACCGTGAATCCATGCAACACCATGGCTGGGAGCTCTGGCATGTGGACGTGGATCAGACCGTGAAGCTGCTTCTTGGCCGATGATGGGGGAGCTTCCCAGTGTGGAGCCCTCACGTAGCGGAGCGACGTTGTGGGGGGGCGGCCAAACATGTGGTCTCGCACGACTGCACGCCCGAGCGAAAAGCACAGTGCGGCCGGCCTTGAGGACCTGCAGGGTCTCGGTGTTCCCGCTTTCCTCAGCAGCCTGAGAGCGTGGGAAGCGAAAGAGCCTGAGCTTAGTAAAGACAGGAAAAATGGGGGAGGCGAACATCATGAAAAGACCTGGAACATCCTAGCGAGACGAAGCGGGGTAGGAAACGTTCACTCAGGAGCTCGATCAAATCAACGAGCACCATGCATAGTTGAGATTCACTGAGTCTTTTGGGTATTAACTTTCTATATATCTAGACTTGCCTGCCCAAAGCCATGTGGAAGCTGACTACACCATGGGCCCCTTCTTCAACAGCTTCACTTCATGTCTGGACATGTCTCTTGAAGACCATGGTGAGTTGACATCCTTGGGCAATAGTACTATACCCTTTCATTGGGGTGAGTCTTTCGAAGGCTTTCCCAGCGCGACGCTCGAGTCTTCCACCCTCACCCAGCTCGTCTGGGACGTCCCCAGCTCGAGAGGCACAATACCAGGCCGTTCGGCCATGCTTGTCCTGGCCGCAGTACGCTGCGGGGAATTGGCCGCGGGGAACCGGGGAAGGGGCGAGATCCTCCAAAAAAGGGACTACGGAGAAGTCGGCTCAGATGTGGGAGGTCAGAGCACTCAGAAAAACCGGATCACCTCCAGGCCTCTAGGTGAACCGATCTTGGAAAAGGTCACCGACAATCCTCAACCACGAAAGTCTACCGGCTGGACCCGCCTGTCGTGCCAAACACGTGTCGTTGACTCAAGAGAGTGTGCCATAACCACAGAACACTGCTCAAGGTTCAAGGTCTACGGGCTTGGCGTTTCAGGCGAGAACCCAAAAAAATCGGGCAACATGCATAATCAGGCAGAATCCCACGTTTGGGTTTCCGCGTGTTTCATCCTCAACCCATCTATCCCCATCACTCGTCAAGGTGCCGCCCCATGGCACCATCTCAACATGACCCGTGCGGGTCGTGCGGTCGCACACTGCGGTCGCATCAGGCCTGCACGTTGATGAGCCCTGGGCTCGCCTCAGTTTCCAAGGACAGGGAGGCACACCAGGCACGCCCCAGTAGTCAGGAGATGTGTCACCAAAAAGGTAGGTATTGGTGACAAGGAACTGTGAACCAATCCAGCCTTATCGATCGTACAGTCAACCTGCCCATGTGCACACCACGAGCACAAACGTGCCCCGGCTTGTAGAGGGGAAGAGGATCTCACAGATTGGCGCAGATTGGCGCAGATTGGCGCAACTAGCGCGAATCCATCCCCTCGTTTCAGTGAACCTACCGAAGGAAGAAAGCAGCCCTGCACCACTTTTTCAAAGTACATCTTCGACAGCTTCCTCGGTGTGGTCTCCTTCGGGACACTTTCTCCAAATGGGAAACTGTTCCATCACCATTGTCACATCCTCCACTCCATGAAGCTTTACACCCCCACCACCTCTCCACCCACCCACCTCCACCTTTCCCGGGCCCTTCCCCACTCCCACCCCCACCACCTTTTGCTTGGCCAGGCCACGTGCTCGGTCAACCACCTGGCCACCTCATCCAGCCCGGCGTGGGAGGCCGTGTGGATCGCCGATTGCCCTGAGGCGTGGCCGTGCCGCACCAGGACCCACGGGCTCGGGGTGGTGAATGGACACCCCGAATCACCTCTTTTCGGAGCTATGAAGAGAAACCCCAAACAGGGTGTCCTGGTATGAAACGCTTTACTCAGGATTGCTCTTGAGTTGACCACCGGCTTGCAATGGTGCCAGCTGGTGCAAACACGAACCTGTTGTCTCAGAAACTCGAGACAGGCGTGACCTGTTGCACTCATGAACCCAGTCTTTCCGCGACCCATCCCCCGACCCATGCCTTTCTTGTTGAGGATATTCAGGTTGGCTTTGGCCTTGGCCAACCTGGGCGCCGGCCATTCTTGCAAAGGAGCCTTCGGGAGCCATGCAAATTAAGGAGCGTGATCCATGTTGCATCAAAACCTAGACCCCAAAAGAAGGGAAAAGACCCGTCTTCCAGGACCCACTGGAGTTGGGTGGTTGATACCCCGAATCACCTCTTAAAGAGGCTATCAATGGAAGCCCCTGGTCCGGGTGTTTGGGTTTGGGTTGTCACATGGAGGGTGGGGACGCTTGTGGCATACAGTCGGCCTTTTAGAGCGCTTGGTGCTCCTGCATGGCCGACGGTGAGTGGTGCCCTTACCGGGCTGTGGGAACTGTCCCATGTTCCGGTGCCCTATTTGGTGGCCTACCAAGTTGAGGGTGGTGGCCCTGCACCATGGATATGTTTTATATTGGTGACATTAGGCGTCAAGAAATGTGTTCATTACATAGAGAGAGAGAGAGACTAGACGAATATTCGAATCCTGTCACACGCAGACGCTCGTTGCCGAGCTGCGGCACATCCGTGTCCCCAGTAGTGGCTTCGTTCACGCCTCCGCCTGCCATCCGCCATCCGCCATGACCCCCCTCCCACCTGGGCTCCCCTGGCTCATCACAGGCTTCCGCCGTGGGAACGAAGAACAAGGGCGTGGACCCATGCCGGTCCAGTATCTGCAGACGTCCCCCGATGTCGCACAAAAGGACAGATCGGACACCCCCAGTACCAGCACCCGACTCTACAGGTCTCCTCTGGAGGCATTTGCTGACCTAAATGTCGCAAGTCGTGACTTGTTGGAGGGTGCTAGTAGGTCCATGTCATCTGCCCTGGAACCATCCGGTTGATGTAAAATAATGGCCTCAATGGAAGGAAAAGCAATCCCTCTCTCTCTCTCTGCCAACACGGCCGAAGTCTGTTCGGCGTTCAATTCGATGTGGCCTCGTGGAGGGATAAAAAGGGAACAAAACAATTCACCATACCAGGATTTCATTGGAGGTGGTGGGGAGAACGCTACACAAGGGCCTTCCTTGAAAAGGGCCGGGCGCCTTCACCTTCCTTCACTTCCTTTCGCTTCAACACCCACAAGATCCACCACCCAAACCCCAAGAAGCACGGAGTCCCAAACCTCCAAAACGAACTCGCTCACCACTCCGGTCCCCCTCCGATCGCGACCCGCGGAGATCGCCCGGCAACCTGGGCGCCCCCCGCGTTCGCATCGGCGCCCGCCGTGAGGAGCAAGCTCCTGGGTCCAGGCGCCGACCCCGGTCGGAGTGGTGGTGGAGTCCAGCCAGAAAGGAAACTCAGATGACCCAAAGGAAAAACTTCAGGAGATTGACACTCGGGGAGTGGTGCCAGTTTCTCAAGGACATCAAGGACTTGTATTGGTGAGCTATCAAGAAGTATCCGCACAGCATCCACTTGTTCAGTTGACAATGCCTCAAGGGATAGACCTATACCCCATGCCAAGCCAAAGATCTCGCAGTAATTCCAGAAGCCAGTATATACCGCCAGCCTGAATATCGACCGGCTGTCCAGCACTGCCTTTCAGCTTCAACCCATGCCAAGCCCGGAGGGCGCGGATCCTACACGCCCAGGTCTCGGGTCGCCTTTAGCCCCCCCCTTTTCCCCCGACCACCCACGGGCGGCTTTCTCGGACAGGAAGATCACGACCCACCCACCCAGTCAGATCTGTCAAAGGCACATCGTATCGATGTCGCCGTCAAAGGCCTGGCGGCGGGTTCCCGCAGAATTGGTCTTGAAAGCTCCCTGCAAAGGAAGGACCCTTGGTGGGCGGAACGGTCCAGGATACTAGACCGCAAGTTCTTACATCTATGTTATTGGTATGTGTTTGTCTATCTGTCTATCTATCTATCTATCTATAGTTTAATCGACTTTTTGTAGTCAAATGTCCATGAACGTGGGCATAGAAGGATCTAATCATGATCCACTGATCCACTGAACACTTCCTGTGTTCCAAGGCTCTCCATCGCCACGCGAGTGGTACAGTGGTCTCAGAGTGGATTGCACATGATAGCACAAACCCCAAGAACCCCCAGGATGTCCTTTATATAGAGGGAGATAATTGCACCACCCAACTTGGGCTATCTGTGACTTCGGCCATCTAATCTACTCTCAATCCATCTCAATCCACAATAACTGATATGACTTGTTCATCCCTGACGCTGCTCGCTCCAACATCTGGCCGGTGCTGCTGCAACGTGAAGCGGAGCGACGCCTTTCCCTCAGCGCGTCTCCAGGTTGACGCATCGATGCGGAGCTGAAGAGGGTGGCAGTGGGACAGCCTTTCCTGGACCCCACACTTGGGACACTGATCTGCAACGCTAACGAGGCAGGAGCTTACATTTTGTGGAGCACCTACCAACCGGTTCTGCCGGTTGCTCTTGCAGGTGCTGTGGAGTTGGTGGCCCGACTTCGGCGAACAATAGCACTCAACGAGGCTCCCGACAGTCCTTGAAGTTCACATCTCAGAGCGGCCAGCGGCATGAAAAACGAAGACGGGAACACCACAATGACAGTTGCACGGCTGGAAGGTCGGGGCAGAAACGAAAGGCAATTGGCTAGGGCTATGGTATGACATGCCACATGGGGCCTAGAAGTTTAAAAATAGCCAATCCAGTTCCATGGAGGATGGAGGTACCCAAGTATCCCACTCACTCACTTAGCGACTTAGAGGGCCCAAACTGGATCCTAAGGCGTTCATCGCCACGTCTTTTTCCTTCGGTGGCTCCA
>CAXAMN010022017.1:690360-726197 GCA_963970005.1 Durusdinium trenchii
GAGGCGCGCAGGCAGCAGCAGGCGCTGGAGGCAGGGGCGGCTCGGCGGCAGCAGCTGCGGGAGCAGGGGGCGCGGCCGCGGCGGGTGCAGTGGGCACAGTGGCGGGCGCAGCAGCGAGCTCGGTGGCAGGCGGCGCAGCTGCGGGGGAAGCGCTGGAGGTGGAGTAGGTGGAGCTGCTGCGGGAACGCCGGCCAGGAGGCGGAGACGCGCACTCCAAGGACCCGTTGAAGGCAGCGAGGTCGCTCAGCTGCAAGACGACCACACCGCGCGCTGCGTCGAGCGCGGCGGGAACTCGGCAGTCCCCGACGCGGAGGACCCGCGCCTCCATGAGCCCACCCGGACGGGCGCGAGAACGGCAAAGAAAAAACCTTGAGCCAAAATGGCTAGACATAGCTTTACAACGAACTGGCTGCACAGGTGTGCTCGATTTTGGTATTCCTGCTATTTTTTGGTTTGCCTACTATATGATAGGTTTTTGCACGTCAATACATCGTACATGTTCACCTAATATCGCACTATTGGTTCAAGAAAGTAAGCGTTGTACATTCAGGCTATCAGCCGTATCGCCTAGGTGCGGTACGAGCCTTTGGTTTGCTGCGCACCGTTCCGCCCAGGGACTGCACAACCCTGGGCTATCGTGGCAGATTTGCCCCGTGCTGCTATTCAGGGTGGCACGGGTTCCAGCGTTCGTGATCATGAAGTCGCGGCTTGCGTTCTCATCAGGTCCAGCACATGGGAGCATGATGCCGTACGAAAAGCCCGTGAGTTCATTTGCTAGAGCTGTCAGTCACAGCACTTGACCATCGTACAATGAGTGTCACTTTGGGCAAGTCCGCTGAGCTTGCTGCAATTGCAGAGGCGAGACACGGGGAACTGATGTCCAAGACGCATGAAGATGTAAAGGGAGCAGGTTGAGTCTGCGCAGCGCGATGCGGCCGTGTCAAAGAGCGGCTAGCGTTAAAAGAGCAAGGGCAGCATCTTGGGCAGCGCACCAAATGAAAGCACATGAAGGCGAAACCAAAAACACAGCACTGGCTGACTCCCAGCTGTCTAAGCACAACCTGAGTGAGCTACAGAAACAGGCACTAAATTGTGAGAACGCCCTGGCAGAAGAACCGGGTACTCAGACAGGTCTCACTCTGAACTTCCAGAAAAACTGGAAACATTCATCAATTCGAATAAACTTTGAGCTGCTACCAAACGTGGCAAATTTAAGAACCACTCTCGCGGGGCCAACGGCTTCAATGAACTTCCTTGCAGACCTTCAATCGAAGGGAAGCAACGATCAGTCACTGATAGTTCACGAGGGCCTTTTCGTGAGGCACGCTTTGGTGGAATGAACGCTGAAAAATGAAACCATGTTTCCACCTGGACCTCCAAGTCCTCCAGGTTCATCATCATCGGACGATTTGAAGCAAAACCCAACAAAAAGGAGGGGATGACAAAGAGCAGAAAGGAGAAAGATCACCTCACAAAAAAAACACAAAGAAAAACAAAAAAAATTGCCCTCTCCTCTTTCTGAGTTCCTACGGCGGAACGGTATAGGGATTGCCGAACTAAAGTGGGGGACAAGGTTTCAGCTCCGTCGCCCAAGCTTGACAAAGCTAGGCTTTGCTTTGGTCAGGTATCCGAACCCGGGAAAATGAAGCCTGGCATGGGTGGGCTAGCTCCACCCCCATGGCATCAATGGCGAGACACCACCCCCAAACAGCCGCACTGCTTGTGGTTCCGAAACACAACGCAGCCTGGCCGCTTCGGCCCCGGCTGCGCATGCCAGGCTTGCAGAAGCTTGAGGAAATGAGCCGCCTGCAGCAGGGAGACATCAAAACGGATGTGCGCAATCCATCTTCACCTTTTTTTGCCGTGCAAACCTCCGAAGTCTGGTTCCTCCCTTGCCCGCGCGCTGCTGGACTAGCTGGAGGTTCGAAGCGTCGGCGCGCGAGGGCCAACCGTGGGGCCATTGACGACGACAATCTTGCCCGCCGGCCGGCCCTGAAAAAAACTGGAACTCAAAGCCGCACCACCATTGACCTCACAAGAAACAAAACGTTCTGGGTCTTCAGATTGTGGTGTATTTGTTTCTTGCTTCCAGCATTCGTCAGTTGACAATTGCGGCGCGATAACAAAAACTGTGACCAGCCCCCAGCACAACACTCATATGTGGTTTTAGATTTGTGTGCGTGTACGTTTCGATTTGGTGTTGCCAAAATTTTTGACTTTGCGGTGCTGTGCCCTATTTGGTGCAAAGATATGGTTTCCTGTTTGTTGCGTAGGTTCGTTTGAGTTGGTTGGGGTTCCGGCCGTCAGGCTCCTCACCACGATCAAGAACCCGCACAGCATTGGTCTGCGGCGGTGCACTAACACGCTGGCCGCCGAATCCAATGGCATAGCAACTGTTTCTTGGACTATGGGCATGTCAGATCATGTCTTCGGAGTTGTTTCTTTCTGAATGGGCCCCGTCTGTTGTGGAAGAAAACCCACTCCGGAAAACAATTGACATCAATGCTGATTTGTCTGGGGTTGGGTCACAATATGACCTTGTCATCAAGATTTGTTGGAGGCACTTTGGCGGCAAAGTGTGGGCTGGTCACTTTCGTGGCAACGCCGACGCGGTTCTGCGCAGAACTTGAAGTGCAGATTTCGGCACAACTTTTTGCAGGCCGTAAAGTGGATCGCCGCAAGCACCACACTTTGTGAACCCTGCAGAGCTTTGTCCTTGAAATGTCGCACGCGCGCTCTCTTGTGTGTGTGTGGCCCCAAGTGCCTTTTACGCATTCTCGTCGTCGCGGCGCTCCAAAACTTCACAACCACTCAAAATGCATAAATGGGACGCTGCTAGTTGGTTGAGCCGGATTCTTTGGCAGGTGTTCGCTGCGCACTGCCAACCTTTTTCGAGATTCTCGTTTGCAGGTCAGTTTTCGCTGGAGATTGTGGTTTCCAACCAAGCAAAGCAAACCAACAAGCCACCACAACCAAGAACGAGTCCAGGAAATCACAAGACAATTATTGAAGATTTTACAATCCAAAGATCAATGAATTGAGGTGCGTGGGCATGGATGAATTGCTGCAAAGGCCGACTTTGTGTTGACGTGGACGATGCGCAGGAATGGCATCATCCACAGGAAAATTGGGCAGTTAGTTTTGAGAAGGCGGCTCAAGCCTCGCCTCAAACATGCCGCTCGCCACCTGCCTTGCAAAAATACAACCTCACCTTCTTGTAAAAACACAAGATTACGTCATGTTTTCAATGATGTGTGTATGCAGCTTGCAAACAAGATTGCAAAACACTCAAGTGCAAAACACAACAGGCTTCTATGTTCATGTGTCTTTGACATGACTGCAACTCAAATGCCAAAATCGCACATCTAGTTTTTATTGTGCCGCGGACTGTTTTGGTTCAGCCGTTTCAGACACCACTCACGCTTGCGTGCACACTAACCCGCTTCCCAAATCCAAAACGGTTTCAAACCTGACGGAAGCTGAGCTTTTCCCCAACTGGCCTTCATTCCAATGGAAACCGAGCAAAAATGCACAGGCATCGATGTCCTGCAGACTTCAAACTAAGAAGGATTTGGTCGCTTTGAACTCTCTCATGGAGAAAGCCGGTCTTTCTTCAGCCTTCAACCTGACGAGGCAGATGGGAGCTGGTGAATTTGTTTTAAGACTCACAAAGAGCTTGACAAGTGTCTTGCATGGGTCCAGGGCCGCTTTGCCAGTGCATGTCGGGGTGTCCCAAAGAGTGGGGCAGTCGACCTGGCTGGATTTCTCCCAGCATGACTTCGAGGGCAAAGCTGGGCTGGGCAGCGCAAGTTGAAGAAGGACAGCAAGGCTCTGCGGCGGTCTCGGGCCAGATTCTTTGCAATTTTGATCTGGCCCACTTGGCTCTGGACAATTTTAAAGCACGAAGATCGCCATGGAGTCGAGAGGAGTATTCTGTTAGATGCTGCAAACTGCTTTGGAGAAATGAAAGTTCAGAGCATCTGAAAAATTTTGTGGTGTCGCTTTGGGTTCAGGTCCTTTTGGAATTTTTCAAGCTTTGCAAAAGCCCTGTGAATGACTTACTGAAAGGGGGTTTGTTTGCTACAAAGAAGCTTGTGGTGGACATCCGCCGTGAGTCGACCTAGACCAAACGTTGTGAACCCATCCTTCGTATTTTGTGGCCTGTCTCAATTTGGGATGAGAGGAAAGAAGCGTGGGGAGATGTTAAGCGAAGGTTTGGCGCCGTGAGTCCTGTCATGCGTATGTAAACAGGAGCCATCTCTGGTTGTTCAATATGGCAAGGAAACCTTGTTGTGAAAAGACATTGTTGAGGTTTTGGGCTCACGTCCTTGATGTTTGTCGCAAGCTACGCCAGGCTTCCGCCAGGGGTCCGATTCCATCTTAGCGTCAACGTTCAAATTTTTCCCTTGCAACGCACTATACAGGGTTTTTGCGATTACAATCAAGCTCTGGGTTGGGTTGGACCGTCTATTACAGTGCGCGGCACCACCTGGGCGCCACTTCATTATGGCGCGGGCCCTTTATTACAGTGCGCGGTACCGCCTCGGTACCGCTCGGGCCCTCTATTACAATGCGCGGCGCCGCCTCGGTACCGCTTGGGCCCTCCATTACAATGCGCGGTACCGACGCCCCGTTTGCGTTTTACAAAGTTTTAATTGGATTGGAGTGAGGAACTTCCAAGAAAACACAAGCCACGAAACACAACCTTAACATTGTGGTCCCGGCGCTTCTTCAAACGGGGCGCTCCACACTTGCGCCAAGGCATTCCAAGTATTCTTCGCGCTCAACCATTCTCAACAAAGGCTTGGGCGTGGGCTTGGCCATTGACGCATCCAAAGATGAATTGCGTTTTCGGCTGAATTTGTCGCCTTCATTTTCGGGTCCAAAAACCCTGCAGAACCGGTCCCGCCATGGAGGGGCATCCCCAGTTGAACTGTTGAACAGTTGAACTGTTGAACAGTTGAACTGTTGAACTGGCGAGGCCGACTTTGGCGACCCCGGAATCCATTGCATTTTTGGTCCTTGTTTTTGGGGCCGCCAATGGACAAGATTTTCGCTTGCGTCGCGACCCGGTTGTTCTGGCATGGTGACAACAACGCCCAGTGTCTTGGTTGGTCGGTCGCTTGTCGTTTATTGGTTTGGGTGAACGTGAAAAGGTTGCCTTTGTGTAAGTCTGTTGGATGTTGTTTGGTTCTTGGTTGTAGTTTTGGGTAGAGAACCTTGGTTGGAGAACCAATTGCTTTGTGGTTCTCTGCTGGGTTTTGTTTTCCGGGGGAATGTGCGCGCGTGGTGCCATTGGGCTGGAGTTTGGTGTTCACTGGCGCAGGTAATTGTCCACTTCTTTGGCACTTGCCCACAAAAATGGCCCAGGCGGCCTGGCTTTCGACTCACGGCGGATGTCCGCCACAAGCATTGTAGCAAACAAACATGCGCCAAACGTGCAAGGCCGCAATCAGACTGCTGAAAAAGCAGCTGACCACTGATCTGTAAGCTTGATTGTTGTCATACACGCCAAATGCTTTCTCCCCAGCAATTCTCAAACACTGGTTTTCCAAACTTTTTGCTCCTTCAAGGGGTGGAAAAAATGATTTTTCCGGGCGCCAGTTTGGGGTCCAAAAACCCCAGCAAAAACCGGTCTCGCCACAGAGGGGCCTCCCCAGCACGAGCCACAGAATTGCACAACTAATCTGCCGGACACCAGGCGAGGACCTCTGTCCTTGTCCTGTGAGTGGGCGTGAGCCCTGCCGCGTGTACAAAGTGTGCAGTGCATTCTTCACATTGCTCCTGATCAGTCAGCTGGTCTCTGGAAGGGGGTGGGGCTGGACCAGCTGGAGTGGAAACTGCAGGGAGAGAGCACGTCCTGCAATCACGCTGTGGAAGATAGAATCATTTTTGGAATGAACAGGACTGCTGGGCCGACTTGCTTCTGGTGGTCTCCAGTCCGACCTGGGTAGCGCCTTGAGCTTCGTATTGTTTGGTCTGTCTTGGTTTTGGATGAGAGGGAAGAAGGGTGGGGAGATGTTGAGCGAAGGTTTGGCGGCGTGGAGCCGTGGAGCCTGTCATGTTTGCGTACGTTTATAGGCCAGTGTTCAGGAGCCGTCTCTGGTGGTTCAGTATGGCAAGGAAACCTTGTTTTGTTTCATTTGACGTTGTTGTTTGATGCATGTTGTGAAGGATGGGGTTTGAAAAGATATTGTTGAGGTTTGCGCTCACGTCCTTGTTGTTTGTTGCAAGCTACGCCAGGCTGCCGCTCGGGTCCCGGTTCCATCTTAAGCATCAACGTTTAAAATTTCCCTTGCGACGAGCTATATAGGGTTTTTGCGGCTACAATCAAGCTCTGGGTCGAGCCAAGGCTGTGGAGGCCAAGCCTCGCGCAGCCTCGCAAGCCTTGTGCGTTTGAGGTGTTTCTCCTGAACTGCCCGTGACTATTGTGGAGGCCAGTGACATGGCAATGGCAAGCGGGCAACCCCTTCACCCCCATAGACTCTTAGCGTGGGAAATGCGTCGCGCGCCCGTAGTGGAGAGCTGACAAGCAACAGTGTATTCTTATTCCGGGCGAAAATACTCCGCAAGCCTGCTTTTGGTCGTAGCAATCATGTCCCTCCAAAAAACCAACTCCGCGCTCATTTGTATTGGGGAGAGAAAGGGTATAGCCTTCTCCGCGCGCGTTCCAGGCGTTCCATTTTCTGTTTCTTGCGGCAGCTTGTGGCTGTTCAAGTTGTTTTTTGGCCGCGAAGCATGGTAGCTTCTCTTGATAGTGGCATGGCGAAAACAGGAGTTTTTTGATGACCAATCCAAGTACCTCTCCTGTATTACAGCACGCGGTACCGTCTCGGTACCACTTCAGCACGGCTCGGGCCCTTTATTACAACGCGCGGCGCCGCCTCGGTACCGCTTCGGTACCGCTCGGGCCCTCTACTACAATGCGCGGCACCGCCTCGGCGCCGCTTCGGTACAGCTCGGGCCCTCTATTACAATGCGCGGCGCCGACACCCCGTTTGCGCTTTACAAAGTTTTAATTCGGTCGGAGTGATGAACTTCCAAGAAAACACAAAGACCAACAGAAACCCACAAAACGCAACCTTAACATTGTAGTCCCGGCGCTTCTTCAAACGGGGTGCTCCACACTTGTGCCAAGGCATTCCAAGTATTCTTCGCGCTCAACCATTCTCAACAAAGGCTTGGGCGTGGGTTTGGCCACTGATGTGTCCAAAGTTAAATTGCATTTTCGGGTGAATTTGTGGCCTTCATTTTGGGGTCCAAAAACACTAGCAAAACCGGTCTCGCCACGGAGGGCCTCCCCAGTTCAAGAACATGTGTGGACATAAATCTTCGCAGGGTGTGGAGAACATGCTCGCGGCGCTGCAAAACCATGGAAAATGGACGTCATTCACTCAGTCTCAATTTGATTTGCTTGTGTCCGGGCGGCTTGGCCCCCGTTTTTGGGGTCAGTTTCTGGACCCCAAAACGGGTGCCGTTTTTGGGCAAAATTTATTCCGCCGGGCGAAAAATAGTGCAAGTTTCGATTGTTTCCGCGGGTGCGCGACAAAGGTTTTCATATCGGCTGGGCGTTCCATGGTTTTGCAGTGCCGCGAGCACTTGTTTCTCCAGCCCTCTGCGGCGAGACCGGTTTTTGCTGGGGTTTTGGACCCCAAACTGGTGAGAATTGCTGGGGAGAAAGCGTTTGGCGTGTATGACAACAATCAAGCTTACAGATCAGTGGTCAGCTGCTTTTTCAGCAGTCTGATTGCGGCCTTGCACGCTTGGCGCATGTTTGTTTGCTACAATGCTTGCGGTGGACATCCGCCGTGAGTCTTGAGTCTTCGTATTGTTTGGTCTGTCTTGGTTTTGGATGAGAGGGAAGAAGGGTGGCAAGATGTTGAGCGAAGGTTTGGCGGCTTGATGCATGTTGCGAAAAATGGGGTTTGAAAAGATATTGTTGAGGTTTGCGCTCACGTTCTTGGTGTTTGTTGCAAGCTACGCCAGGCCGTCGCTCGGGTCCCGGTTCCATCTTAAGCATCAACGTTAAAAATTTCCCTTGCGACGCGCTATATACACCCGGGGGAACAGAATTGGTTGACAGTTTTCGCCCATTTGAGAGCCCCACTCTTTCATCCAGCATTCTGCCACCTCCGGCCCATGGTTCCACCTGCGCCAGCAGCAAAACACGCTCGACGACGCAAAATAGTGCTTCAGGCTTTTTGAAACACAAGAGGGCGCCGCCATGAAATTGTTTTTTCGGTTTTTGGAGATTTCAAACTGGCCAAACACGACGGTAGTCTGGAAAGTCCCGGATCATTTGTGATTCCTTGGTGCAGCTTTCCTCGCCCTGCCCCAGTTCCCTGTCCCAATCCCCAGTCTGATGTCCCCAGTTCCCTGTCGCCAGTTTGCTGCCTCCAGTTCCCTGCCCCCCAGTTCCCTGTCCCAGATCCCTGTCCCCACAAGTTCCGTGTCCCAGTTTGCTGCCCCAGTTCCCGTCCCCCTGTCCCAAGTCCCCTGTCTCCAGTTCTCTGTCCCAAGTTCCCTGTCCCCATTTTTTTCCCCAGTTCCCTTCCAGTTCCCTGCCCCCACTCTTGTGGGACACTCTTACGGGACACTCTTGTTGCACACTCTTGTAGGACACTCTTGTGGGTCACTCTTATGGGACACTCTTGTCGGACACTCTTGTGGGACACACTTGTGGGACGCTCTTGTGGGACACTCTTGTGGGACACTCATACGGGACACTCTTGCGGGACACTCTTGTAGGACACTCTTGTGGGACATGCGGGACACTCTTGTGGGACAATGATACGGGACACTCTTGTGGGACACTCTTGTGGGACACTGTTGCGGGACAATCTTGTGGGACACTGTTGTGGGACACTCTTGTGGAACACTCTAGTAGGAAACTCTTGTGGGATACTCTTGTAGGACACTCTTGTGGGACACTCTTGTAGGACACTCTTGTGGGACACTCCTGTAGGGCACACTCTTCGTACAAGACTTCCTCCAAAAGTCACGCTGCGAGGCTGCAAGACGAGCGTTTCGTACGAGACTTCCTCCAAAAGTCACGCGTCAAGTCTCAAACACGAGCGTTTCGTACGAGACTTCCTCCAAAAGTCACACGTCAAGTCTCCAAAACGAGCGTTTCGTACGAGACTTCCTCCAAAAGTCACATGTCAAGTCCCCAAAACGAGCGTTTCGTACGAGACTTCCTCGAAAACTCACATGTCAAAGTCCGCAAAACGAACGTTTCACACGAGACATCCTCCAAAAGTCCAGCGGAAACACCCATCGGAGCACACACATCACGCAGCCCTGCCAAGCAGTTTCGCGATTCCAGCCCCTCCAAACGACACCCGCTCACACGCCAATCCCAATGTGACAGCGACATTCACCTCTACCAGAACTCACAACCTCCCGATTCCCTGCACCTGCCACGAATCTTTCCGCGTCCACACGTCTAATGCGAACAAAGTACTGCGCCTGCCACGAAATGTCACCTCCGTCACACCTCGCAACCTCACGATTCCCTGCGCCTGCCACGAGAATCGCACTTCCACACCTCAAAAGCCGCACAAAGTCCTGCACCTGCCACGAAAAGTAACAATGTCATCTCATGTGAGCTTCACCAAAATTTGCACCACACCACACGTTTGGAATGATTTCGACCCGTTCTGAGCACACTCCCAGGGTCCAAAATCGGCATTTCAGCTGAGACTTGTCACGAAAACAGAGCTTCGATACCATACCCTGAAACGCAAATCCCAATGGCACGGCCACATCCAACACCCCAAAAACACGACTCTCCAAACGCTAATCCCAATGGAACTGCGTAGCAAACTGCGGATCTCACAAAACGCTGCGCCTGTGCAGCGAAATGCATCACGCTTCTTGCGCGACATGTCCTTTTCACGCAAATCACAATGGACTCGCGTCGCAAACTAACACGTGACACATCCATGCATAGCCACTTGCAAAAGCTTCCCCCAATGGCAGCGCCTTAGCGACCTACTGCGGACGGTTGCGGTTGCGAACACTTGCGAACGGTTGCGAACGGTTGCGAACGGTTGCGAACATAGAAGCAACGGATCGCGAACAAGGCTCCCCCAGACCCCCAAGAGTTAAGCCAGAACCCTTCGCTACGCATTCGGGAAAAAAAACGAAACTGCTGATCTCAGAAAGAGCTGATCTCAGACAAAGCATTAAGAAAAAAGCAGCCACCCTGCTCAATGTTGGTGGTATCAAAGTCAAATCAGGAAGCGTGAAGTGAAAACGGCCCTCAAAGACGCAGCATTAGTGGTTAAGTGAAAACGCAGCCCTCAATGATGAATTTAACAAAAAGCTTGGGTTACAGAACGCTGCCAGAACATCGTCTCCTGCAAAGCAGCTGACTTGGGGCCATCATTGAGGGCGGCGTTTTCACTTAACCCCTAATGATTTAATGTTGTATCTTTGAGGGCGGCGTTTTCACTTCATGCTTCCTGATTATATTCTCCAACTATGTAGCCCCTCAAGTCGCTGATCAAGGCCTACAGGTGGATCTCAGACGAGGCTGATCTCCAACTATGTAGAACCTCAAGTCGCTGATCAAGGCCTACAAGGGAATTAGGGACAAGGAACTGGAGAGATGTGGTTTGGGGACAGGGACCTGCGGAGAGGGAACTGGGAACAGGGGACTTGGGACAGGGAACCGGGGGCAGGGAACTGGGACAGGGGGCAGGGGCTGATCGCAAGGGCATGGGCGCTTTGCTCTTTGCTGGTCTCGGCTTGCCACCGCGGCTGACAACTTTGCCAAGGGCAATGCCCAAACAGAGAGCACGATTGTCTCTAGCTGGCTGACCTCTGGGTTAGAGATTGCGATGAACAGAATGGGGTGGTTCCTTCTTTGGTCTAGACAGGAACTCACGCGACTGAGCTCGACTGAGCTCCTTCTCTACTTTCACTGCGGCTATCGCGACTGCCACTTGTGTAGCCGGACTGATTTGGGTCTCCCTGGGCCGCCCTTCACTGGATGTGGCCTCTTCACTAGCAGAGACAATTGTCTCAATGGGTGACTCATTGGCAGAGGGTTCTACCCCATTCTTCTGATAGTCTGCTTGCTCTGCTTGCTCCTCTTCCGTGCTGCCATTTAAGATCGGGGAGGTTGGGGACTCAGGTGCATGTTCCGTGCCAACCGGCTCCGGTACTTCACTTGGGGATGCATCCTCTTCCCCTTTTGTTGAGCTAGTTTCCGTGAGGCTGACTTCAGCTTGGGTCGTCCTAGTGGGAGGGTCACGCGCCTGGTCGGCATCTTCGTTGCTCACAGGCAATCGCTGCCAGTAGCAGCCATTCTGTAGTAGTCCAGGTCGAGGGGGAAGGCGGAGGAGGGAGTCCTGCTGATTCAGCTCGATTGTCCATCTCCACGCATCATAAAAGTAGATTTTGTGCAGGGACTCAAAGCTGTAATCCTTAGCTTTGTTGGCAGTATCATCAGCTTGCCGAAAGGTATAGCGTGCTCCTCTTCCCACGCAGAAACGATCACCCCCCTTACGGGCTGCATGGATCAACTTCCAGGCATCTGGCAGGTGACCATCTGGCAGGACGTACCAATCTGGTTCAGTGCACCGGTCAGCTGCTAGCCAAACAGTAGGCCGCTGTTGTGTATTCTTCCATGCGCCGGATGCTGGTAGTCTAGTAGTTCCCTTTCTCCTTTAGTGAGATAAGATTGCCACGTGAGGACCAGCCTGAGCCGCCGGGAGAGACCTTGGTGATATTCGACAAGACAGACAGGGAGAGATCCATTCCAAAGCGGCTGCGGTTCCATAGCAGCAAGAAAGTCAGCCGTGGATTCTGAGACCCATTTCCATTTTATTGGGAATTCACCCTGGACAAAGGCCTTGGATGTCTGCTGGTCGTTGGTGTACACAGTGCAGACCCCGTGGAGCAGGGCAGATAGAACTTGCGACATGCCTGTGGTCCCCTGCATGTTAAGCGGGCATGCAGAGATCGTCAGGTCAGTTGCTCTGCTGAACGCCACATTGGCACGTGTGTAGCACTCGTGGTCGTAATCATTGCCTCGCGAGGTACCACTAAGAAAGGTGGATTTGCCATGCGCAACTACACAGTGCTTGGCTGTAGCGCCAGCAACTTTGACTGCTGTTTCCGCATTGGCCCTCCGACCCGACTGCTGAAAGAAGCCCTGCAGGTGCTGAGCGCTAGGTGTCCGGGTGGTCAGGGCTAGTACGTTGTCGGTTGCTCTGTCTGTCATCGGGAGCCATTGCTCAATTTGCCGGTAGACGGCATTGGTAGCGTCTGGCGTCGGAACCGCCCTTACCTCCGGATCCGAGGCATCATGTACCCAGTTGACAAAACGGAATCCAGTAGCCAGCTGATCTTCCGCGCGGATGGAGCTTGTGCCTATTTGCCAGGTGCCATTCTTCACGTTGCAAAGCACTGGGTAATGGATCCCAATGAGGGGCTCGTACACTTCTTGAGCTACCCTTGCACTTGTCGGGAGCATAATGCTCCATTGGTGCACCCCAGCCAAGCCAGAGCGCTCTTCAGCCGTGCTGGCCTGGTGGAACTGAAACATGTGCCCTGGGCGTGTTAGGGCATAGCCGAGGCCAGCAATCAGCCCCTCCGGAGTGTCTAGCCGAATGTGGCGTAGTTCTGGGTACGCTGCCTGCAAATTTGCTCCAGCAGGCAGGGTACAGGGACAGTTCTCACACAAGTACCATCCTGACCCTAACGTTTTGCCACTGACTTCTTCTCTGCTTGCATAAGCTCTTGTAGTGAGGCGTCACCACTCTCTTTGAGCAGACTACAGGCAATCTTCGGCAGTTCCTGTGGCATCAGCCATCGGTTCTTCGCCCGCAGGCCCCCATACTTGAGTAGGAGAGTTCGATGCTCCCTGAGGTTGTCGGCTACACCTCCCGGACTCTGGCGGGGGTCTCCCAGCAGGATGCGGAAAAAGGATTGGCGCGGGACTGCAGGGACAAAGGCAGACTTGAGGTCCATGTCTTGCTGGGCCTCCTCACTGACAAGAACATCCACACTTTCCATATGGGCACGAAGGGGCGAATGCGCTTGTCCTTTCTGCTCCCAAATGAGTCCAGTGGTTGTGACAACAACTTTGGCGCCCGGTATGAGGCCAGTGCTATGAAACATGGCCTTGTCATATTTCGTGCTGGCAGTGTTGGCGGTTGCTTCCTCTTTCCCTACCGGCCTCACGAAAAGGGCTTGCTGGTCCTCATTTAAGTCGAGGGAGCTCAGCAACTTGGTAATGGCTCGTCCCGCTGGGTTTTCCTTGTGGGCGACACCAAAGCGCAGGTCGGTGGTAATGGCAAACCATGCGAATAGAAAGGTGAGCGATCTGGTTTTACCAGCCCCAAAGACTCCTGCTATGGCCAAAGTAGATCGGCCAGATTGCAGGGCTGCAACCATGGACAGGGCAATTGACATGATGTGAGCACTGTCTGCGCCAGCAGCAGCACACAGTTGCTTGCCAAAGCCACTGGCCTGGGGACAATACCGCGGGGTATCGGCCGTTGCCAGGAGACCGAAAAGTGCATGCAGGCTATGCAGGAGCTCTTCAGCCCCTTCAAATTGGTAGGACACTGGAAGTGCATATGGGATCCCCAGAGCAGTGGGTTTATGCTCCAGCGGCATTGTGGCCATTTGGAGCAAGTGGTCAGCTGATACTGTAGTCCCAACCTCAGCTGAACTTAGGAGCCCCACAGTTTGGACCTCAAGCTGTCGCAAGCTAGGTGGTAGTCCCCATTGGATCTGCGTGTTTACTACCACCTCTGCAGCCGTCGGCAAGGGGGCAAAGGCTTCTGGGGTTGGGATGTAGGCAACTGTCCATGACTTGGGACTACTTTGCCGCACTGCCAACTCTTCCTTGGATTCAAGGGAGCCCTGCAACACTACCAGCAGGGCAAAGACCTGACTACCTTCTCGGAGCACTAAACGATATACCCGCCCGACCTGGCTGCCTATGTGGATTTGCTCGGAGGGCAGCGCAGCTAGGGATTCAAAGCTCTGGATAGGTTGCTCAGGGGAAACAAAGGCCGCAGCCCTCGAGTTGGGAGCAAAGGCTGTCTTATACTCATGCATTCCTTGAAGTCCTTGGGCAATGGGTGTGACATGGATTGTAGTAAATTCATTCCTGATGGCTGGACTGTACCACAACTTGCAATCTAGCTTGGCTCCTTCTGCGAAGGTCAATTGGGGCAAAAACAGCGCAAGAATGACAAAGACTTCCCTGAAGGGGATCGGCTTGAAAAGAGCCCGTGTGACTTCCGTGAGCCATTGCTCACATGCGTTTGGTTCACTGCTACCTACTCGAAAGTTGCACAAAATGCAGGGCTTGTGCTTGCGACATTGGGGAGATCCCCTGCTGGCACACAACTACGCAACAACTCTGGCAGGTGGATCTGAGGTGCCAGCTGCTCAAAAGCAGTGCGCCAATCTTGCTGATTACTGTTTCAGAGCGGATCCAGAACGCCAGTCGAAGTGGCGCCGCCATTCTATCTCGGATGAGTATGACTTCCGGGTGGCAAAGTTTGAGTTGGGAGAAGAGCCACCGACCTTCCGGCAGGCTGCAGTGCAACGACGTTGACCGGGAGGGAGATGCTGTTGCTTTGAATCTCTGCTGCAAGCAGCCTGGCTGTCAGTCTGGCCCTCTCCTGGCTCTGTTGTTGGTGGCATTCTCCCTGCATTGATGTTGAGAGTGGGCAAGTCTTTGGTCGTGGTGAGTTGGGGCCACTTTGGAGCGTGCTTGTGACCCCTGTCTGTTGTCCCGCTGTGATTTTTGCACGGGTATGGGCGCTATGTGTGCCGAGAGACACAAGTCACCGAGTGGAATTCAGATAGGGGGTACGTAAGATGAGCCAACCAAGACAGGCAGCAACAAACCAAACCACCAACGCAAAAACAAAAACCAACCAAAAACAACCAACAAACAAGAACCAAGCGTCAGGCTCAAGTCCGTACGAGTCCAAATGAGCAAAAGGTGCAGATCCGAGGACCAACACAGTGGTGAAACGGGGCAATGAATTCTTAATCAGCCGCTCTCAGTAGAGGACGTCCAGGCGAACTTGCCTTTGCAATCTGTGTTTGGGCAGGAGTGTGTTCCTTCAGAGGTGTACTGCGCATGGCAAAGCCTGAGCATACTGAACGCGAATGGAGTGCACTGCAGGTTCAGCACAGCACAACTTGCATCAAAGAATGCGCGCGCGCAAAGATCCTAAGAAGTCACAAGGTGACCCAGGCTGTAGCAGTAGAACATCACCTCTGCAAGGCAAAACTTCAGCATATTCATGTCCTGGCTCGTTCCTAGCAGTGCGCCAGCCAAACTGGGACACGGAAGAGTCAGGACATCTGCAAGCAGGTCACCGCCTCCCCTAGCGGGGGAGGCAGAAGCACACGAGACTTGGCGACAGTGCCACGGGACAAAACTGCACTGAGACAACCAAGCCTCCAACGAAGTCCATCGCAGATAACGTACCTATAGGGCCGTTGCACAAAGACAAGTGAGCAAGCGTGGTGTTGAGTGGTGTCAAAGGAGGCGCCGCAGCAGCCCAGGGTCGCTCAAGTGCGTCAGAGTTCGGTCTGTCATGCAAGCCCCATAAACTAAGTGAAACATCCAGGTGAAACGTCGCTTTTCCCAGTGTATCATCCCTGACCACCTCTTGGAAGGCAGCCAGGTGAGCTGGCTATCTGCTCAGTGGCGCGGGCAGGGCCGGGAGGAGGCAGGACATGTCTTACTATTTGCCTATTTTACGAACGTGTTGTGTCACTCAGGGTGGCTTCTGCACAACTGATCATGAATTCTTCCCACTCTTCTTTTGCTGTATCGGGCCTGGAAAGAAACCGGATCCACTTTGGAAGTGTTAATCCAGTTCACATCTCGAAAGTGTTGTGCTCCCCATAGGTTCCTCTCCATGTGCCTTTTTTGCCCATCCGAATGAGTTTGACAGTCCGAGTACAACTCTGCCAATTTGACACGTTGCCCACCAGAGTGCTGCTTCCTGGAGGCGGGAATAACCTCGTTGTCCCTGCCTCCAAACTTCACATGGATTGGACCTGCGGCCTGCGAAACGCTGTCTACAATCACAGCTGGTGGATCTCTCAATTACAGAAGTAACTGAGATCATGGGCTCTGCCTTTGCACACTGTCAGCACTTGCAACACCTGAGGCTCCCGCACAAACTGCGGATAATTGAGCAGGAAGCTTTTCTCAAGTGCACTTCGCTGAAAGCAGTCAGTGTTCCACCCAGGCTGTTTTTTGTTTTGCAAGACGTGTACAGCCTGCAAAGGCTCTCTCATTGGTGTACAGCAAATTAGGTGGAGGTATGTGTGATTTCGAGCGCGCTACACTTCAGGAAAGCTTCGCGCCCAATGCGTCTCAAGTTCTTGAGCTTCAGGCACTGCGGTGGGGACACTGTGCGAAAGTGCCCCCGACTGCTTCCTGAATGCTCGAGAGATGTCTACTTTCTGCAGGACAGGCTTGGGCAGTTCCATGCTCTGACTGCTGAAAAAGGGGGCGTTGATCCGCCAAGGGCAAAAAATTCGGCAAGCGGCAGTCGTATACGCGAGACAATTTCTACTTGTGGCCGGCCCTCAGGGCCATGAGTGAGAGAGCACTGATGGGGGCCAACGATGAAAGGGAGGGCCATTGAGCGAAGACTGCGGATGAGAGTTCGCTATGAGAAGACCTGAGCGCAACCACTGACCTTCGAGCCCGAACAGCCACAGGCTCAGCACACGCAGTGTCTGAGAAATTGAAACAACCCAACAGGAAAGACAAATACCGAACCAAGGCGGTGCATTGCGTTAAAGGACCCGAGCCGTGCTGAAGTGGTACCGAGACGGACCGCGTGCTGCAACACAGGAGAGGTGCTTGGATTGGGCGGGGTAGGGGGATGGGGTCCCCGATACCTAGCCTGTAAGAGGGAGCGTGGACCTGCGAGGGTCCCAAGGTTGGCGGGGAGGACTATGCTGCTGTTAAGATTGTATTAAGATCCACCAACCTGGAACCATGAACGGACATGGTTACGTCATACTCCCTAGCCGGCCAGTTGATGCTGTCCTTGGTGACTTGGATGTGTCAACTGGTGCTGCATGGTCGACGGGCCACAGCGCCATCCACTCCTTGGGACACGGGCCCTTGTGGTTGTTCCTTTGGATGGTCAGGCAAGTTGGGTGAACCCCTGCGTGGAGACTCTTCCGGCGTTCTCCTGGAGTCTCTGCTAAGGGGGGTCAGGTACACTTCATTGATTGGTTGTTGACTTGGTGGTGTGGTTGGAAATGAATGGTTTGGATGATCGGTTCCTTCTCTTCTGGGGTTGGTTCCGTGACTCCTCTCCACGTCCTCCACATCACCGCCCAGGGAAATGAATGGTCTGGATGATCTTCACCTTTCTTTTTCGAGATTGGTGTAGTGATTCCCTTCCACGTCCCTGGGGGTCGACTTCTGGTCCTTGTTGTGTCCTGGCTAACGGTCAAAGTTCGTGTGAGGGTAGCCAAGCTCCACACGGATCAGACCGTCGGTTCCTCCGTGACGAATGCCAGTTTCCAGTAGTCACGGTGTCCGGGGTAACCTGGACCTCCACCTGTCTCTTCCCTTTCCTTCGGGTTTGGGGGTCATAGGTGGGGTGGGATCGCTATCGACTGGGTCACCCAGCGGTCGAGGTTCTGGCTACCTCGGCTTAATGTACAGTCAAGCCCCAGTTAGATCCTACACCAAGGATCGAGCTGGGCTGCAGGGGGACCACACCCCGAAAGGGGGAGGATATAAGGTCAAGAACCGAAATTCCTCATGTGGGAACCTCTGCAGGCCACATCAGACCCAGGTCGTGGCTTACCACTGCTTGTCGGTCCTTTGTGGAAAGGGTACCGCCCCAGGGTGCGCCCCAAGAGGGAGCCCAAAGGTACCAAGCGTACAAGCAGGCACTTAGGGACCAAATGGGCTACAGTCAGGAAGACTCTGATCCGCGTAATAAAGCTCGCCGTACCGTCCCTCCTCCAGGAGAGGGAAGCTCCTCGTCTGCAGCGGGGTCTTCCTGTCACATCAGGCCTCCCCCACCGCCCCCGCCTTATGGGTGGTGGCAGTAGGGCGGTCTCTAGTAGGAGTCTCCGCACACAGTTACCACCTCCTAGTAACTTGGACTCTTTCATGAGATGGGTGGCCTTAGCCACCCTACTTCTTGTTGTCTGAGTATTTTTTGTTTTCGAAATGACTGCACGTTCGCTACCTCAATTGTTTGGCCCAAGCAACTTGAGCAAGAACGTTCGGACTGCCGCCCACAGCGACAATGCCGCTTGACCAAGACCGATATGATGTCAGCATCGATTTGGTGACGATAGCAGGCACGGAATATGCTATGCAAACAAATCTCGCTCAGTATGAGGACGTGGCACAGCTGGAAGATGACATTCTCTGCTTTCTGCCAACAGTCTCTGATTTGGATGTCTTTGGCTGTGAGCTGGACCTACTCGACCTTCACACGCAGCGACCCCTGCCAGAAGCATTCCACACGGTGCTCCTGCAACGGCCGAAACTACAAATCGTAGCACGTCCCTGCGTGGCAGATGGACACTCCATCTGGCAGTTCCAGGCTGACGGTAGAGAAAGCTACCCCAAGGCTATACGCGTCCCGGCCAACCCGCGCGGAGAAATTGCTGACAGAGCCTTCTATGCTGCACCCGTGCTCCGGCACGTAGAAGTGGCAATGGGCATTCAACATGTAGGATTCGCGGCCTGGCAGAGTTGTCAGCAACTGCAAATTGTCAAGCTCCCACCCTCTGTCATAAGTCTTGAAGATGAGACCTTCCAGGGGTGCTACGTGCTGCGAGAAGTGGCCGCCCCGGGATGTGTCCAGTACAGCCGAAGAGTGTTTGCGGAGTGCTGCTCCCTTGGTCGAGTTGGTGTCAGTCAAGAAACTGATGACAGTAATGTCCTTGCACCAGGGGCACAGCTAGGCAGATATGCATTTGAGAGTTGTCTCACACTTACATCCATCACCTTTGCCAGGGACCACACCAATAAACCTCGAGCGCTGCCTGAAGGCGCATTCTGTGGAGCAGGCATTGAACAGCTCTGTCTGCCAGGTGACTTTCACAATATCGGGCCACGGGCCTGTGAAAACTGCAAAGGACTTGTGGAGGTCAACCTCACGTGCACAGAAATCACAGCCCTGCTCCACTCCACCTTTGCCCACTGCGTGGCTCTGAATTTTTTCTTCCACGAGTACGGACGCCGTGTGGGCATGGTGCCCAGGTCATCATTGAAGGAAAGGAAAAACAATCAGATGGTGGAGAAAAGGACAAGAACAACACAACAAAAAACCAAACAAACCAAAACAGAGCCCACCGGCCGAGTCTCCACCATCTTGTAGTCTTTCCTCTGTGCTAAGGTGAAACAGGTGAAACGAAGACTATTCTCTATCAATGGGCCTGAATTCTCGAACGAAGAGCATGGCAGCGCGGGTTTATGCTCTAGCAAAACTTCCAAAAGTCTTCAAATGGACTTTACTTCCCAATTACCAGTGACCAGCGGCCACTGCACAGTGTGGCAAAAACCTGGTCACGATGCAGGTCAGGAGCATAGCAATGCTCCTACGCAATGCTCCTACGCCGGTTGTATCCATGTCAAAAGGATCAGTGGTTGCTATGCTTCACGCCGTGGAAAAAGCCTTTCTTGTGGCACAACCCATTCAACTGGTTGCGCTCACAAGTCCAGTGGCATACTAGTTGGTGATATAGACGGTGGCGGTCATAGCGAACGACGAAAGCCTGCAGGTAAGGGCGCGAAAGGCATCCCCCCCCGAAGGGAGGTCATCTCAGCACCCTTCGGCACCCGGAGGTGCCAAAACGGGGCGTCCCCTAACTCTGTGAAATGCTGCAGCATTACGAAAAGTGGTCTGTTGCGTGCAGGGCCCGTGTGAAACAGGTGAAACATAGGACCTATGCTAGCATGGTATCTGTACCCCTTTGTACAAAATTGGAAATGTCGGACATCAACAGAGGGAACTAAGGTTCCCCCTGGGCATCCTCCATTGCCACTCTCTACCACCCGCCTGTTGGGAACGAGGAGCTAAGGCTCTCATTCCTACTGGCTCACTGTATTGCGAATGGCGAAAAGAGGTTGACGGTCCTACTTAGTGTTTGCGCATTTCCTTTGCCGTAGCTTGTTAGCGGTGTGTCTATCCACCATTCCCGCTGCAAAAGTATTGCTGGTTTTTGCAGGTCTGGAGAGCCCTCTCCCCATTGCTCACTGGCATCTGTCGACCGCTCTCGGTGTCGCTTGGGCTAGACAAGTTACCCTCCTTGGTCAAGGACATATGTCCTTCGATGTGTTGCTTTTCCTCTGCTTGTACTTTGCTCGAAAGTGCGGACTGCCTGCAAAGGCGCATAGCGCTATGCAGAGCAGGAGTAAGAACCTCCTGTAGAGAGGTAAGCTGAAGGAAGGCTGCTTTTGCCGTGATCCTCAGCTCTATTCATGAGTTTGGCCTGCTGTGGCTTCTGGCCTACTCTGGACTCGAGCTAAGGCGCGCGCCCATGATGGATGTTAGTGGGCCTGCGATAGCTGTGATCCGAGAGGCTCGTCTTCACCCCAGACCTGAAGTATATCCCATGTCCGGGATCATATGTAGCCAGGGTGGCCATCTCATATCGGGACAAATGGCGAAAGCATTTTCTTCTGCATAGACTCCTCGCCATTTGTGCTTGCCTGGCATCTTGGCGAGCCTCTTCAAGGCAGTGCAGTCCAAAAAGGCCCTACTTCCTATGTATCTTAGCGTAGGCGGGATTGCAAGCTCTATTAGGGCTGCACAGTTCATGAAGGCTTTAACTCGGATTGTATGGAGAGTAGTCGGAAGGAGAACTTCTCTGAGGCTAGTGCAGTGCACAAAGGTGAATTCCGGAATTTCTTCAACAGTGGTGTTGCAAAGGTCTACACTCTTAAGCAGTCGGCAACTGTCACACGCATGCGCTCCAATAGCAGTAAAATGCTTTGGAAGAGCGAGTGCAGTGATTCCCGTAGAGCTAAGACAGCCCGGTGCCAGCTCATTGGTCCTAGCTTGCAGTGTTGACCCTCGGGGGGATGGAATCTCACTCAAAATAACCGCAGCAAGGTTGATGCACCCTTGAAAGAGGTATTGCCCGAACTTTGCTTCGTTATTGAATTTATTTGCAACCCCTTCAGATGCATACACCCATTGTAAGGAACAGCATTCCGCGAAGGCCTTGTATCCAAAGTCTCGGCAACCAGGAGCCGAGACACTGTTTAGTTGCTTGCAGTCACGAAAGGCGTTATCGGAAATGCCTACCACTGTGGCCGGCAGTTTGACAATGCGAAGTTGTCGGCAATTTTGCCAGGCCTCTGCTCCAATGAGCCTGATGCCTGACTCAACACTGACATGCCGCAAACGCGGAACCCCTGCAAAGGCGCCTTCCGGGACGATTTCCTCTGGGTTCATAGGGACATGAACGGCAAGCGGAACCTGATGGATAGGGCAACCGTCGAGTTGTTCCTGTGATGACAAGGTGACACTGCTATCCTTAAAGACAACGGTGTATGCCATGCCTTGCTGTAGCCTGTCCCAGATTGGGTCCTCAAGGTATGTCTGTGTGGCAGTTTGCAAAAAGTCGATGGAGCACCCAAACACTTTGAGGTCAGTGACTGAGGCTAGATAGTCCATAACCTGGTCCTCTAGGTCCTCAAATCGATCAAACTTTGCCACACTGAGGGAGACCTTGAAAGTCACCCCCGAGAGCGTAGTCAGTACCAAGGAGCAGTCCATGACCGGCTCCATTTCAGACGGAGTACTAAGCCTGGATGAGTCGTCGAGCTCCATGAATGGCTGTCTATTTACTTTTACTGTCTGAGCCAAAAGCTTCTGACTCTGCTCATGGACTATTCCTAGGGCCAGGGATGTTTCCTGAAGACAGATGCTAAGGCACCCACCTTGAACCTCGCATGGACTGACTTGATGTTAGGAGTACTCTTGGTATAACTCTTCATCAAAGGCGTCCGAATCGGGCCCATCAGCGGAGAGGAGCTCCACCCACCGGGGTTTTTCAAATTTGTCACACATGAAGAAAGCATTGCGCTCTGCCTGCACCCACTGTTCAATATCTCCCCAATCCAGGGGAGTAAATCGTTGCAGTTGCTCACACCCGCAGAAAGCACGGTTGCCTATGTCACTGAGCTCTGTCGGGATGACTACTTCTTGGACATGACACAATTAAGGAAAGCTTCCTTTCCAATTTGTGTGAGTCTTGGCGGTAGCCATATGCAATGTAAGGCTACACAGTGGGCAAAGGTGGAGTAGAGTAGGGCTGTGATTTCTGTGCCCAGGAGGTTGACCTCCATAAGTCGTTTGCAGTTTTCACAGGCCCTCGGCCCGATATTGTGAAAGTCACTTGGCAAACAGAGCTGTTCAATGCCTGCTCCACAAAACGCACCTTCAGGCAGCGCTCGGGGTTTATTGGTGTGGTCCATGTCAAAGGTGATGGTTGTAAGCGTGAGGCAACTCTCAAATGCATATTTGCCTAACTGTGCCCCTGGTGCTAGGGTGTTGCTGTCCTCAGTTTCGTGACTGACACCAACTCGCCCTAGGGAGCAGCACTCCGCAAACACTCTTCGACTGTACTGGACACACCCCGGGGCGGCCACCTCTCTCAGTACATAGCACCCCTGGAAGGTCCCTTCTGCAAGACTTATGACCGAGGGTGGGAGCTTGACAATTTGCAGTAGCTGGCAACTCTGCCAGGCCGCAACGCCTACATGTTGGATGCCCATTGCCACTTCTACATGCCGGAGCACGGGTGCAGCATAGAAGGCTCTGTCAGCAATTTCTCCACGTGGGTTAGCCGGGACACGTACAGCTTTGGGGTAGCTTTCCCTTCCGTCCTCTTGGAACTGCCAGATGGAGTGTCCATCAACCATGCAGGGACGAACTACAATTTGTAGTTGCGGCCGTTGCAGGAGCGCTGTGCGAAATGCTTCTGGCAAGGGTTGCTGCGTGTGAAGGTCGAGCAAATCTAACTCACAGCCGAAGACATCCAAATCAGAAACTGTCGGCAGAAAGCAGAGAATGTCATCTTCCAGCTCTGCCACATCCTCGTACTGGGTGAGATTTGCTTGCATAGTATATATTCCGTGCCTATCGTGACCAAGTCAAGACTGACCTCATGACGGTCTTGGTTAGGCGGCATTGTCGCGTAGGCGGCAGTCCGCGCGTTTATGCTCGAGTTGCTTGGGCCGAAACCAAACAAAACCCGAGGTAACGGATATGTCGTCGGTGCGAAAATCATGATGACAGCTAGACAACACGAATTAGGGTGGCTAAGGCTACCCATTTCATGGGGGAGGTCCAGTTACTAGGAAACGGTCACTGTGCGGGGAAACTCTCACTGGAGACCGCCCTACTGCCACCACCCATAAGGCGTGGGTGGTGGGGGAGGCCTGCTGTGATAGGAAGACCCTGCTGCAGACGAGGAGCTTGCCGCTCCTGGAGGAGGGGCAGTACGGCGAGCTTTGTTACTTGGGTCAGCGGCTTCCTGACTGTAGCCCATGTGATCCCTAAGCGCCTGCTTGTGGCCTGCGAGCTGACTTCGAAACTTGGAATTCCCAGTGAGCCACGCGCAGAGCTGATCCCATCGGCCTTCCGAGTAGAGGAGTGGGCCATATTGGTTATATGGGCGATCTTCCATTTTAGGAGTGAAGGGATATCCATGGCAGTAGTAGTTAGTGAGGATAGCACTAGGAACTTTGGTCAACATAAAGCGGGGAGACAGCAGATTCCACCCTGTGCGGGACATGGCAATTCGTAGCCCGGAGGTCAGCCACTGAGCGACTACTGTACCTTCTGCATGGATGTTCCCTTGCTCAAAATTGCCAAGCGCCGTTGCTAGCCTAGAATAGCCTATGCCGAAGCGTCCGTATCCCTTGGCAAAAGCATAGTTGGGTTCTGCTGCCATGTCCTCATCCTCAGTAGCTTCCTCAGTGTCAGCTTCTGGTGGTTCAGCAAGCCCCACTGGCACCGGGAGCGCAAGTCTGGGCGATCGCTCAGCTGACCCGGTAGCATCAGAGGCAGAGTCTTCTTCTGCAGGCAAGTCTGCAGCGGGGTGTCTGGCAGTCGCCAGGTCCCTCCACAAGGGGACTTCGATGCGCAGCCTCAGCTGCAGAAGGGAAGGAAACAAGAAGGCTTGTCCCAAAGACGGGTCAAGGGCACCACTAGAGTAAGCTCTTTCGGCCCAGGAAGTATCCGGCATTCGGGGGTATCGGTCGTAGGCAATTTCCTTTGTGTGCACTCCCACCACGAGCAGAGGGTTGTCTTCAGCTCCTTCTTCTTTGGGTCGGTAGCCGTAGCCCCCTTTCACCTCTGCGGGCGTGAAGCCCTGCCGCTCCATGGCTACAACCAGGTCAGGCAGGATCTGGACTGGGAGATAGACAAAGAGGTCATTGGTGAGTAGCGTCTGCTCGCCATGCTCCATTCCCCTAACAAAGGACATGATGACAGTTTGCATAAAGGTAAGGGCATCGACATCTTTTTCCTTTGTTTTCTGTGGTTTCCCCTCCTCTGCTTGGGCTGTTTCTGTACCCTGGTGTCTGTGTTGGTTGTCAAAGGAACAGCACCTTGCG
This sequence comes from Durusdinium trenchii, assembly GCA_963970005.1. Taxonomy (NCBI): domain Eukaryota; class Dinophyceae; order Suessiales; family Symbiodiniaceae; genus Durusdinium; species Durusdinium trenchii. The sequence continues at coordinate 714,977 of CAXAMN010022017.1, forward strand.
ATGAAGGCTAGTAAGCCATACTGCCAGAAACGGGGGTTTGCATAAAGGGCGAACTGTTTGTGAGTGATGAATGGGCATGCTGGGTGTCCACCCTTCACGAATGTGAAGAGGTTGGACAGGGGAGCAGCAAAGGCTTCGCTGATGCGGAGAAGGTCTCCGATGTAGGCTTGGTTGATTTCATCAGGAATGTCCACAAAGGAGGAGCCATGGAGTGCTTGCTCTGTTACCCGCCTCCAGAGAAATGTACGGACAAGGCGGTTAATTTGCTTGTTGGAAATTGCAAGTCTCGCCATCGGCCATTCTCGAGGCAGGTCACTGCTGTAATGAGGGGAGCGGCGCGCTTTGTCCGTCAGCTTCTCTGGCCGTTCGAGCCGCATGTTGATAGTCGTATAGGGCCTGCATGGCTCTCTGCTCAGATTCCAGTTGGAGATCAGTGGCAGCAGTGCCTCCGCGCTCTGCTTGCTCTTGATCACTGGCAAGGTCAATTTCTGTGATGGTGTGTGAGCTCTCTTGCGTCGCTCCAGGATGGTCAGGTGGTGTCTCAGGATTCCTGCAAACTGGAGCCTCCTGCCTTTGAGCATTCCGACTGGCCAGGTCTGCCAGCGTGGCCGGCGGTTGCTCGTGCTCGGGGATGCTACCGAGCGGTTGCCTGGATGCTGGAGCAAGTGATTTTCGTAACTTCTTGGACTGAGCTCTCCCTGCACTAGCCTTAGACCCCGGTCTTCGTTTGATAGGGGATTCAGAGGAGTGCGACGTGGGGCTGCTACTTGGAGATTCCCCGTTCTGTGGGGGTAGCGTGCTCCTTGCTTCATCTTCTGCCTCCACCATTTCGTCATGAGCTGGATATGCTTCAGGAGGAGCCGGATGGTTGCTAAGGCAATCATCCTCATCTGCAGAGGAGGTGTTAGCACTGTCGTCGTCTTCCATGCGCTCGTCTTCTGCCTCCGGCTGCTCTGTACTCGGGATGGTGGGTGACTCTGAGGAGGAGCTGTGGACAGAGACCGCTTCATCTACTTCTTCATCAGCCATTGTGGCATCTGTCGCCACCGGAGAGGACAGTGGCTGTCCCTCTTGCGCATCATGTTCCTCCTTTTCTGTATCACGGTCAGAGACAGAGAGGACCTCAGGTGTTGCACTTGGCTGAGGCCAGTAACAGCCTTGCACTAATAGGCCTGGTCGCGGTGGCAGGACTAGTTCAGATCCGGGGGCATCGAGGACTGGCTGCACTCTCCATGCGTCATAAAAGTACACTCGGTGCAATGCTTCGAAGGTGTAATCTTGTGCACTGCGTTGGTCCACCGTGCTTGGCGTTGGTTGGTAGCGCAGGGAGCTTCCTACGCTGCACCTTTTTCCTGGGCCAAAGCTATTGTGGAGGAGCCGCCAACGTCCTGGCTGCTGCCCGTCTGTTATGACCAACCACTCCGGCTCAAGCGAAGTATCAACTGCATAGCCATAGACAAGGTCATGCAAGACCGTTCCACCTGGCAGGTGGGGCCCTTCTCTCAGGCTAGCTATTTCCGCCTTGGTCAAGTGCGTTAGTGCAGCTAAGACGAGACGTAAGCGCCTCACCTTGCCTTGATGGTATTCTGCGAGACAGACCGGTAGAGGGCCTAACCACATTGGGTGGGGCAGAAGCGCTTGCTGGAAGAATATCGTGGCCTGCGCAACCTGTGCGGCTGTAAGGTCCAGCGAGCCGAAAATAACGGGCTCTCTGTTGCCGTCATAGGTATATATCGTTTGGACCCCATGCAAAAGGGCTGCTAGAACTTGCAAGGCCCCGGGCATCCCTTGCATGTTCAGCGGACAGGCTAGGATGGTGAGGTCGGTGGCTCGGCTGTATGCCACATTTGCACGTGTGAAGCACTCCTGGTCATAATCCAGGTTGTGCCCTTCGCCACTGAGGAAGGTTGACACCCCGTGGATAACGATGCAGTGTTTGGCCGTGGCACCTGCAACTTTGACTGCAGTCTCTGCATTGGCCTTTTTGTCGGCAATGGTGAAGTAGTTGCGCAAATTCGTTGCCCCTTCTCGGGTGGTTGTAAGGGCCAAGATGTCATCGGTGTCAGCTCCTGCTTTGGTAAGTTGGTCTTCGAGGTGTTGATACACTCGCACGGTAGGATCATTCTTTGGGTTATGTCTTGCGTGCACATTGGGCGAAGCATGACACCAATGGACAAATCTTAGGCCTGCGGCAATCAGGTGATCCTCTCGGATGGAGGTGGTACCTATTTGCCAGGTGTCTCCCATTCGGCTGCACAACATGGGATACTGAATTCCTATTAACGGCTCATACACCTCTTGGGCAACCCTTGCGCTCGTTGGCAACATTAGACTCCAGCGGTGCGGGCTTGCTACTCCCGATCTCTCGGCGGCATTCTGCGCCTGTCGGAAGTCGAGCGGGCTGTCCGGGCTGGTGGCTGCATATCCTAGACCCACAAGAAGTCCTTCCGGGAGATCCAGATCCACTCTGGAGAGGTCTTTGTAGGTGGACTGTAGCTGACAGGCGAAAGAAGACGTGGCTTTGACTTTCTCCGGGCGAAACCAGTTACTCCCCAATGGCCTGTGGCCCACAGCATTAGCCGTTTCTTCTAGATCACTAAGGCCAAAGCCTCGACATTGCCGAAGGAGCATGTGAAAGACACCTGGTATCTCATGTGGCATGTACCAGGTAGTGGGGGCTCGTAGCCCAATGGGAGCTTTGAGTAAGAGCGTGCGATGGGCTCTCTGTCCATCAGCTACTCCACCAGGGCTCTGTTTGGGATCACCAAGCAGCAATCGAAAGAAGGGTTGTCGGGGGACTGTTGGCGCGAAGGCAGATTTGAGGTCCATATCCTGCTGTGCCTCCTCACTGATGAGCAGGTCCACATTCTCCATATGGGTGTTGAGTGTGGAGTGGGTCTGTCCTTTTTGGTCCCAGACCAGCCCCGTAGTGGCAATAACCACATGGCAGCCAGGGATATAGGAAGCCGCGTCGCTTGCACGCAGGTCGTAGGTAGTGCGTGCTGTGTTGGTTTCTGCCTCTTCTCGGCTAACTGGCCGTATGAAATATCGCTGATGGTCTGGCTCCAGGTCAAAGGCAGTTAGCAACTTGGTGATTGCCCGACCAGCTGGATTCTCTTTGTGCACGACTGCAATCTTGAGGTGAGTGGTAAGAGCCAGCCAGGCGAGAAGGAAGGTCAGGGATTGGGTTTTGCCCGCACCAAAGACACCTGCTACTGCCAGGGTAGATCTGCCAGATCGGAGGGCCAGCGCGAGGCTGGAGGCCATCGAAACGATGTGACCATTATCTTGCCGGGCGGCTGTGCCTAGGGCGACGGCAAAACCAGCCGCTTGAGGACAGTGCTGTAACGTACTGCCTGTGGTCAGCAGCTGGAAGAGGGCATGCAAACTCTGCAATAGGACTACTGTGCGTTCAAGTTGATACGGAATGGGCACTTGGCCGGGGATACCCAGCACAGTGGGTTTGTGCTCTGCTGCTAGGCTGGCCATTTGCAGCAGGTGGTCAGCAGTGACCGTGTCTCCTGCCTCCGCCATGGCCAACACTCGGAATTTGTTTGCTCTAGATTCCAGCACCCGTAGGCTAGGTGGGAAGGCCCATGGGGCTGGACACGCGAGTCCGGTTTCGGTTGGCGTGGGCAGCGGCACAAAATCTTCGGGGAACGGTACTAAGGCAACATCCCAGTGCCGAGGGCTGCTCAATCGCCGGAGCTTCTCACTTGGTGATTCCTCCCCTTTTCGTTTACGAGAGGGAGACACAAAGCCAAGCAGGAGTGCTAAGACTGAATAGCACGCGCCGTGCTCCTCCAGAACAAGCCGATAGGTCTTCCCTGCCTGCGAGCCCATATGGACCGTACTTGAGGGGCTGCTTGCTAGTTGGTCAAAATTACAGCTCTGGAAGTGCGCTGGGCAGAAGATAGCCGTCTGTGACCACGAAGGAAAGGCTATGCGGTATTCATGCATGCCCTGCTAGCTGTTGGTGTGATATCCACGACGAGGCCAAACTTACGAACAGTGGGACTACTCCACAGTTCTTGTCTTGTGGTGGCTTCTTCGACAAAGGTAAGCTGCGGGAGAAACAGGGCTAGAATGACAAACACTTCTCGGAACGGGATCGGTGCCAAGAGGTCTCGAGCCATCTCCGTCAGCCATTGGGCACACGCACTTGGATTGCCTTTGCCGACCCGAAAGTTTTTGAGCAGGAGTGCCTGCGCTTCTTCCATGGAGGCAATTTGCTGTCCTGCCACGCAGCTTTGTAACAGCACGAGCAATTCTTGGTCAGGTCGGTGGAGGTTGGACACCAATAGGCTAATAGCTCCTTCCCAATCATCGCTTGTCATTACCGTTTCAAAGCGAATCCAGGAGGCCAAACGCATAGGTGCAGCGATTCGATCACGGCGAGGAACAACATCAGGGTGTGTGAGCTTCAGATCAGTGAGACTGACTTTGCCTGTAGGAAGCTGGCACTGTAGCCAGTGCCAGTAACAGTGTTTATGCTTGCCCATCCACCTTGCGGAGTCTGCTACATACGTGATGTGCAGGGATCGTTGCAACATGTCAAGTTCGTTATCTGTCGGCTTCCAGTCGCGCAAGCAATCTTCAGCAGCATGGACAAGATAGTAGTTGCGCCTGTCAGGCTCTGCAGTGGCAACAAGTGCCGCTAACACACTCTTCGGCATTGCAATGGCGCCGAGGCGTGCTGTGATCTGACTGGCTGGCCAGAGGCAACGAATTGCTAAGGCAATCACTGCTCCAGTGTAGCTGCCTGCACTAAAGCCATTTACCGTAAAGTGGGTGGGATCTTCCTGCTTAGCCGGCCGAAGACACCCAAGCACTGGCAAGTAGGCAATAAGTCGCAGCGGCTGCAACGAAAGTAGCTTCCACCAAAGACCACTGAGAAAGGCCTGGCGTGGCAGCCGTCTGTGAGCTGGGAGTAGCCTCGCTGCTTTCAGCACGTGCTGCGTACGTTGATACAGGAGGGCTGCCTTGCCATACCCAAGGTCTTCCCATTTTTGGCAAGGGTTCTGCGTGAGCGCAAATAGGGTGGCGACTTCGTGTACTCCGGTCGACCAACCATAGGCAACACCCCATTCCTGATCTTTAAGGACATCTGCGGGGGAGAGGGACGGCCCGTAGACTTGACTTTCCCCCACAGGCGGACACATGCAATGGAAGTGCGGGGGGACATCCCCTTCAAGGGCTCCTCCCCCAAGACCACCACAATTGATCTGAAATACTGAGGGTAATGGTGGGAAGTTATGACCAATCCAGTACTCATTGAGCTGCGCAATCATCCACAGAACAGTGACCCATAGTATTTCACCTTGCTGACGCTGGTAGATAGCTTCAAACACTTGTGGCGCAATACCTTCCAAAGGCATACACGAGCCTTGGAGTTGACAGAGCAAGTCATTATTGGCTTGTAGAAACTGCTCTTTTTCTCCCGGGACAAGACACTTGGGGTGAGCCAGAGCAGCTTGCAGTTGCTCATACGGACATGCTTCAATGTCCTTGTGGATTGCAATAATCCCTCGTAGCTTGGCGACTTGACTCCAGGGCACAAAGAGGGGAGGAGACAGCCGTTGCGGACAGAGAGTGCGTGGACTAGGGTCTGGTGCTTGGCTACCCTGCGTCAAGTCTCTTTCGATTGCTTTAGTGAGTCGATCTGCTCTTCTGGCAGAAGTGTCAGACGAAGGCGTGGAAACTGACTCCACGTCTGCATCACCATCCTCTGCCGGAAGACAGCTAAGGCTGTCCCCCTGCAGTTGTGCTGGAAAGAGTTCGGTCGCTCGCGGACGAATCGCCCGCCACTTAAGTAGCAGGCAGAAGCGCAAAGCACTATTCCCAGCTACACCTGAGAAGTAGCCTGTAAATTTACACCCACTACTGGTTTCCAAGTCTCAACGACCCATGCTGGTGGCAGATTGGGCACGCCGAGTATAGCGATCGGTAGCGTTTCCCAACCCTGCTGCTCCAATTCTCGTAGAGCAACCTGCGCCCCAACTTTGGCCTTGCCAAAGGCATGAAATATGGCAGGTCGCATTCGGTTGCGCGGCAACGCACTGGCTTGGAAGAGGTGTTCACCTGGCAACGACGCGACTGTGCATGGCCCTGTAAGCATTGGGAGCACTGACAGTATTCCCTGTTCGAAGGTAGCACGAGCACAGCTGGTGACCCATGGAGTTCGCGCTCTTCCTTCAGGGGTGAGAGCGTTAGGATGGGATTGCCGTGGCCACTTGATCGCGCCGCCAGGGCCAAGTTCCGCCGGGCTGGTGACGGGGCTAGGCCAAAAGTGCTTACACGTGTATAGTCCATACAAGGACCAGACCATACATAGGTCGAGGGCGGTTTGCATTGCGATCCCAACAAAAGGGGTAAACATAGTGCCACTGATGACTGCGTCGCTCGGATTGACAGGTGGTCTGGCTCTAGATACTAAGGCAAGGCGGCCTGCCTGGAGGTTCTTCGCCAGGGTCGAAGCAGTCGTGTCATGCTCCAGCGGGCTGCGCTTGCTGCGATTGCCTACCGAAATGACCAGACCTGCATTATATTCCAAGTGAGCCTCGGTGAAGAGTAGCATGCCTATACCTGCACAGGAGCTAGACTCTGAACGCACACACCCTATGAGGTCAACCCACTGGTGCTGCTGATGCGCCAGCTGCAGTAGGTCTTGCACTTCGAAAAGCGTGACTGGTACACAGTCATTGTCAATGAGTGCGAAGTGCTGTGCAGGATACAGGAAACGCGCTGCCTCTAGGACAAAGACTCCTGCCCAGTAGTATGGAACCTTGTGAAGGCCAGTAGTAGCATCGGCACAGACCCAAAGTATGTCAGTTGCTTCTTCTTGGGGACCCACTAGGCACCTACGTGAGGCCCACCATGCTGCAAATGCAGGCCAATGCGGGACATCAGCTGGCATTCGATTGTCTACTATTAGGTAGATCAGTTGATTGCTCATAATCAGGTCTCGGTGCAACATAAGTGTCTGAATAATGGCAGTAGTATCAGGCAGGTCTCCCTCTGTTTCAAGAGCGGCATACCCGTCATCCTTTTTGGATGGCTGCGCACGGACATCAGACAACACAAGCGTAGGGCGAGTGGAATCAAGGCCGAAAGGACTGCAGAGAGTGTCTTGCATAGCCATTGCCGCATAAGCATCCTCCTGGGACTGCGTCACGCTAGCCCCCGTACCCCGGGCAAAGTTGGCCTGGTCATCTGCTGTGAGCCACTCCGCATGATCACGTGTGAATGCAAGGGGCACATGGACTCTATCTTCTGCACTATCAGTTAGGTCCAGTGAGTTACCGTCCTCCATCCATGGGTCGTGTGACATTGGAGTTGCTCTGCTCGAAAATGCTAATGTAGCCCCCGCCAGCTAAGGTTGGCAGTTGCACTGGCCGGCGCGAGCAAACGAAGAGGCAACAAGGGTGATGTCAGCTAAGGCTGACCTCACTCCTACATGCAGGGCGCTACGACCTTGAGCCAAAGGCTACGGAACTGCGTGGCTCTGAATTGTATTAGGCTTCCGCCGCGACTAACGCAAATTGGCAAAGAAGTTTTCCTTGATTGTGTTGCGCTCCAAGAAGTGGTCATCCCGACAGAACTCTGTCATAGGCATCTCTGCTTTCTGTGGGTGTGAGCAACTGCAACGCTTTACGCCCCTAGATTGGGGGGAGATTGAACAGTCTGTGCAGGCAGAGCACAATGCTTTCTTTATGTGTGACAAATTTGAAAGACCACTGTGGGTGGAGCTGCTCCCCGCTGAAGGACCCGATTTGGATGCCTTTGGCGAAGAGCTATATAATGAATTTTCCTAACATCGGCCAGTCCATGCGGGGGTCATGGTGGGTGTCTTAGCATCTGTCTCTAGAAACATCCCCGGCTCTAGAAACAGTCAATGAGCAGAGTGAGAAGCTTTTGGCTCAAACAGCAAATGAAAGTAGTCTGCCACACATGGAGCTTGCCGACTCATCCAGACTTAGAACTTCCCCTGAAACGGAGCCGGTCATGGACTGCTCCTTGGTGCTGACAACGCTCTCGGGGGTTACCATCAAGGTCTCTCTCAGTGTGGCAAAATTTGATCGATTTGAGGACCTAGAGGACCAGGTTATGGACTATCTTGTCTCAGTAACTGACCTTAAAGTGTTTGGGTGCTCCATCGATTTTCTGCAGTAGTCCTGCCATCGCAGGAACAACTTGAAGGATGCCCTATCTATCATGTTCCGCTTGCTGTTCATGTCCCCATGAACCCAGAGGAAATCGTCCCGGAAGGGGCTTTTGCAGGTGTTCCGCGTCTGCAACATGTCAGCGTTGAGTCAGGTATCAGGCTCATTGGAGCAGAGGCGTGGCAAAATTGTCGGCAGCTTCGCATTGTCAAACTGCCGGCCACTGTGGTAGGCATTTCCGACAATGCCTTTCGCTACTGCAAACTGCTAAACAGTGTCTCGGGCTCCTGGTTGCTGGGAATTTGGATAAGCCTCGCGGAATGCTGCTCCTTACAATGGGTGTATGCATCGGAAGGGGCTGCAAATTGGTTCAGCAGCGAAACCAAGCTCGGGCATCACCTCTTTCAAGGATGCATGAACCTAGCTGAGTTTACCTTGTGTGAGCTTCTATCTATTCGTGGGCCAACACTGCAGCACGTGACCAGTGAGCTGACGCCAGGCTGTCTTAGCTCTACGGGAATCACCACACTTGCTCTCACGAAGGATTTTACAACTATTGGAGCGCACGCGTGTGACAGTTGCCGACTGCTTAAGAGGGTTGACCTCTTCAACACCAACGTTGAAGAAATTCCGGAATTCACCTTTGTACACTGCACTAGCCTCAGAGAAGTTCTCCTTCCGCCTACTCTCCATACAATTCGGATTAAAGCCTTTATGAACTGTGCAGCCCTTGTTGAGCTTGCCAGGAAGTTCAAGATGCCAGGAAGACACAAATGGCGAGGAGTCCATGCCGAAGAAAATGCTTTTGCCATTTGTCCGGATATGAGATGGCCACCCTGGCTGCATATGATCCCGGACATGGGATATACCCCTGGTCTGGGATGAAGACACGTCCCTCTGACCACAGCTATCGCGGTCTCACCGTCACCCATCAAAGAGTCTGGGCGCGCGCCTTAGCTCGAGTCCAGAGTAGGCCAGAAGTCACATCAAAGTACTTTTCACCTTGCATAACTAGCTATAGTTGCCTTCCGTGAAACAGGGGGGTGATTAGACACAGTTGCAAATCGTCCACTAAGGACAGGCTCCGCCGCCTGTTGCGGAAATTTTAAACCCAAACAGGGTCCAAAAAGACCTTCTACAAACTAAACCTCCTAAGAAGCAAAGTTCCAACAGTCGAGCGTGAAACACGAACGCACAGTTCCTGGCACTTTCCGAAAGCACCCTGACAAATCCTCACAGCACAAAGCACCCTTTTCGCAGGCACTGGTGTCGTTACTCAAACACACACAAAGGGCCAACAAGGACCACGTGAGATGGCTTCTCTTCACACTCTTGAGCCAGACGTTCTGCAAGAACATCTAACGTTCAAACTTCCTCTTTTCAAATCTTCACACTCTAAAAACAGGTAGAGAACACCATCGGTGATCACTACCCCCCTCAGACGGAACGGTCCACATGAGATCACCTCAAATGGGATCGTGGCCGAACCATGATGTCATCACTGAGGGGTAGTGAGCACCACGAGGCTAACCACCTGTTTGAGCGATCCGATCGACAGAGGACGACAAAAACACACCTCACTGCTTCGAAACAATCTCAGTTGTTTCTGATCCTTTTGGTTTCCTTAAACAGTTCCAGTTCCCAGTCGACACTTGGTCCCACCAAGTGTTCGCACTTCAAATAAACAAGTCAAAATTGGTAAACCTTCTCTACAAGTCAAAATTGGTAACCTTCTCTCAGGCGAAAACTCCATTCCCGCCAGTTGGTCCAAATCGTTCCCTCGAACGATTTCGTTGAACTGATATTCCAATCTGGACTCCTTGAGTCTTTACAATGGTGAATCCAGGTATTCAAAGGACACTTTCCACTACTCATCCGAGGAGGATGAGTCACAAAAGTTCTTCAAACGTTCACGCTTGGTTCCACCAGGCACTTGCACTTCAACTACTCAAATAAACACTTCCTTCCATGCAAAAATTCAAACGCTTCAAAGGACAATTCTCGCGAAGTTCTTCAAATGGCTCAAATTCTTCAAAGGACACTTCGCTCTAACTCTTCAAATGATTCCAAGGGTACTTCGAGCTAAGAAAGCTTGAAGTTCTTCAAACACTTCAAAGAACATGCGCTCCCCTGAAACAAAAAAGAAATTCACTCTGACTCTTGCATCCAATCTCACAGGCACTGATTCCAGTTCCAGAATCATCAAATGGACTCCACCCAGCAATCCCCTGTGCTGACCGTTGGTTCCAAAGTTCTCACTGTACCCGGAGGGAACTCGCAGACTCTCGCACCAGCTAGCCACCAACGGTGGCTCTCGAACCACGAATTTCCACACCCCCTTTCGAGGGTTCGAAGAGTTCCAACCAGAAGACTCCCGCTGACATTACGTCCCATGGCTCCGGCAAAAAGTCGGGGTGAAATGTTTCTTAGAGACACCCAGCGCCCGCAAGCAAGGCACCCTACGCACAGAAGACTCGCACAGGCGCCTCCTCATGCGCTGAACCTGCGTCAACGCCTACCCTGCACAAATGCAATCCAAGCACGGCTGATATACCTTTCCCTGATTCGGCCTGCTCCTGACATGCTTACATGTCACCTTGTGGTAAGCATATCCATTTTGAAACACCTTCAGGTTCTCACCTCCTGAACCTGAACTCTCCGTGCTCGCCAGCGTCTGGCTCTCCTTTTCCAACTTCTTACGATCACCTCTCACTTCAAACACCTTCATAGTTAGGTAGCAAGATACCCAACCCAAAGCAAAAGTTCCTCCGAGCATCATCTCAAAAAGATGCTCTTCGACAAACTCCATTACTATCCAGCTCTTTGAGATAGATAGGCTACAAATCTTTCCCCCTTTCAAACTGAAAGGAAAACTGCAAATTAACAGCTACACATCTTAAATGTGACTGCGTTCTTTCTGTCCAAAACTGCACAAGACAAGCAACTGTATTCTTTCTGTTTCCAAGAAAACGCTTGTTTCACAAGACATCCACACGTTTCACAAGACATGCCACTGCATCCTAGATCTCACGTCTTATCTACTTACCGCGCACGCAAAC